>JAPSGF010000088.1:1993804-2188140 GCA_035772895.1 Perdix hodgsoniae
TTTTTTTATTTTTTTATTTTTTTATTTTTTTATCTGAGAACTTGTTCTATGAAAGAATATTACTGTGCTCTTTATACCCATTGTAGTTTCCCTGGAAATAAATAGGTGGCATTACCTTCTAGGATACAACCTAGTATCAGCCTGTTCTGTATAGTTTTTAGGGGAGCGTTTCAGAGAGTTTACTTAATCTTGTGACACTTTTTTCCATCCTATTTTTTTCACTGCTATTCTTTTATGGGTTTGACTTCAAAGTAGCAGCACTTGGCCTATGTTAAGACAATGTTAAGATTTAAGTTTTCCAGTTCCCACTGGCACTGTCATAATTAATGCTGTTAAAACATTTGAAGAACAAAAGGGAGAAGAAGGAAACAGGAAGGAATAAAGTGATTAATCCAAATTCATGGAACAAGAACTCGTGGCCCTTTGTTTGTCTCCTCAGCACCATCTCCGGGCTGCGTAGGAGGAAGATGCTAACCTCAGGTAGGAAGCAAGCTTCAGTTTCATGATCTTTTTGAAGAGCAGCGGCCAGAAGATGCTGGTCTCATGAAGCATTAGCTTTCAGGATCACACTAAGGCCAGCTGACAGCCATTCGCTTTCCTTGTGCCCAGAACAACCACAGCAATCACACAGTTGCCTTCCTTTCTGCAGTAGCAAAGTGAATGTAATTGCTCACTTTCGGATGCCAAAGCAATGCTCCTCCCACCAATCCTTTTCGAGTGGAGATTTGAGCATTTCCTCGGGTATAAGAAAAAGGCCATCTTCACCAGCCAGCAGAGAAATGGCATGCACACAGGGAGATTTCTGTATTTGTTTCTCCCAGTGATGTCCTACTTATTACAAACATTAATGCAGATGTGCAGTGGTAGTCTGGCATTCGTGTCCGAGCTCACATAGTTAGGTTTATCCTACTCTGCTGTTCCCAGAAAGCTTGCCTGCTTTTTGCTGCCTGTGGGAAGGGCTTCTGATTCTGGCAGGGGAGAACTTGTTCCCTTGGCTTTTTTAAGCAAAGGAATCCGGAGTATTTTCACGGAATCCTAGAGTAACAAAATATACTGAGGTAGAAGTGACCCACAAGGATCACTGAGTTCAACTCCTGCTTTCACACAGGACCACTGAAAATTCAAACTCTATGACTAAGAGCACTGTCCAAATGCTTCCTGAACTTCAGCATCCCACTCCTCTGGGAAGCCTGTTCCAGGGCCAGATCACCCTCTTGTGAGCATCAGAGCACAGCAGACTGGGATAACACCTTCCCTCACCAGTGTGAGCCTGATTGCACCCCACAGTACAGTTGGCCCTATGAGATGCTAAGGCACACTGCTGGTTCATGTCCCACTCGTCATCAACCAGAATCCCCAGACCACTTTCCAATGAGGCTCTTCTCCAGCCTCTCATCGTACAGGCTGTAAATGTAGCCAGGGTCACTCTGTTTCGTGTGCTCTTGTTAAACTTCATGTGGTCCAGCTCTCTAGTTTGTCAAGATCTCCCTGCGAGAGCAACAATGCCTCCCAGTTTAGCATGATCCACAGTCCTGTATCCAGGTCACTGATGAAAACACTGGAGAGGTTTGGTCCCAAAATGGAGTACTGCAGAATGCCACTAATGACTAGCCGTCAGCCTGAGGTAATTGCATTTTCTCTATCCTTTTTAGCCTGATCTGTCAGCTGATTGTTCAACTGACTTCCAGAACCATCCTGTGTAACTTAGATATTTATAGTATACAAACGATGTTTAAATGTTCTCCCATTTAAACACAGTATGTCCATAAACAGTCAAGTTACGGAAGTCTCTCCCTGCAGTTGAAACATAATTAATACACCATATAGATGTTACATGATCATGTCTGGAGTAGGTGTAGATCAATTATAATAAGCCTATGCACCACGGTATATTCCTAAATATCCAGATGAAGGTAACTCACTGATAACTCACAGGTAACTCGCTGTAACTCACAGGTAACTGAAGCTCAGCTGGCTTCAGTTCACACAAGACAATGATTTTTCCATTGGAAAAATTTCAGGAGACATTGAATCAAGTTTGTAGGTAGCCTGTGTCCCTTACAACTGAAGGGATGGTACAAAATTCAGAGATTGTTTTACATTTTCGTGTCCTATATTTGCTAACACTGTAGGTCTGCACTGCACATCAAGATTTGTCCAGAGATTTTTAAGAAGGCTGTATTCTGGTTAAGATGTTCTAAAAAACTCCAGGCATTGGAGAACAGTTCACTTCCTTCACTGCTGTGCCATAACTCATGCACTAATTCCAAGATGGTCGTTGCAGTGGATGGTCTTTGCAGAGGAGGTGCTCTTTTTTCTGAATCTCTGACTTGAATTTGTCTCACCACTGTAGAAACCAGATTTGAGTAAGAGTCTGTGAATTTCAAGGTCAGCTAAGAATTTTATATATATATATGTATTGGTGATTTAAGGGTACTGATTGATGTACTTTCTGGGCTGGTGCCAATTGTGAAGTCATGGAAATTCTGGGGAAGGATTAGAACATTATAAAAAAGGAGTTGTATTTTTGTTTTTTGTTGTGTTTTTTGTTGTTGTTGTTGTTGCTTTTGTTTTTGTTTGGTTGTTGTTTGTTTGTTTGTTTTCCCTAAAGTAGAGATGAATTTCATAGTAATGATTATCTTCTGGTTTTAGTCCACAGTGGATCACAATGATTCCATACAGTCAGGGTAAAGAGGAAATAACAGGTGTTACCAGAGATACATACCTTTGTTTTGAACAGACATTAAGCAGGTAACTGTATGAACTCAATCTTGGGAGACCTGAGTATTTCCTGATGGTTGGAATGGGAGCGAAGCTGATTTTGCTTAGCAGTTTTTATGTAGAAATAAATGACACCTGGCATGTGGAAAAAGGTGATCCATGGAGTTAAATCTCCATACATTAGCAGGGGTAACTCATGCTTAATCTTAATCCCATATAGGTATTGCTGATGGTTGATCCTTGCTGATGATCCCTGTTGACTGAGCAGCAGGGAAGGCTGTAAGGCAGAATGCTGGTTGTTTCAATTAGACCAGTTAGCTAAGTGTTGTGAAAATGCCATATGTGTCCCTAACATGAATGTACTGTTGTACAACACCGCAGTATACTACAAAATATTTGGGTTTTGGGTAGCAGTTGTTAAGCAATATCCCTCTTGAAAGCCTAATGCCCGCTGACGATAGCAGTGGAATGATGAATCTGGCAAACCATCACTCTGATCTACTCACAAATATTTATGACCAGAACTTCTACAAAGTTTAATAAAATTGTAACAAAATCTTTGTACTGAGAAGTTGTGATTAATCAGGCACTTGGCTAAGAAGAGATAGACCTCAGTTAAGAAAGTGTTTTGTAACTGAGATGGACTGTCTGGTAACACCTTTTCTTACAGTGTAAGAACTACTGAAGCAAAGACTTGAACCTGCTGGGGACTTTGCATAGTCTTCCCTAGGTAGTGAATGAAGCTTATCGTTATCTTCAGAAATGACCTAAGAGGATCCAAAAGTGTCACATTTGATATATATATATATTTTTCTTTGCATTATCATGATGAAACAGCTAAAAGTAAGTAAAAGGCAAAACTAAATTGGGATACCAGTCAATAAGTAATGTACTGTTTTTATCCCTGAAAAAATAGTTTGTCTACAGGGGAGACAAGCTAGGACGGTATTGAAGCTACTGAAAGACAAGCACCAGTCAGATTTTACTAAATGACTTTGGCTATCTTGTGTAGTATTCCTCCTCAAGACCTGAGTTCTTGGTTATGAATGTCACGAGAAGGAGTGGAGAGGACAGGATTTTACTTCAGATTAGTCTGAGATGTTTACAAAGGATTTAAATGAGCTACTCTTACTTTTAGTCAGATGTTCCTGAAGGGAGACAAATCCAGAGCAAATATTTTCTGATCCTCTGAGAGATTTCTAGAACATTTTGCCTCTGTACGTCTTAAATTCATGTACAGTGCACATCCTTTCATGAATACCTCATTCCATGTTTTGTTTTATTTTGTTTTTTTCTATACTCTTGGAAAACGTGGAGATGAGTTTTATTAGCCTGTAGTTGAAAAACAAGCAGATCTATTAGCCATCAAGGTCAAGGAGCCCAAATTCCTGTGGATTTCAATCCTTTAGCTTCCTCTCAAAGTTCCTTCCTCTTCTCCCCTGCCAGTAATGCTGCTTTGTCCCCACTAGGACCAGAGGCCATGTGCATGCCCCATGTTCTCCCTGTGCCCTGCACTCATTTCCCTGGGCATGAAGGACACCCACATGCTGCACCTTCCCTTCAGTGGGTCACTGATTTTAGTCTTAAAGTCTTAGCTTTATGCTGATCATTTTTCATGTCTTTTTAAAGATTTTTATCACTTTGGAAATACATATTCCTCTGGTTCAATCATTTAGAAGCTGTTAACGAGGGATGGATACTGACAGCACAGCCTGAGTGCCTGCTGGCTGCTGACTGTCATCTAGTTGATAATCTCATCCCATGTAAATATGGAAGGAATTAAATTCAGCAGAGCATTGTAACGATGACATCAAAAGACACAGGGGTGTTCATCCACATCTACCTGCTTCTTTCTGCAGAATGGGGCATGATCATATTTATTCTGCAGGAGCCCTTGTAGAAAAATAATCCGATGGCCCACTTGATTTTAAATTCCTAGAAGCCTGTGGCTGGGGAGTAACTTCTCCTTTAGGTTGAGAAATTGCCCAAAGATATCTGGGAACTGTGCTATTGAGCTCTGTTTTCTGAAAATTTGAAACATTACTCCTTTTTTTAATATCTGCTTGTTCTGGAGTTCTGGCTTCTTGTTTTAATCTGTTCTGTCCTTAAACATCTCTACCCTCAAACCTCTTTCTGATCCATTTTGTTGAAGTATATCTTTATTAAAACCTCAAATGGTCTGAAGGGAACAAACAATGACAGGAAGGTCGTATTATGTAAAGTTGTTCAGAAAGAGTAAAAATAGTATCAAAAACTGAAATAAATGACTTAGGGCAAGATAAGCTGCTAGGCTGTCCAAAGTGACGGTATGGCATCTGAAAGTAATGGAACTTTTAGGTTTTTTTTTGTCCACGAATTACAGTAATTTTTAGTGATGAAGAAAAGAAATGCAATTAAAAATAAGCTTCAATAAAACACACTGCACTCCTGGCAGAAATCATCGTATGCCAACAATAAGACTTCAGATTCTGTGCATGACCACACATTTTGCCTATGAAAACTGTATTGTCCGACTCTTTTCTTTCAATAGTTATCATGACTTGAAAGGAGATTCCCTTGCACTGCAGAAATTATAGGCCTGCTGTACCTGCTATATGTGGGGTAAAACTATTAGATATAAATGTAACAGGAAATGGTCCTCTTTCTCAGAAATGGAGTAACAAACGTGTAAATGAGCTGGACTTGATGATGTAGTGGATCATTTGATCAGGCTTTGGGAAAACCATGCAGTAGATTGAAGGTTTTCACAGAAATCACATTTCTTCAGCACAAGATCAACAGCATTCAGTTGTTCTGATGTATTGGTGATACTGAACCGTTTGGCTGCTGAAGAAGTGCATATTTAAAAGGCTTATGGAAGTGTAGTTACAGAGTGGTTGGTATGGAGTGGGGAAAGTGGTTCACCAACATCTCCAGTGCAAACTGTATAGCTAGCTGTGCTGCTAAAGAGCAGGGAGAAGAAACTTCTTAAAAAGGCAAAGCAAACTAAAATACAGTTGGTGTCTGGACTCTTGAAGTGGGCATATTATGCCTGAAAGTGGTGCTAGAAGATGGAAAAAATTAATTTTAATTCAAATTTTCATGGTGATGAGAGTTCAAAATGGAAGCCTGAGCTTCTGTTCCCACACTGTTAGTTCAAAATTAGCAGTGTGGCAAGAAAAATGGGTGTATTCTAATGAGCTTTTATTACAGCAGTATGTAGGAAACCAGAAATGGGACTTCTCATACAGGACTCTCAGTGCGTGACTTAAGGCAGTCTTTGCCTGTAATAATTTTGATACAAATATAAATCAGCAAATGGTTGGCAGACATTGCAGATGGACAGAGAAACGTACCTGGGGAGTCTTTGAAAGCAGTATTTTTTAGGGGCACAATAAAACTACTGCCAGCATAGCAAAAAACTAATCCATACTATACTCCATGAAGATGCTGCAGGCATTTTGGCCAGCTGCTGCAGGTTTACTTTCTAGAGCAGGGAAGTGAGATTTGTGAGGAGGTGGCATATCCTTCACAGTCCCATAGATCCAAACTCAGTTAAATTATGCACAACAGAAATCTAATGACTTGTTTGAGTCCTAATCCCTCATCCTCTTTGCTATTAGCCATAGTCCCAACACATTTCCAGGTTCAGTCTCCTTCCCTTCCCTCTGCCAGATGCTTGCAGCTACCCAGACCCGCTGTGCCTTCTGGCCCAAGTCCACGTAGCCTTCCTGTCTAGTTTTACACACTATTTTAAACAACTGATCATCTTTCCTAGCCTTCATTTTAGTACACCCCTCTTCCTCCCACCTGTCTTAGTTTGCTATTGCTATCTGAACCAGATGGCTCCCTCCTCTCAGCTCCTGGGATGTGGCCACTGGCTCCTGGCGTGTCTCCATAACAGCTTGGATGTACAGGAGAGACCGGTTTTGTTCCAGTAATCCTCCAACACGATGGCACTTGGTTGTATGTGGAGGCACTGCATGTTAAATCAGGAGTGTAATTTTCAGCAATTTGGACTACTGAAATGGTGATTTTTTACATCTGAAACCTGGACAGGTTCTCTTCTTTGCCTGACTCAGAAGCTCTCTTTGCCAAACTTCAATTTTATGTTTCAAAATAGCAAGTCACAATAGGATTTCAAAGAAAAAAATATACACCACATGTACTCCTCTGATGAACAAACCGATTTTTTTTCAGTATTTTATTAAGGAGCAGATGAATCGTTTTGACTGATTTTAGATTTTTTATCATTAAAGATAATAAACCTGAGGCAAACCTTCAGTAGAGGCAGTATCACTCCAAATAGATAATTTTTGGCAAGGCCAGAAGCATCTATGTTCTGTAATTCAGAAAGTCAGTCAACTTTAACTGGGCAGTGCTAGAAGCTTTGTATAAAAGAACAGGCCTGAAGAAACATAAATTTCCACATCATACACTTCAGGATTTTTCATCATACACAAAGAGGGAGAGCCAAACATTACTGTAGTTGAACTGAAAATAAGAGAAAAAAATACAAGCTGCAAAAATGTTTCACTTTACATCCACTCTGTTCTTTTTTCATGGGGCAGCTTGAAATTTCAAAGCTATTTTACCCATGGCTCTTTAAAAGCTTTTCACATCCTGAGGCAGTTTAGCTACTGAAACTGAGTATGAGGTGCTGAGTGCTCATGAATTTAACGAAAGTAAAAAGTTGTCAAGTTTCAGGTTTTAATTAGGTAAATTGCTTTGATCTCTTTGCTTAGACACTGGTATGAAAGCCTGCATGTTTGGTTATGAGGTTAATAACACTTCCAGTGTTCACAGCAAGATCCTTAATGTAGCTTTAATTTCACTCTCACCTCCCTCCAATTTATATGAAAACTTGCAAGCGAGGAAGGCAATTAAAACCCCATCCCTTTCAATTCATTAGGAAATCTTTCAAAATGTCTTTGAACCCACTTTCCTAGCCTCAGATGGGAGAATTTATCTCTCCCTACCCGAAATACTCTTCTTACCCGAATAGTCCTGATGCATGGCCCTTAGTAATTAAAAAATATGGAGTCTTTCTCAGAATGCATGTGTGAAAGTTTGATAATCTAATTAGAGGTAGCACATATTATTAGATTCGTTTTATTCACAGTTACTAAACTCAATGCAAAGTCACTATTTGCTTCAACAGGGCTCCCACAATGCAGCATTTTCTTTCACAGAAGCTGTGTGCCCTCATACTCCAAAAAAATATAATAATAATTAAATAAAATAAAAGGAATTCCACCAATTCTCTGTCCCTCGTTCGTAACTACTGTTGGAGGAATGATTGGATCCTTGGTCACGTACATCAACAGTTCTAACTGGTTGTCTAAGTTTTTGCTGCTGTGGCAGTAAAACTGTTGTCTTTATAACAGCCCTGACCTGCTGCAGGATTTTTTGGCCTTGAGGACACTGACGGAGTGCCCTATGCTGTGGAATTCAGTGGTTGGAAGTTGGTTTGGTTTTACTTCCACAACCTTGGGCTAGTAAAGGATATTACTTCCTTCTCTTCCTACTTTTTTTATACCTCTGGACTATCAGCTGTGCAATGATGTGTGCTGCAACAACATCGGTGTTTTGATTGCTGGCATTTCCTATGCCAAAGCTTGGGAAACTGCAGCAAAATATAACTGTTATGGAGAACTAGGTCAAAAAATGCCTTGGCTGATCTTTGCTATCATGGTACCCCCAAAGCATCATCATAAATGGCTTTTCATCTCCATGTACTCCTCCCTAAAAGCAGTTCATTCTGGATCAGCACTGGCAGCTGAAATCACAGATGGTGTTTTTGAGCAACCTGTTTAACACAGTCTCATACATATGCCCTATAAGGAGTAACTGAAGGAACTGGGGCTGTTCGGTCTGGGGAAGAGGAGGCTGAGGGGAGACCTTACTGCTCTCTTCCAGTACCTGAAAGGTGATTGCAGCGAGAGCAGGGCTGGTCTCTTCTCACTGGTGACAGGTGACAGGACAAGGGGAAATGGCTTCAAGTTGTGGCAGGGGAGGTTTAGGTTGGATATCAGGAAGCACTTTACAGAAAGGGTTGTTAAGCAGTGGAATGGGCTGCCCAGGGAGGT
This sequence comes from Perdix hodgsoniae, assembly GCA_035772895.1. Taxonomy (NCBI): domain Eukaryota; kingdom Metazoa; phylum Chordata; class Aves; order Galliformes; family Phasianidae; genus Perdix; species Perdix hodgsoniae. Next base: position 2,002,594 of record JAPSGF010000088.1, read on the forward strand.
GGTTGAGTCACCATCCCTGGAAGTGTTTAAAAACCGTTTGGATGTGGTGCTCAGGAACATGGTTTAGCAGAGGGTTGTTAGAGTTAGGGTAGGATGGTTTGGTTGTGGTTGGGTTTGATGATCTATAAGGTCTTTTCCAACCTGAGCAATTCTATGATTCAAACCATGAAAAAGACATTCTAAAATTCACAGCTTTTTTAGGATGTAATCCAGCAATCATTTGCTACCAAGTGCACAGCTTAATACTATGACAAGTCTCATGTCAGAGAACAAAAATGACTCAAAGTAATGCCATCTTAGAACACACAGTCACTAATAAGGGCACTGTCTTCCTTTTATAGAACCTGAAATGCACCATTGCTTCATTTCTGTTTGGAAGGTAGGCTGACAAGAACTTCTGTCAGTTCTCATATTTTAGACTGCAAAACTGGTGAAATGTAATGTAGTTCTTTTTTTAAATGCACTTGTAGCAAAGGTACCTTGCATGGTATATTCATAAGGAAGGGATCAGAGCACCCCTGTGTATGGATGCATATTCACGATGATTCAGCTCCTTGAAGACTTTTACATCAGGCAAGGTGGAAGACTGTACTGCCAAAATAAACTACTATAAATACAAGGCATGTGACAGCAGCTAGTTTGGATCTGCTCTGTATGGCATTTCTGCCTCTTGCTGACCAGCTTATGGTATGTATAGCATATATGTGGATAGAAAGTGGTCTGGAAATATATCTTCTCTTTGTACTTGCAGTGCTTTCTATGTAAAATATTCTTTTGTCATAATCTGAGCATTCCTTTTCTGTTTCTAAATTCTGTACTGGCAGTTTCCCTGCTAGCTGGAATTCATGCTGATATGCTGAAGTAGCACCAGTGGTTAAACACACTGATGTTGAGACATAACATTGACTCAGAATGTGAGCTGCATTTGAGAGGTTGGACTGAGCTGGCTGTAACTCCAGAGTATGTGAGATAGACCACATCTCAGCTGAGTGTCAGCCCCACTAGGGAAACTACTTGGCCATGGCATTCAATTCCAAAGCATAAAGTCAGTTTTCTCTTTGTATTTTCTCAGACAAAACCTGTTTATTAGAAAACACCAAGGCTTGACAGCAGACACTCAACCCCTCAGGCCTCACACTGGCACCTGGACCCGTCCTTGTGGAGCAAACCAACTAAGCCAACCTTCCTCAATGGACCCACTGACCTGTGCCAGGGCAGAATGTTTGCTCAGGACATAAGGATGTGTCTTAGTAACTTGGCAGGTCATGGTCTTAGTGGATTCTTTAACTGCATACTGAAAAACAGTTTTATCTGAGAACGTTTCTCTCAGAGACAGTTCATTATTTATCTACTTCTGTTAAGTCTTTTTTTTTTTTTTTTTAATAGTTCCAGTTGTTCCTTTGACAGGAATTAATCGTCAAGTCAATTATGTATATTTAACAGTAATTCCAAGTGAAAGAAATTCCTTGTATTTCATGCCTGTCCAAGAAATGTGTGTGAGGACACTTCCACGTTCCTTATCTTATCCTCTACTCCTCACACATGTGGATGATTTCTTTATTGTTGTTTGGTTTTTATTTTGGAAGAATCTAACTTTTGATTTCTTCATGAAATTTCTGCGGGGAAATCTTTGCGTATCTCTGTCTCTTTATATCTAAATAAATCTCTGTCTCTTTATATCTAACAGATCGGTGGGCAGGATTTTCTGAAATGAATTGCACCTTTTGTTACGTCTTCTCAGACAAGAAATGGCACCACTGTCTCACTGTTACAACAGAGTGTGTGGGTTTAGCATGTTCATGTCAAGGACTGGTTGGAATAGAGTAGTCAAGTGGAACGGCGAAGGATAAGGAAGTGTACTTTCTGTTTGTACACTTACTGGTTTTGCTCTTAAGTATCATATAAGTTTGTGTGTATCTGAGCGTAGGGACGTGCTCAAAGCCCAGCTGAGAAGAGAGCTAGTCACTGTCACAGCCCATAGCCAAGATAATTAAATGCAGTACAAAGGGACATATGTGTTCAAACAGAGAAGTGAGAGAGCAATCAAATATCTTAGTGTTAAGCAGCAGGCTTCTGCAGCAGGAGCTGAAAAAATCTCCTGTATCATAGTTTTACATGGCCTTAAAGATGAGGCGATTTCTGATTAAAATAGATGTTAAATTATATTTTCTTTCTATGATCTCTATTGCCATGCATTTACCACTGCTTTAAAACACAAGTTTTTGAACCATAGTAGAGGCAAAAAGGGAAAACATCTCTAAATTCCTCTATTAGAAATACCTGAACCTACAAAATAGAAGAAAATGTACTAGAATTTTGACTTCCTGAGCTCCAAATATGGTACTTATATATAAAATTTGGTCTTTGAGTCTACAGCTCTGAATGGAGTTCATCATTGTGTTAGTTAAACATTTTTAATACATAACCAGTCATGGAGAAACTGGGGAGTGCCTTCATATTTTAAGTACTGACATTCTCCTTCTTCAAAATGTGAATTGCAGGTTTTTCTGTGTAGCAATCTAGTAGGAAGGGATTGGTGGAGAATGAAGACAATTATTATACACAGGCCTAGAAACACTTGTGTTTGCAAAGTATGATAAATCATGCTGTGCTTGATATGGGGCATAATTGAGAGGCCTCCAGTCCCTAGGAATGACAATTCTTTTTATGGTTATTCTGATCGTTCCCAGGAGAGACGGAAAAGAAATCAGCATTTTGATTAAAAAATAATCAGCAATAATATGAAAACCCTTGGCATACCTATCTAGATAACAGCAGGCTTTCATGCTGCACTGAGCTCTGAATAATCCTCGTTCATGTGATCCTGCTCAAGATGCAGCCTCCAGTTCTTCCTTGGGCCAAATTGAGATGCTGAGGTGTTCACTCTTTCCATTGTTGTTGCCTGCTGTGATGTACAAGCTGCTTCGTGATGATGGAAGAATGTGTGAGGACACTGCTGAATGAGCTTGTCTATCACTTTATCACCCTTGCCCAGATTAGGCTATATCTTTCTCAGAAGAGCGAAGGCCATGAGCACTAGCCATGAACTCTAAGGATCATCAAAGAAACACACAGTGGCTTTCTAAGTACATGTCCCCTGGTGCATTGCTGCTGGCTGAAAGCACACGCACTCCAGCTGAATGGGAGTGGAAGACAGAAGAAATCCCTCCTCACATTTGCACAGGAGAAGAATGACAATATGCCTGCTGATTGTATTGATACAGAAAGGACCTTCCGGACTCAGAAGAACAGGCCCTTCCCTCACACCTCTCTGGTTTTCTTCCTGATAACCTCTACCTCAGCATTAAGGCAAATATAAATACATTGCAAGTGCACGCAAGTTGAAGGAAGTCCCCTTCGGTCTTATTTGCCACTGAGGAAAACACTATGCTAGTTTCACCCTGGAAAACTATATGGCTGCTTAAGAATGAAAGAAGGGATGTGAAACCCTAACAGGGTCTTTTGTTGAAGGAAATAGCTGATTCCCTATGCTTTGGATTTTATTGGTGCTGTATTTGCGTAATTTTGTATGATTTTGAATAAATAATGGGAAACCAGTTGTCGTATTACCATATACTGTTACTGATGACACTTCATCTTCAGTATTAATCCCACACATTCATTTATGCATGCACAGATCTTTGTTTCACTTATGAGCACTGTTGTTCTCACAGCCAGTTGCCATGGTATTGCATGCTTACATTAATAATGTAGTTTAATAGGCTGAGGAATGTAAATGCACATGCTCACATTTGCAAATAAAACAGTTATAAAATGTTCTTTAATTACAAAAAAATAACTTACTATTTCCTGGCTTCTTGTCAGAAATTTTTAAAATCTTTGTGCTTTTTAAAAGATTTTTAAGTAGGGCCCAGTAAGCACAAAAAATACATTAGGGATTTCACTAGCAGTTTGTGATAGGAAGATGCAGGTGTGATTATGGTTTAGCGGCATAGGAGATGAAAGAGGGGTCTAGGTTAAGGGATTTGCTTGGAATTACATAGCAGATTTTACTTTGAGGGAGATAACAGAAGGCAAGTGCCTACCATTCAGGCTGAGATTTGTCTGAATCACAGAGTCAAAGAACCATAGAACTGCTCCAGTTGGAAAAGACCTTCAAGATCATCAAGTCCAACTGCAACCAAACCGTACTACCCCAGCTCTAACAAATCAATATTCTACCACATACTTCAGCACGTCAAACACATTACTAGTTTTTGTCCTTAGCTGAGACAGACAGCCCTATAGAAAATGGAAACAGTCTTCACTGTTCCACTTGAAGACTAAGGGGAAACAGGCTGACAATATAAAAACAAATTCACTTTTTTAACCAATTCATAATGTCTTGTACTATATATTTCTTTAATCCTAGGAGGCAAAGAATAAAGTTGCAAGTGGATGTGCTGCAATTAATCTGACTGAATTTAAGACAAGTTGGTTGGGTCAAAATCTCACTGGTATATCTGATATTTAAGTCCTGAATATTGTTTTTCTTGTAACGAGGGCAGTGAAAGTGGAGTCTTGGAAGTTTCAAAGGTGTAATAGGAGTTTTTAAGCTTCGTGCAAATATATAAGAGTCATATGAAATCTTCAGCTAGTTTGATAAGTTAGAAGCTTTTAGGACAATCTTATACAGACTATTTTGGGATTTAATTGAAGTCCAGCTCTAGAACTAGTCATGTTGTTTAATTTGAAAATGTATCAGCATTAAAATAACTACTGTAGTATTATTTTTCTACAAGGTATGAGCAATGGGACTCATTTTTAGATTCCAGGTTCTCCACAGCTTTACCCTGACATTCCTGAAGGACAGTTTTTGTGGTGTTTTCAGTCTCAGGGGGATAAATGTTGCTGCTCTTTTTTAGTTTCCTGAGGTTTCAGATTCTTCACTTCCAAAGAGATTAACTGAGAGAAGCTCGGGTAGAACAGCAGTGATAACGACGTGCTCAGCATCTCTTGGAAGGTACTGTTTGCACACAGGATTGTGTTCTCAGTTAACAAACTGCAGTCTTGGTTTTAAAAAAGTAATAATATCAAAAAAGAGAAGGCCAGGAGAATACTTCTTTCTTTTCTTTTTTAGTGCACATGACCATTTTGGCAGCACCAGAGGGGTACATTTCTGACAGCTTACTCAGCAAATGAGCATCAGAGGTGGACATAACCTGTCAGTGAAATTACTACCTGGTTGTTTGTTCAGAGGTAATGTGTTGAGATGTCTGCTGCAGGGCATCTGTTACTGAGGACATCAAGCTCCTCAAGGATGGTACTGCATTATTGTTTTGCATTAAATAAAGAGGATGCTCTTGTACTCCTCTGCACCCATCCTGAAAGTGAGCTTCCGTACTGAATGGACACTGCAGCTGCAGCAAAGAAGAGAGAACAAAATGGAGTCTGAAGAATGTCTCAGAGTGGGCAATTTTTTCTCCAGTCCCAGGAACTATTTTACAGTACAGCCAAGTTAGCTTTCTTTGTTTCTTTTTTTTTTTCTTTTTTTTTTCTTTTTTTTTTTCTTTTTTTTTTTTATGGACGGGAGGATGTGTCTTTTTGGTGTATTCTTTAAGTCTTTGTCATAAAGGCTTATGTGGATAGGAACTGTACTCGTGTTGATAGGTACTGTGCTCATAAGCCCTGCCTACAATTAGTCTTTGAACTTCGCTCTCTCCATTCTTATAGTGGCTACTGCTGACGTTGGCTGCCTTTACAATACCCTCAGAATCATCTCTCAGCTATTCGGGAATGCTGTCAGCAAAGAATAACACTGCTAATGGGACTGCAAAAATAATAGTTAAAACGTCTGATCAAAAGCTATCATCTCAGGGACGATAATTTCAGTGCAATCTCTCTAAAACAGACTGATTGTATTTGTGTAGCTTTGTCTTTAAAAGAAAAGATTTAATTAATTGGAGGCATTGCTACTGATAAAAGATGTAAAGATAACAATGGATGCCATGTTTGAGTTGTATTTGCAGTCCTTCTCCTAATACTGCAATTTATGAGTAGAAAAGCAAAACCAAAATTTCAACAATTATAGTAGCTACTTTCTACTACAAGAGAAATGTTTCTTAAATGCCAGGCAGCTTGTGAAAGAAAAAAAAAACATAATTTTAAATACATGGGACATTTAAAAGTATAAATTCATTTAAAATTTTGTGTATTGAAAGCATCCAGTCTGCCAAAAGTGGTAAAGAAGTGATGTGAAGGATGTGTCAGTTTAGATGGGAGAGAATGTATTCAGCAGGTACATTATGTACGACTTTGAGAAAACAAAATAACAAGGATAATGAATATTGAGATTCTGTACAATTTCCTAATCCTAAAGTAGCTTTTTAAATAAAGAGATCCCGTTGTATGAGCACATGTACTATTAAAAAAAAAACACAAACAAAAACAAAAAACCCACATCATTGCTGGGACTGGGAAATAGATGACCGCCGAAGAAAGATCTATGTGATTATCAGTTAAGGAAATGAACTACAAGATCATCCTCATGGCAGGAGTGCACTGCCTGAGAGCTGGTAGAGTAGGAGGACATGAACATTATCTTTTCATAGCCCAAGACTTTCTGACAGTTTTCATTCTGTGCGTCTTCACGTCACGAACATCAATTTGTGGTGCTTAGGTAGGATCAGCTAAGAATTATGATTATGGGTGACGTTGCAAAACAGCTTTCTACTCTCTATGTGTAAAATCTACTCCCAGCACTTCTTTACTTGGCTGTTCAGATGCAATTTTTTCCTTTTATTTTTTTTTTTTTTGGTCTATGAACATTTACACTACTATACACGAGTAAAGAAATACTCCACATGTCTAGGTCTTTCTATATCTTGTTATAGCTGCTGATAGCCACGCCAGCAAGTGTGCTTCTGCAGAACTATTAAGTTCTGCAGAACTATTAAGAATGCACTACCTCATGTAGTGGCTTTATTAGAGGAGAAAGAAGTGACTAGGAGAGGCAACAAAGTCTGTGTGGACTTTTTCTAAGGACAGAATATCTATTTTTCTGCTAGGCTGGATGTTGGGGCAGTGGGAAGGGGTCAAGGTTAATGTGGTATTTTCTTTGTTGCCTGGCAGCGTGCTTGACTGCAAATTGTAAATTACAGGGTTGGTAGCCAGTCAGCTGCAGCCAGCAGCCTGCTTACAGACTGTGTGTCCTGAACAGGGCAGGCATCTGGCAACCTCTGGTGAAAAGGAGGTATTCAGCAGACCGTTTTCTAGGGACAGAGAGGAAAGTGGGCTACGCAGACGAAAGAATTCAAACTCCAAGAAGCAAGAACAAATAAGAGCTTCAGGGAAACATTCTTTCTCTTGTGTTTACCTTCAAAGACATAGGAAACCAAGGGAGGATGACAATGATTCCTAATGTAGCATTAACATAGCCTACTGCACTGCATGGACAACTGAAAAGCCTGGGTGCTTCATTGGTACTGGGGGATGTTATATTTGGATGAATTCCCAGCTGGAAGAGAAGATGCAAAACCTTAGAGGGTAACAGTGCCTTCACACTGATGCTACCTGGGTGGAGAGTGGGTTGCCAGGCAAAAACTTGTACATGTTGGTTATATAAGACAGCAAGGAGCAGATCTGTGAAAGCAAGCACTGAAAGAAAAAGGCAAAAGTAAAAAAAGTCTGAAGCGTGAGAATGGAAGACACAGAACTGGCTTACTCCAGGATACAGTCTGAAGCCAAACTTAAAACTTTCCAGTGCAGGAAGTATGTATGTGTGTATGTATCACACCGTGGGAATTACATTGCTTTCTTTTCCTCTGCTCCATGAAACTGACTACTGGGATAGAGATTAATAGCAGGCAACAGTCCTTCAGACTTTTGCTATATATACCAGAGCTCAAAATGGTCTCCTTACTGTACTTCTGCCTGCCAGCCATTTTTGCTGAAACGGTGACAATACTGAGGCAGATTAATCCAGTAAGGGGCAAAGATACTGTGGCCTTTTATGAATACCCTCCCATCTGTACCTGCTCTGTGTCATATCACTCCCATCTCCACTGTACCTATTACTGCCAGGCCTGCAGCATACTGGGATACCCACAGAGCTTCACTGTGGGACTGGGAGTCGATTCATGGAACTTCTTGCAACCATCTTCAACGTACTTATCAAGAAGTCCCCTCTAGCCTGTGTAGAATGAATGGAAGATATGGTCTGAAACAAACTGTGTAATCAGGGAACCCATGTTGTCAAGGATCTGGAATTAACCAAGGTAGTGAAGGTAAAAGCTAACTGGGCAGACAGGCAGTAGGATCTCAAAATACTCTCCACCACAGCAAGGAAAGATACAGCAAGGAAAGGTAGAGAAAATTCAGCACTGGGTGAAATAAAGCAGCTTTATGTGTTAAAAAAAAAAAGAAAAAAAAAAAAGAAAAAAAAAAGAATTATGGGCTAACATTATTTAGGTATAATACAACTAAAATAATACTTCAGTGTTCACTAAGGAATGAAATAAAAATTTCCAAGTGTTCTCAAACTATTAGTAAGAATCAGAGAACGAAATATCAGACAATAATTGTACACATTTGTAAAACCTTCTTCAAATGATCGTGGGAAAACATGCTCTCCCTCAGAAGGGCAAAGAGTTAGAAAATGGCTAGAGAATAGGGAAAAGAGTAATCAAACAATTTCTGTGGTACGACAAGATAAAAGTGACTGAGACAGAAAAGTAGAGTAAAAAATGTAGAAGAGACACAGTAAAGGCAAATTTAGAACTGCTACAGGAGGAGCTCTGAGGGCACAAAACAACATCAGTGGCCTCAACCAGCTTTACCTGGGCCTCCCCTGTGTCTATTGGCCTAGCAGACACATCTAAGCCCAGGTTGGGGCATTCCCTCTGTGTGGGAACTGCTGAGTCACGGCCTGAGCCTCTGATTGATCACCTGAGGTGAGCACTGAGTCAGCCCTGGGAGCACAGGTGAAGGCAATTCTCCTGTGCTGCTGGAAGGATGGAGCCTGGCTGCACCTCTCCCAGACCCATTTAAGAGCTGACTTCCAGGGGGGAGGGATCTGTTCTGGAGATCCACTCTGCTGGAGTTTCATAAGTGAGCCCAGGATGTGGGTGAGCATCCTATCTGTTCTCTTTGTGTTGTTATAATCTGCTTTGCCTCACTCTTGTTTATTTCATAATTATAACATCTTAATGTTCATTGATTATACATCTTTTTTTTTCATGTCTACCTCTGCTTTTTGGCCTTGACAGGTGAGGCCAATCTTGTAGCCTCACTTGTAATGCTAACTCTCTTTTTTTGAGGGGACTGAGGGCCTGTTTTTATCACAGAATGGTCAGGGTTGGAAGGGACCTCAAGGATCATGAATCTCCAACCCCCCTGCCATATGCAGGGCCACCAACCTCTCAATTTAATGCTACATTAGGCTGCCCAGAGCCCCATCCGACCTGGCCTTGAACATCTCCTGGGATGGATGGGGCATCCACAGCCTCTCTGGACAGCTGTTCCAGCACCTCACCACTTGCATAGGAAAGAACTTCCCCCAACATCCATTCCAAGCCCTCCCTCCTTGATCTTAAAACCATTCCCCATTGTCCTGCAGTTATCTACCCTTTCAAAGAGCTGACTCCCCTCCTGTTTGTAGGCTCCTTTTAGGTATTGAAATCCTTTTGCCTTTTATGTTTCTTATGGACCCTGTCAGTTGCCTGATTCTGCTCTCAGTGGATATACTCAGCTCCAGGATTGTCTCCCTCTGCCATTCCCTGGTAGGCTGCTCAACATGTCCAGAAGCCTGTGAGTAGTTTGAATGTGTCTCACAATACGCTCGCCTAGTTTTTGTGTTTATCTAGGGTTGTGTATACCTGTATGTAGTTAAACAGTATGCAATGTGAGAGGGACCTTCTGCCTGAGTCAAAGCATATGGTCTGTACAATTAGTACCTGAGTAACCATTTGGTCTACTAGTCTTGCACTTCAATATTTTCAGTTTTGCATCAAGCTAGCGTATAAGGAAATATGTTTCAGATAACTTCTTGCATTTTGGTGTAGAGCCTTTATCAGCTTCAATGAGTACGTGATCCTTTGCGCAAGGAATTTTCTTGGAAGTCTTTGATTTCTGATTTAGTCTGTTTTCTCAAGCAAATATTTTCTTAAGATGTTAATTACCTCTTATCTCTTCCTTGAACATTAAGAAACATCTGAGCATTGTAACCAAGTTTAGCAGGCAAGTAACAATTTTAGAAACACGCATCTAAAAACAATTTGTAAATTATCAAATGCGGCCCATTTGATGCAAAGCACTTAATTAGTAGTGGATCCTTGCTAACTGGCTTTCATGAGTGGCTTTTAAGCCTCCTGGACTTCTCAGTTAAAGTTTCTCTTTCTTTAGGCTTTTGATTGAAGCCTCCAGGCATATTTTAACTCCTTATTAAACAAAGAAGAAAAAGTGAAGTGTATGTTGACACTCTCTCATTTTCTTCTAAAGTAACAATAAAATGTGCAAATGCTGATTTTTTTTTTTGTTTGTTTGTGTTACTCAGAATTCAATTCTTGACTGTGATAAAGAAATGTTACTTACAATCATGTGAGTATTAATGCAACAGGATGGGTTCTGCATCCTAGGAAGATTTGTTCCCCTAGATTGTTAGTCACTAGCATGAGCAACTACAATCATGATAGCTCACTTCAGGATCATGAGGAGAGAAAGTCTTTGTTTTCAGAACTGTGGCTACATAAACATCTCAGTGGTCTTATGGCTTCCAATTTTTTTTTTGCTCTAAGTTGCTTGGGTATTGAGCACCAACTTCGTGGCTTTCTGATGCTTTCTATTCTAGGTTCTAAAAGATTTTGAGTGATTGCTTTCCCTTCTTTGAACCTCCACACTGCATTTTAAAGTACTAGAGTGGTAATGTGATGTGTCTCTTTAGCTCCTCAATTTAACCCAAATGAAATAAAAAGCTTTGCCTTATCAAAAGAATGCAGAGTTAGACATTCCCAGAAGAGGGTGTGTTTTCTTGTTCTTGGAATTTTAGAAATTAAATCCTTAAGGGAGGAGACACTACAGTCAAGTTTATTTCCCAAAAGACCAAGTGTTGCCTTCTCTTCTGCATTTTTTCTTAAGATTTTAAAGTACCAGCTGCTGCCTTTTTTTTGCTGCTTGTGCTAATGACAAGTAGTTTAACTAAAGCAATGAATCATTCATGCTGTGTTTTTTTTTTCAGAAAGCCTGTACTTATTTCATGAATTTTTAGATTTATTAATTTCATAGCTGCTGCTTCAGCAAGTATTAACTTAGAAGAGCTATACAGTTAACTTGGGACATAGGGCCAGCCTGCTTTCCTTGGAGTTAATCTGAGAAAACACTCTTCTTCAAGAAGATACTGTGGTAATAACTACTAAAAGACTGCCTGCACTAAATTATTTTATAACATGGTGGTACAGTGAAAGGAGATTTAAATAATTGAATTAAATGAAGCTAGAAGAGTCAACCTTGAGTATTTCCAACAAATTGCTTTACCATTTCAAAGAAGACTCCATAGTCTTCCACAAAGTAGGCAACAGTGTCTCCTGCACTATGTTTCTGAAGACATTATCAAACACTGAATGTCTGTAGATCTCAGAAATCGTACTGCTCTGGCTATAGAAATATCAATGATTTGTTGAGCACTGAAAAGGAAACTTGTAAAATAAAACTTGTAAGGATCCAGTCCCTCACTGAGGGTTGTAAGAATTCTGCTAGAGAACTTTCCACAGACAGGACTTTTCTATAAAGTGTGATTTTTCTATCTCATGTAGTCTTATTTATAATCTTTTATAGGTGGTCTAGTATCTCTCCATTTCTTGCAAGAACAAAATTGAGCTCCTTTCTCATGGGTGTCTTGTAAGGCTGAACTCATTAGGAATACCAGCAGTACTCCTAGGCAGTTGCACATGGAGGGTATAGAAGGAATGCACAGAAGTACTAACTTGGTATACTCTAAGGGGACAGGCAGCACTCATTAAGTATGTGTTTCCAGGGCCTTGTTCAGAACTGTTTACTTCTGCAGGCATATCTTCCTATCCATATATTTCAAATTAAATCCCACTTTACTTGTGTGCACATTCAGCCATGGAAAGATGTGAGTGAGCTGCCTGAGGTCATGCAGAAAATCTGTGATGGTCACAGAGTTCAGATCCTAAAATGAATGACTTGCTCTCTCCATTCAAAAATAAGGTACATGATATTTTCTGAATGGAAGCAAGTCCAGACATCCTTCCCTGCTGTTTTCCTGCCCAATGGCAGTGAAACTAGATGGTGGGGTTGAGTTTCTTCTCTGTAAAGTGATACTTATGGTCTAATCCTGCAGAAACTTACTGACATGACCAGGCCACAGTCAAAACATTTAACTGCTCTACTTTAACTACTCTAAGTGATTGGTCTGAAATAGTAACCATAAGCATAGGGTCTCTAAACCTAAAAAAGAAATACTGAAATCTAGGTTGTACACCAGGGATGACTCTGACAAGTAACTGTCTTAGCTATAAGCCATACTGTGCACATGCCTGTATGACTTAGTTCCACTCAAGAGTCGGTGCTCCTGAGATGTTGTTAACATTTCCTGGTGCCAGGACTGTGATGGTACAGCTTGGGATGCTGTTGCAGAGACTTCCTCAGGGCTCTGTAGCTTTAATCCCACAGCTCTCCCTGTTTCACTAAAGCTATGACAATACAGAAACTAACTTTTGGATATCTACTCTGTATGAAAATATGCATATACATATACAAGAAATAACATCTAGCATTCATACAAATTCAGACTGCACTTCTAAGGTATGTTTGTCTGTTACAAGTCCCTGTGTAGCAACTGGTATTAATAGAAAATTAGGTATGATAACTGTACCTGTATACTAGGCCTGAATAGAGTTATGTTCTATTTGTATAGCGCCAGTTTCCGTTCATGTTTTCAAGTAGATGCATCATCTGTGACTCTGAATTAAGAAAGCTGTTGTTTAAAAGCTGTATCTTCTGCATTCATGTTTGCTAGTTCTTATGTCTAATGTGATAATACCTGCATTTTTTTTGTACCTTTCAGCTGATAAATATAAAAGCAGATAGGCCTTCTGTACCATAATACTCAGTTTCTTTACAGAAGATTTTTTGATTCTTGATATTTCCTAAGCCTCATAGATGTTCTGGTAGGCTTGCTGTGGCCATCAAGTATACTATTGCTTTGTATGTCTGTCCCACCTTCTGCTAAGAGAAAAGGCAGCAGCTAGGATATGACTATCTCATCCCTCCTGGTTAAGTCTGGCATCATAGTATCACAGAATGGCCTGGGTTGAAAAGGTCCACAGTGCTCATTCAGTTCCAACCCGCAGACCAGACTGCCCAGAGCCACATCCAGCCTGGCCTTGAATGCCTCCAGGGATGGGGCATCCACAGCCTCCTTGGGCAACCTGTTCCAGTGCCTCCCCACCCTCTGTGTGAAGAACTTCCTTCTAATATCCAACCTAAGCCTCCCCTGTCTCAGTTTAAGACCATTCCCCCTTGTCCTATCACTATCCACCCATGTAAATGTGGGCATATTAATGTGAATGTTTAATCTGACAATGCAGTTGGACCTATCAATCTACAATAGGGAGGTATTTCATTGAATTAAATATTCTTTCTTTTGCTTATTGATCACACCTACTGAGGAGAGAGTTTCCAAGAGCAGTTTCCTGCTCTTGTGGATGCTCCACATTTCTCCCTTCCCTCTCCAACCTCTTGAGGATTTCCCTGCAAACAGTGCTGTTGTGGTAGGTTTAGTCATTGTACCATTGCTAGCGTGAGATAAGGAAATAAGTTATCTATTTGGATATGCTTAATAAAGTACTTAATGTTTGAAAAATACAGTTGATGACACTTGCTGTGGGAATCTACTGTAGATCACCTGGCCACAGTGACAATACTCATGAATTAGTCCTTAAACTAAGAGACCTCTAGATCAATCCCCCTACTGTCCTTATAGGAGACTTGCCAGGCATTATCTGAAAACACCACGCAGCTGATATGAAGAGGTCCACGAGATTCTTAAAACACTTTGAGAATTTCATGGTATAGGTACTCAGGGAACTGATGAGGAAAGGTGCCCTCCTAAATCTGTTGCGTATGAACAGAGGTCTTGTGTGTGAAGTATGCATTCATGGCTGTCCTGGCCTTAGCAGCCATGAAGTAGTTGAATCTAAAATCTCTTATTGCTGAAGGAAATCTGCTGTGAGAACCTGAAAACATCCTCCTTTTGATATGGATGAAGTAGATTTTGGGCTGGTCAGGGAACTAGTCAACGTGGTCTCATGGGAAACTGCTTCTGAAGGTGTTGGGGTCCATCAGTGCTGATCACTTCTTAAGTGCTACCTCTTAAGAGCACAGGAACAAGCAATTTCAAAATGTCAAAATAAAAGCAGGCAGGGTAGAAGGCTGACTTCACTGAACAAGAATTTTCTACTACAGATTCAGAGGAAAGAATATGGCTGCTGAAACTGAGATATGGCAACATGGGGAAAATTAGTGATGCTGTTTGCCTTTGTAGGGAGAAAACTTATGGAATCAAAGTTCAGACTCAATTGGCTGATACTGTGGGGGGCAACAAAGAGGGTTGGTTTTTTGTGAATGTTTATTTTGTTTTTAAAGTGTGTATAATCAACAAGTATACAGATGTATAGTTGACAAATACACAGAGAATTTAGGCTGATCATTAGAAAGCGTATAGCTGGAAAGATTATCATGTTCAAAAGGGATAATTAGAAACAAATGCCTTACCCATATCATAGGCTCACTGGAAAAACTCCAAGAGCAGGTATCTCCAGAGAGATCCTTCCTCAGTGGCAGTCAGCTCTTAAATGGGTCTAGGAGAGATGCAGTCAGGCTCCACCCCTTCTGGTCACACAGGTGAATTGCCTTCACCTGTGTTCCTGTGGCTGACTCATTGCTTGCCGCAGGTGGTCAATCAGAGTTTCAGGCTGTGATGCAATAGTTCCCTTACAAAGTGTCTTAACAAGAGTAAGACCAGAGGGAACAGTAGATTGTTACTTGATAAGAATGGTCATCTTAAAAACCGGGACGTAGAAAAGGTAGGGATATTTAATGCCTTCTTTGTCTCTGCTTTCAAAATTGATAATGGGCTTTGGGACCTCAGGCACCCTGAGTTGGAGGATTGTGACTGCAGAAATGATCAACTTCCAGTTAACATGAAATTTGGTGCCTTGCTTGCATACCTGTAAATCTGCGGGGCCCAATGGGATCCATAACAGGATACTTGAAAAATGTCAATGTGCTTCAGCACATGTTTGTAGGACACTGGCATCAGGCATGCTTTCATCCTTGAGCTGAGGTGACTGCTGTGATGCTAGATCTGACCAAAAATAGGCTGTAGGTACATAACAAAAGCAGATCACTTTCTAAGCTGTATGTTAAAAGTCACATTCCAGTCAGTTTTATATTCCCACCGGCTTGGAGCTGGAGTCTAACTTTCTGTGGTCTTGTTTTTTACAGCCAAGTAAAAAATTGGTTAGGCATTTCATTCAGCTTCAGTAAACAATATTTTTTTGTCTGGCCCATTATTTGTCCCAGTGGATGTCTTTGCATTATATTTGTCAATGCTCTTTTGGGACAAACACTGAAGTATAATCTAAATGACTTATGTGAAGCCCTGGAAGGATGAGCAGAAGGAAGACTTTGCACTGAAGTGGGAACTGCTGGGAGCCATTGGGACAAACAGTTGCTTCTGTGCTCAGCTGAGGCTTGATTTCTAAGAGCAGCCTGAATACCACCTGGTCTTGGACTGAATACCACCTGGAAAATCTATGTGAGCATTGACAGCTTAAACAGAAGACAGGATTTTGTGGTTCAAGACCCCTCTGTTATCAGCAGCTAAAATGTGATTTATAACTTCTGTGGGTCTCTGTGTAAATATAATAACCAGTTTTGCTGCTGTGCAAGGCTTAAGAAAATATGTTCCCCTTCCTCTCACATGAGCTTTTTAGTGTTAAAGATGACTTTGGGGTACCTGGCAAATTGCAGGGATTTTGTTCTGTTGGGCAATTATCCTCAACAGGAACACTGCTCTTTTGCCAAAACTTCAGCACAAGAGTAGAACTCCCTAAAAATTGGTCTTCTGAGGAAGAATCAAGGGGAGAACTGATGAAGTGAGGTTAGCTTGGGAGAGGCCTCTGAATCAGAACACCAGTCAGCACACATGTACCATGCTGCAGGGCAGGGAGCCTGATCCACAGGGTGGACTGGTAAACTAAAGAAGTCTTAGAGTCAACACTGAGGACAGTGCTGCATTTTTACCCCCAAAGCAGAGAACGTGCATCACAAAACATCTAATTGTCATTTCACAGATCAGTTTTAGAGTGGAAAAAATGATACATGTATTGTAATTATTTTTACAATTGGGAAATGTTATTGTGACTTTAAATTATGGCTCCATGGTTCTTAAGATACTTTTGGAGCAATTGAATATTTTTTCTGGTTTTAACATAGTAATACAAAGCAGGCAAGATGTACTTTGCTGTGAAATCTAGAGAAGGAAAGGAAAACAGGGGGAAAGGAGAAGAAAACTTGTAGTTAGAAGTGTATGTTTTAAAATCCTCTTTGCCACAGCTCCTTTTGTCACTAAGATGCAACTTCACAGACATGAATGTGGCTAGCGTTATATCCAAAACTGATGCAGTGACATCTGGAAATCAAATTGAATAGGACCACACAATCAAAAAATGGAGCAGGTGCAGAACCCTAAAATCAATCTCTTTAGCACTTCAATTTGGTGGAAAAAAGGTTAAATATCTCTAGGTTTTTGGAAGCCTGTTAGCTTACAGAAATTTCTGGTTTGACCTGGTGAGCAGAATCTGCTGGCTTCTGGCTCTCATTCCTATTTCATTCCAATTCATTATTAAAAATAACTGAATATTCTGAAGCAGTAGATTTGGTCTTCTGCACTATGTATCACTTAATATGTACTCTGCCAAGATAAAAAGAAAATTGCCAAAGTGTTTGTAGATGAGGGACTTCAAAATGAATAAGCAAGTATTGCAAAGAATAATTCAGCACTATTAACCTTTGGGAAGAGAAGAAGCATCCCTCCTGAGTGGTGTGATCAGGAATGATCAGGTGCTTATAAATGCAATGTAAAAACAACAAGTATTTGGAAGTGCTGGCAGAGAGACCCTGATCCCAAAGAAGGTGACCAAAAAGACATCTCTCTATTAGTATCACCAAATCTTGTTGGGTATTTCTTTTCTGTTTACTGTAGGAAACTCACATCTTCTCCTTTCATTCTTCTGCATTCCCTCCCGCCCCCCAAACGAACAAATGAACCCAGAACTGATCTTGTCACATACATGGATTAGAATAGTCTAGTAATTCCTGTGAAATTAAGGTGATTATTTCAGTTTGAAATCATTGTTTTATGATCTGATTATTCATCAGCAAGTGTTGTATTTTCCTAAATGAAAGGCAAGCAGATGCTAGAAAACTGTTATATTTCTTGTTAAATTACACAAATATGGAAGTCTCTGCCCAAGCAGGGTTCAGTAGTAAGAAGAACAGCTCTGACTCAGATTCCTCTTTCTAATTTGAGATTCAGGGCTCTTAAATTTAACTTGTCTTTCTTAATGTTGCAATTGTATTAACAGCCAGAGGTATTACTTCAGGTCAGATGCACTCAATTCTGTACACTAACTTGCAGAATAATTTGTGCTTGCTGAACTTGTTGGGATACCTCATGCAAAACATGCAGTTGGGGTTTTATTTCTCAGCTGTATTAAGCAGCATTGCAGAGCAGTTATGGAGAAGCTGCTTCAGGCTAATCATATTCCTCTGTGTTATTCTTGCTTACTTGGGCAGTTGTTACAGGTGTGGTGAGGACTTATTCTACTAGGTAAATTGTTTAATCAGAATCTCAGAGGGATAACGATGGGATAGAGCACGAGCGTCCAGCCTCTTGGCTTGCCTTGGCTATACTGAGTGGAGAGGAATAGTTTTGGTCCACGTATGTGTAGGTTGCTCCAAAAGTAATGCTTCCTATTTATTTCCATGGAGACAACAGATACAAAGAGCACAAAATAACTCTGATAGCTGAGAATTTGCTCTACAAAGGACTATTTTTCAATGTTGTCGTGATTTTTAGCTTTACATTTTTGCCATCCATTAACAAGAGCCTGCAAGCTGTGCTTATAAAAAAAATCTACACAGCTGTAGGTGACTCACTGTCACTACTGCTGAAACACACCTCCCACCTCACTGTACTCACATCCACTGTTTGGTCTCCATGAATTTTCAGCAAGCATTGATGAACATCCAAAACATAAAACTAGTGGGATGCTCTACCTTCTTTTTGTGAAGCTAATGCATCAGTCTGGTTCTATGGCTGCAGTTGCCATTCTTAGTGAGCTCTCACGATGCTTGTCAGATTTTTGATGAAGTTTTACTTTTCTGTGCTTCATTTTTGAGAACAGTTTCTCCTGAATTTACATACTGCTTAAAAAAAAAAATGATACAAGTAAGATGTGATTGCAAAGCAAGGGATATTTCTCTCTCATAAGTGACATCTTATAAAAGTCTGGTAAAGAGACATGACCAAATTTTTGATTGCAAGTCTACATATTCCATTTGAAAATCTGCAGGTAATGTATTTATGCTGACTTAAGATGGAATTGCAAATAAGCAAAAAAAATTGATTTTTCTTTTCTCACAGTCCTTCAACAAGATGGAAAGCACATCTGCTTTTTTTTAATATTTTAACTATTCAAAAGACTGTGCCTAGCCAATGTATCAAAATCCAAAAAATTATTTGCCACAACTTGAGCTATCACTACGTTGTACCCTGTGCTCTTCTTTCAGCCCAGATAGGCTTAATAGTGCACCAATGCTTGGTTGGATGTGCCTGGGATGAAGTATCCTGTATTGGTATAGAGGGCACCCCATAGTATCCTCAGAATCCAGGATCATTCACTATGAGTTATATAAAGGCTGATTCAAGGCAGCACATCTAGATTACTCTTGCAGGAAAGCACCTGGAAGTGGACTGTGTGCTTTTCAGTAGGCTGCAAGTGGTCCTGCTCATCCAAGTAAGGGTACAGAGATCAGGAAGTCCAAGGAACAGCCCTGGGCCTGGGTAGAAGAGGGAGATGGAGCTGGATCAGAAGAGTCCACATGCTGGTTCCCTACTGCCCTAGGTTTCTGTAGGGATCAAGGTAGAGTTCAGGGGATGTTAAACATCAAAAGGCTCACCAGGAGTTCCTCTTCCTTTCAAATAGTAAAAATGAAGCAGGACTGTCAAAGTACTGCTAAATCAAGCACTTGTGAAAACTGAGTCAGCTCCAGAAATCACGAGTGATTTTAAAAATATATGCTATTTTCTCCATTCTGGTTTTGCGGGGCTTCAGGTTTCAGAGCTTGAATTTTCCTCATTTGTCTTGTGCCTCTCTCCTTCTCTCCTGTAGTGAGGGCAGAAAAAAATTAAAAGCAAAGCTGGTATTTTTGGAGCAAGAGATGTGGCTTCAATAAGAACTGCAAATATTAAGGACTTGGAAACTATAGGAGTCAACATCACCAATACAAACTGTTTATGTAAGTACATAAATATAGCTTCAAGCATAGAATAGCAGAACTGTCCAAGTAAGTTGGCTTAGACTCAAACTGCATGCTTCAGGAGTGGTTTTTCCTAAACTTCTGTGCCTATGAAATTCCACCAAAATGTAAAATTTGAAGATGCTTTAATGAGACTGGAGAGGCTAGACTGGAAAAAGGCAGTATATTTTATAGTGCTTTGAAGTACGTGACATACTTGTAGGGGATGCATCCAGTAGGCTTTTAAAATAGATCTTAAATCTACTTAAAGGCAAGCTGCAAGGAGGTTTAGAAGCTATTTTTAACACAGGCTTTTTTCTTTGCATCTCATGAGATGTCTTCCAACCAATTGTACATGCTTCTAGGATGCGGAAAGAGTGCTGCTGGCACTCTACCTGCATCTCTGCCATGGGAAATTCCATCTTGCCTTTAGGGAAAGTTAGGCTTTAGGAAGGGGACTGCAGATGCCTCTGGGTCTTTACGTACCTAATGTCTCTGCTCCTTATCTTTTAGCTGCTCATTAAGGTACTTCCAGAGTATCCTGTAGCCCAATGGCCTGGTTTTCATTCTGGAAGACTTGTGGCCATTATTTAGGTCAGTTATACTTGCAGATGAGTAGTCTTAAGAATCATGTACACAGATAATTGTCTTAATTTAGAATTTAAACTAAAACTTTCCAAATCCTGTTTTTGAATGTCTGGTTTGACAGTACTTTGATATTCCATTCTATTCTGATAGAAAAATACTGAGATCTATTACCCACATTCCATTTGTTAACTGACTACATGTTCCATATTTCTTTTGAATCAAACTTTATAAAATGCAATTAACAAACTTTTTTCTCCCATTTAACTTTTCCCTGTTGTAAACTTGGTTTCATGCTGCTAAGTAAGCAAGGGTGCAGTACATGTGTTTGTTCTACATCTGCTGTTAAGACAACTGAAATGCTTTGGTCATTTTATAAGGTCATCTTAAGCCTATTCAATGAAATCTAGATAATCAGAAAACTGATATAACCTTGATCTTTAATTCGTCTATGGAAGGGAGAAGGAACATCCTTACTGCAAGCCTAGTGATACTATTGGATTTTAGGTGCTTTTTTTTGTGTTCTTTCTTTTTTTAATCTAGGAGAAGCAGCATCAGAACTTCTGCATACAAATATAGCTCTTCAGTAACTTCACTGGACTGAAGTGGTGAATGTGAGTCACAGACAGCCAAGCAAGTTGTACTCAGGTTAGGACTTCAAATACATATGTTTGTGAGTGTATATTTTAAGAAATATATTTTTGGTATGACTTTCACTAGATATCTGTCTGAATCTTGTGAATAGAAGGTAGCAGTAGATGGTGCAAATTTCTGAGGTGGTCCTAGATGGCACAAGAAGGAATCTGTGGATCACAGGAAGAGTTGTAGTACTAGGCCATCCTTCCCTTCCTGCTGAGCTGTCTTGGTTTACAGCCCAAAAAAAGCCATTTTGGCCTGAGTTGCAGACTCAGGAATCTGGTAAAATGGGAATAACTTGTAATTTGTTTTCTTATGTTTTGGAAGTATCGTTCTAAACTTCAATTAAAACAAGCTGGCAACTTCATCATTCTCTTCAGTACCACTTATGAAAATTTTTCTCCTGTGCTTAATCTAGCTGCTTCTTGAAGGCTATGGAGCTGCCCTCAAGAGAATTTTAAAACATGATTTATTTTTACCTACTCTAACACTCCCGTGCATACGTATATTAAAATTTCTACTTGTTATTGCTTAGTGATATGTAGAAATCAGCATAAAATAGATTTAAAATGGGAGAGTAAAGCTATTTATTTATCTGGCTTTCCACAGTAAAGAACAGAAAGGTGAATCTTGGCTTGTCAGCCATGCATTTCAGCAAAGCTTGCAGAAGCAGGTATCAGTGCTGACAGTCCCTAAACTAGATAATGGTAGAAGTCAGTTTTAAGAGGGCATGGCTGTGTTTGGGTCTTACTCTTTGCTAGGAATGAGTTATTAGTCACTAGCAGCCAGCACATGGATTAGATGACCCGATGTATCCTGGGAGAGCTAGAACTGAAAAGAAAATAGTGTTGCAACAGTCAAGGAAGTAATGAATTAGAGCTGGTGCTTTGGAGGGTGTGAAAAGTTCAACCAGCTGAATGCAAGCTTCAGCTGCTGCTATCAAAAGAGCTGCTTCAGCTTGCCTGAAAAATAACAGTAAAATCAAGGACTTCTCAGTGAGGGTAGGACAGCTGCTATCCTGGCAAGGGTGTTTCTGCCATTCAGGCATGTCAAAGCCTAGGATGCCCTTCCAAAGGATGCTGAAGAATGGGAAGATGAGTGAATAAAGGGCCAACAACTAAGATTCCTGGAACTTAGTCTCTTCAGTTTAGCAAAAGCTAACTGGAGACAAAACTAGAACGGGAGAAGAATTTAATCTGATTAAAAAGCGTATTAGCAAATAGCAATGGCTGAATGAGTTCTGAATAGTTTTGATACCAAGAGGCTACTACTATAACTGTTTAGTCAGACTGGAGATTCAGTTGTTGGGCATTCATTTTTAAGTGAAGAATGAATGAAGATTAAAGTCTAATTCAAACTTAAAGTAATTCAGTGAAGACTTCTGGCTTGTTATGCAGGTCAGATGAGATACGTTCTTTGTTAGTTTTTTCAAGCATTAGAATATATGTAGAGGAATAGATCAGTGCATATGGACTTAACTGACTGTGTGAATGTTCATCACACGTTTCACTGGCAAGTGAATTATTGGAAACTGCCTTCAGCAGTATTGCATGTGAGTTGGAGTGAACTCGTATTACTCAGAGAACTGAAAACAGTCCAAGATGCTACTTATTTTCCTGCTTCTCTGTGCATGGCTTATCCTTGCAGCAAATCAGCTTGCAATGGAGGCTGGATCTCCTATGAATCCTCTTCTATGGAGATCCCTCCTATGTTTTGAGGGGATATCATATGATATCAGGGGAGTCAGTAGTTCAAAAAATAAAAGTCATAATGATCAGACACAACAATACTTGGCGGTTTATTGGGATAGGGAAGATAAGAAGACAAAAGGAAGTACTTTAGTATATGTACTGCATGAAAAATTACTGCTCACTTGTAATCCTGGAGACTCTTTGGGAATGGTCAGAAGTGATTTAAAAAAAAAAGACAATACAGAACCAACAAATAAGAGTTATGAATTGATAGGAAATGATAGAGAACAAACATGGCAAACTTCTTAGCGCCATTAAGGTGTGGTGTGCCTGGAGACTGTGCAGATCTTGCCATCCCTCTCTGAGAACCCACTTGCTGTAAAGTATTGAGAACACTCTTTGAGTTTGCTACATTAACTGCTTCCATGTGAGAAGGGTAGTGAGATTCTTCAGTGTTCTCACAAGCTAAAGAATGTGTTAAAGATTCACTTGTGGATGGATAGATTGGAAAGGATCAGCAGAGAATGTCTACTCATGACTGACGTGGAGCTCTTCTACTAATATCAGGGAAATGCCTTGGGAAAGGAAAATTACTTTTTCAGGAAGTTTTGCATATACAAATGGCAAAACTCACTGGTAGAAGATGCTATAGAGGCCAGAAATAAAGAACCACTAAAAGGGTTACACAAGACTATCCATAATGGTTGACCGTAATGGTGGCAACAAACTTTTTACTTCAGAGGACCTTGGACTCCTTACTGACCAGAGGGACACATTGAGAGAAAGATTAGTGACTCTGAGGAGTAGCTCTGTACTGCTTTTGCTGAGTCTCAGTGAATAGAGAGAGGGAGTAGAAGACAATCTTTGCTCTGAGGTCTAAAGGATTTATGTAGCTTTGTGTCCTGAGAAACAGTCCTCAGGATCTTAACAACACAAACATACTCCTAATGTGTCTGGGTGCTGTCAGTAGTGCAGAATGACTTCTTTCAAGTTACAGTAGATTCTTGCTAAAGAGGCCGTATGAATACTTCAGAAAAAGGTTGGCATCCAGAAATGCTCCTGTTTGGATTGGTTATATATTTCTTAAACATTTCCTCTTAAGTGTTTCCTTTGCCAGTAAAAACAATTTCCTGAGAAACTCATTTTAAATGTGACTTTTAAATGCAATTAACTGTTCTTGAAAATGGAGTTGGTCTGCACTGTCTCCAGTCCTATATATATACACACATATCAGGTATCCCTCAGAGTCTGCATCTGAATCAAAATCACTTTACTTGAGTCCTCTATTTAACTCAAAGGACAGATCCTTGGATAATATTTATGATTAAAATCAACAAACCAGGTGCAGAACATTCCCACCATGCACAAGCATCCATCCTGACTCTTCAGGATTTCTCAGTAAACTCTTTATGCTATCAGAGTTCTCCTGCTTTTTAATTGTTTTACTCTTTTCCCTTTGGTATTACCAGCACTGTGTACTTTGCACTTCGGGCTATGTCAGCCTTGTTGTTCCCAGTCTTCACAATCTTTAAGTGTAATTCTGTACCTTGGCATCATTTGTATGCTTAGAGCAAAGGGAGTTTTCAGGAAAGGAAAATGCACCTTGGAGGAGGTGGAGAAAACTAAAGATTTTTTTTTTTTTAGGACCAGTTGAAACTGTAGCTATATTTCTTAGGTTGTGGAAAAAGCTGTCTCTGTTCCATCCTTAATTATCACCTAAAAAATGGGCACTTTTCTAGTGGGCCCCTCTCAGCCTGGTGATAATCTTACTTGAACCTCTTCAAGGATGAGATACTTTAGATATCTGGTGTAACTGTATTCTGAACCAGCCACCCCATCAATTAGTTCCCACTGATAACAACATACATCAGAATCTTATTTAAAAAAAAAAAACAAAACACAAAACCAGTTGTGTAAGCATCCATGTAAATCTTATTTTTATTAATT
This sequence comes from Perdix hodgsoniae, assembly GCA_035772895.1. NCBI lineage: Eukaryota > Metazoa > Chordata > Aves > Galliformes > Phasianidae > Perdix > Perdix hodgsoniae. The sequence continues at coordinate 2,026,998 of JAPSGF010000088.1, forward strand.
AACCTCTCATGCCTAAAGCTGACTTGGAAATGTTCAAGTATTAAGAAAAAGAGGCATTTGGAAACTCACAGCTACTGTCAGTGCTATGAAAGCCACAAGAAGGTCACCGCCTTACACAGCTCTGCTTTTGTTCCAGGAAGCAGTGCTTTGGGGGTTGCATATTTTCAGACATGACCAGCAACAAACAAGCTTACAGTAATGAATGACAAAGTGGCAGACAAATGTAATTTTTTAACCTTGCACTTGTATACTAAATCAAGCAGCACTTAGTACTGCTACATTTTTTTCATCAGTAGTGAGCTCTAGCTGTATCAATCTGTCCCATGTTAACACTACGCATTGTTAAAAATCACTGAGCTGTTCTGTATCTGCTACAAATCTGCCTCTGGTAATGTAAGGCAGTGCTAGGCTAATGGAGGTGAGAATTTAATCTACTGATGATCTAAAGTACACTTTTTCACCAACTGCCAACCCAGCAGTGTAAGTGATGCTAAGGAAGGAGCCCTCTAATTCCTCCTTTCCATGCAGACAAGTGGAATGACTTTCATTACCAGCTAGGATGCCTGTGGGGAGATGGGTAAGACTTAGTACGGGCAATAAAACAGCACTGCAGATGTCTGAAATGTATGGAAAGTAATAGAAGTTGTCTAAAGTTGGAAACAACATGATGCATCATCTGCAAGTGATTAAGATGGTGGGTGGTTTTCAGATGGCTTCTGTTTCCAGAATTGTCTGTTTCAGTACCTCTGTATCTTGCATTCGGTGCTCAATGTTGTCATGCTCAGCTGAAAACGTTCCTTAAAAGCATCTTTCCGAGGATATTCAAAATCACAAGCTAAAATCATTTAAGAAGTTCTTGTTTTGTGTACAGAGTTCTTAGATTGTTATTTTTTAAAGAACAATTTTAAATTCTGGTGACGAGATATTGCTTTCCAGATAGTCAATGCTATTCTGAAAGAAACAGTGTCAGTTCCATTAGAATGTGATGAAAGGCCACATCCATCAAGGAAGTGAAGCAGGGTTTGTGTAGGAAAAGTCCCAAAAGTTAGGGCACCACATGGTGCTTTTTAGTGCTGCTTCAACAGAATGCCTGTCAAGTGTGCAAGTAGATGTATGTGTGGCAGGGCAGAATCATCTTAGTGACTGCACACTTTACTCCTATTTGACCATGAGGAAGTTCTAAGCTTTTTGTGGTTCTTACATGTATGTATACCTTCGGTAAGCAGTGAGTGGGCAAAATCATTTTCAACTGCTATAAGAAGCAATAGACACGATAGTGTTATGGCTGCATCTAAATTTATTCTGGCATAAAATCTAGCGTTTTACCTCCAGAGTTTAGAAAGTTGATCTTATTCGAGTTTCCAATGATTCCTCATACACTGCAGTATGCACGAATCCCAGTCTTACTTCCAAGAAGGCTGCATTCAGTTCTGGGGCACTCAGTACAAGAAGGACATGGACCTGGTGCAGTGGGTCCACAAGAGGCCACTGAGATGAATATGAGCACTTCTCCTATAGGACAGGGTGGGAGAGTTGGGGTTGTAAAGCCTGGAGAAGAGAAAGCTTTAATGAGACCTCACTGTGGCCTTCCAGTATGTAAAGGGAGTCTACAGCAAAGTTGAGGAGGCACTATTTACAATGGCATGTAGTGACAGACTAAGGCATAAGGGCTTTAAACTGAAAGAGGGTAGACTTAGATTAGATGTTAAGAGGGAAATTATGAGGGTGGGGAAGCATTGGAAAAATCTGCCCAGGGAAGCTCTAGATGGCCAACCCTTGAAGGTATTCAAGGCCAGGTTTGATAGGGTGCTGTCTGGCCTACAGAGTAGAATTCTGACCATAGAAGAAGGTTGGGATTAGATGAGATTTAATGTTCCTTTCAAACAAGTCTTCGAATGGGAATTATATCTACTTCTGAATATGGATGAGTTATGACATTTTTTGAGAGCCTGAGACTGCTCAAGACCTGATGATTTCAGGCTTTGTACTCCCTGAACATGAGGAGTTCTAGGAATCAGTAACTGAATCATTGAATGGCTTGTGTTGGAAGGGACCTCAAGGATCATGAAGCTCCAACCCCTTCCACACACAGGGCCACCAACCTCACTATTTAATACCAGCCCAGGCTGCCCAGGGCCCCATCCAGCCTGGCCTTGAACACCTCCAGGGATGGATGGGGCATCACAGCCTCTCTGGGCAGCTGTTCCAGCACCTCCCTCTCTCAGAGCAAAGGACTTCCCCCTGACATCCAACCTCGCTCTTCCCTCCCTCAACTTAAAGCTATTTCCCCTTGTCCTGCTGTTATCTACTCTTTTGAAGAGTTGATTTCCCCTCTCCTCTGTAGGCTCCCATTAGGTACCGAAGGCTGCAATCATCCCCTTTGCCCACCTCAGCATGAACTACAAACAGGAGCACTCTCTCCTGGTTTCTGATGTGGAAGCTATGATTCTGTGTCCTCCTCCAGCATCGGGAGAGGAAGAAACCGACGTGGGGAGGGACAGCAAACCCGGCTTCCTCATCAATACCACGGAGCCCTTTTCTTTTTTTGCAAATATTGTACTGTCTCTAAAAGCGGTCCGAGGTCGCCGTCGGGGCCCCGAGCCGCGCTCAGCAGCGCGGTGGGTGCCGGCCTGGCGCCGCCTTTTGGGGGACGGGGGCAAATCCGGGGGGCGGCTGCCGGCCCTCCTCTTCGGGGGGCGTCCTGGCGCCGGCGGAGCTCTGGGCCGTCCGGGGCCGCGACGGCGCTGCCGACCCCCGCCGCAAAGCCCTCCGTGCGCTCTTCCAGGCGCGGCTCCGCCGTCGGGCTCGGGCCGCCCTCGTCGAGCCCCCACGCGCGCAGGAGGTTCGCGACGGCGCTCCGTGCCGCGGCCGCCTCCCGCCGCTCCTCTCCGGCGCCGCCCTCGAGCTCCCGCTGCGGCCGCCGGAGCGGAGGTTCGAGGTCTGCCGGGTCTCGTCGGAAGAAGCCCGCCGGACCTCGTGGGGAAGCCGCGCTCGGGAGCCCGGAGCTGCGGCTCCGCGGGGCCCCGCTCCTCGTCCCGCTCGCCGTCGGGGTGCGCTGCGGGCTGCGGGACGGGGCGCTCGAGGTCACCGTCCTCCGACAGCGCCGAGCGCCGGGTGGCCTCGACGTTCTCCCGGCGTACGGCGCAGGCGGGCTGCCGCTTTGCCCACCGCGTGGCCCCGGCCGGAGCGGGGCCGGGGGAACGGCGGCGGGGCCGCGGGCCGAGCGCCGGGAGCCGCTGCCGGCAGCCCCGGGCGCGGCCCAAACAAAGCCGCCTTCGCTGCCGCGCTCAACCGCGGTCCGGGCGCCGGCGATGCTGGGCTCTGCTGCGCCCCGGTTTCTGCGGGGGGCGCCGTGAGGTCACGGCCGTCTCCCGCTGCTGTCGCAGCCCCTTGGTCGGTGACCTGGCTGTGCGGGGCCGCGTGTGCTGGGGCACCAGGCTGGGCTGCGTCATCATCACCCCTCGTCATTCAGTGACTGCGCTTTGTGACCGTGATAGGCGTGGGAAAATAAAAACTGCGCGTATTCTGTCTCCACGTGAATCTTTCCTTCACAAATTGTTTAGAATCATGGAATCATTGAATGGCTTGGGTTGGAAGGGACTCAAGGATCACGAAGCTCCAACCCCCTGCCACACGCAGGGCCACCAACCTCCTCATTTAATACCAGCCCAGGCTGCCCAGGGCCCCATCCAGCCTGGCCTTGAACGCCTCCAGGGATGGACGGGGCTCCACAGCCTCTCTGGGCAGCTGTTCCAGCACCTCACTCTCTCAGAGCAAAGAACTTCCCCCTGACATCCAACCTCGATCTTCCCTCCTTCAACTTAAAGCCATTTCCCCTTGGCCTGCTGTAATCTACCCTTTTGAAGAGCTGACTTCCTGTTTGTAGGCTCCCTTTAGGTACTGAAGGCTGCAATCAGCTCACCCCGCAGCCTTCTGTTCTCCAGGCTTAACAAGCCCAGCTCCCTCAGCCTGTCCTTGTAGAAGAGGTGCTCTGGCCCCCTGTTCATCTTCATGGTCCTCCTCTGGACCCTCCCCAACACCTCCACATTTTTCCTGTAGGACTCCTGACCTGGACACAGTACTCCAAATGGTGTTTCATGAGGGCAGAGTAGAGAGGGACAATCGCCTCCCTATCCCTGCCAGCCACCCCTCTTCTGATAATGCCCAAGATACTATTGGCCTTCCAAGCTGCAAGAGCACACTGCTGGCTCATGTTCATTTTTTCACCCACTGCGTCCCCCACGTCCTTTTATGCAGAACTACACTCAAGGAGTTCTGCTCCCAGTCTGTATACATATCTGGGGTTACTCTGACCCAAATGCAAAACCTTGCACTTTGCAATGTTGAACCTCATAATGTTCACATGGGCCCACCTTTTGAGTTTGTCGAGGTCCCTTTGCATGGCATCACTTCCTTCTGACGTGTCAGCCACTCCACTCAGCCTGATGTCATTGGTTAACTTGCTGAGGATGCACTCAACCTGTCGTTAATAAAGATGTTGAAGAGAGGTAGCTCATTTCTCTTCACACCACAGATTTTTTCTTATACTGTTTGTTTTAGGAAAGTGCATTAATGTTTACAATCCATGAAAGGCTTCTAATGATGGGACAAACATCAGATATCCTTCTCTTATAAGGCTTTGAGGAAACAATATAGCTCACTAACTGCATTTTTCTCTCAACCCTCTATCTATACTATCTGCTACAAACAACCTGCTAGGCTGTACCCACACCTGTGCTGTATTCTGGAAGCATGCGTTACCTTATCACGTAATCTGTTGTGTTGCTATGGAATATTTAAATGTTTTTAGTTTTCTTTAAAGTATGTCTTAGTAATCCCAGAAGGATGGGGACTTAAGTAGCACTGCATAATACTTGTGGTTCATCCTGATAAGGATGGATTCTATGGCTATGAAAGATACTGTTGCACAAGAGTTGAATCCATTCCAGGTTAGGTATGGACAAAACTTACCTGCCTTTGTCTCAGGTCTGAATATCCTTAACAACCCTGTGCCTCAAATACTGGACTCTGTCTGAGTGAAGTCTGTGCTTAAACTAGGTAAAACCAAATGCCAGTCTATCTTCTTACTCCTCTGCAGATAGACACCAAAATATGATGCAAGTTTCTGCTCCAAGAGCATTTTGTAATGTCTCTGCAGAGCTGGTGGTGCTCTAGGATGGAGATGCAGTGGAGCAAGGGCAGGTCTGGGCAGCCCTGCTCTGCTGTAGTGCTGAGCACTCTGCTAAACTTAAGAGAGGGCAAACCTGAGAAGAATCCAGACCTGTATTCAATTTTTCATATAAAACATTCCACGTGCTGTGGGTTTGCAAACCAGCTTCTGACATCCTTAGCTGTTTAGCTAGCATATAAAGCACTAAATGTGGGCTTTATCCCTGTCCTCAAAATGTAGTACACTGTGTTTTCAAGGTATGCTTGTCTTTTAAAGAGATGGACACTAGATAAAAGCAAAATCCAGGCCTGCTTCCTGAGGAGCTGAGATAAAGATTGAAGAAACTGAGTTAAGGATGGAGACATTTTCTGGAAAATCACTTAAGAAATCACTGTGATTTTTTTTTTCTTTTTTTTCTAGCTGGTAATCGTAGAAACTACTGGAGGCTTTCAGACTGTTTAATTTTCTCTCACAAACTGGCTGAGTGGTTATAGTATATGTTATGACAAATGTATTAAAGTAATCTTACGATCCAATATTTTACGTCAGTAGTATGATTGGTGGAAGAAAATTGCATTTCCATCAAATCAAGCTATAGAAGTGACAGAAATGTATCTTGGATAGTCTAGTAAGAGCAAACTAAGAAATACTGATGGTGTCTCCGTGATGCATATACTTCACTAGCCAAGTTAAGGATTACAAATTGGTTACCATGAACAGTATTTAGGATGTTGAAAATTCCCATATAGGCTGACATACTGCTTTTATATAACCTGCAAAAGAAATGCAAAACTGGAGTTTTCCCATATTTCTGTTGTCTATTCCCATGGTGTTTTAAGTCCCAGCTGCTGTAGCACTTCTTCAGAGCATCTCTAGCAGGCTAAATCCCACTCAACCACATCAGAAGTACCACTGGCATCAGTGAAGGACTTATCCCGCTAAACTGGTGTAGGATTTGGTTTTATTTAAACATTTTTACAACCTCTTGCGATGCACTGCGAGTTAGAATTAAATGTCCAAATTTTGAGAGACCGAGTACACTGTCAACACTGTGTACATTGGCTGCAGAGTGTGCCTCAGCACAGTCATTTACAGGAAGACTTTGACTGTCCCACTGCTAACCAAACTTCACATTTCTATTTTTTACCTTCACTTCACAGCTATCCATTATCTTAAGGCTCTGTGGGATAGCTAACACTGTTCTGTATTTTTGTTCCACCTTATCCAGCAGGAACAAGCTGGTACTAACTAATAACTTCATATGAAATGCTCAGTTTGTCAGCCATAAACAGCCACTGAAACATTCAAATCTTAGCATTGTGTTTTAGGGGCATTTATTTTATCAAAGCGAGAATAAGAAAGCTTTAGACCAAGATGACACCTGTTTGCTTGTTTGTTTTGTGAAAGGGCCAAAGGCATTTATGATGAATGTCAGGAAGGTCTGAGTGCTAACAGACTGGATCTTGCTTCTTACTCTATCTTAAGGATGGCAGAGTGTAGTGCTGGGGAGAGATTGCTCTGGAATCGAACTTGTAAGGTACACAGAGCTCAAATCATCTGCCTACATCTGTATGTAAAATGTAATGCCATGTTAGCAGGAGGACACGGGTTCCTGGTGTAATCTTTTTAACAAATTCCATCCAAATCCCCAGCTGGTTAGCTGACAGAAGAATGGTAGCAGATGTTCCCAGACATCTCTATTCTTTCTCACCCTCAAATGTCAACCTAATGATCAAAAGAGGACTGTTAAATTCTACACCTGTTGATAGATTGCATCCTCATTTGTTGGTTCCTGTTCCTACTTGGCCATATTCATTGGAAGCTGACAAATCGGGACAAAAGTATTGCATGAATCCCTCTTGGAGGAATACCTCCTAATTAAGGGGTAGATTTAAGATAAATGGATAAATGTGTGAAGGCACGATTTCCCTTCTGAAGTCTCTTCCTTGTAATACTCCTTGGTTCCTCCTTTTTTTTTTTTTCTTCTGAATCTGGGCCACCTGGGGATGATAACATACTTCAAGTGATCTGACACCTTTAAGACGGCTAGTTTGAAGCTGTTAATCCTTATTCCATTTCTATAAAGCTGGGATTGCAACGAGGATATTTGCAGAGAGGATATTTCAAAGTAGCCAAGGAAAGAAAATGTCGCAGAAGTAGACCAGAGGTGGTGCAAATGTAAAACTAGTGGGTGAATGAGTGCAGGGCTTTGCCCCAGGAGGTTGTTTATCCTGAGAGCTTGCAAAAGAAGGGAATTCTTGAAGAGTCTGTACTAAAAACAGCTGTGGGGTTGTTTGTTTGTTTGTTTTTTAGGGTATTTTCAGGCAACCTCACTGAATTGCTTGTTCTTGTGGAAATCCTTACATTCTGGAAGTTCTAAGATTCGGTGCTTTACTTCTGTCTTGCTTGTGCTTATCTATAATATAAATGTAATTATTAAAAGTTGAGATAACTGGGAGTTTGTTCATAAAGATGGTAGAATCTTTTTCTAACCCGCATTCCTGAGATGTACCCATGGATTTTAATTACTTGTGGGATATACTTTGAATGTCAGCGATACTCATTCAGTATTTCATTAGCTCATTTAAAACCATACGGTAATAGAGAACATTCAGCAGTGTGCCCATCAGAACATATCACTGCTGAATCAGAAGGCTCAATGACAGCAACATTTACTAGGTATTTCAGTGTACTCTTGACTCATTGCTTCTTGACCCTATGTATTGTTACTATAAACATATGCTGGCTTTCCAAGCACGGATGGGGTCACTTGAATGCTTCCTCATGCAGTCTGATAAATTGCTCTTTCTGCTCCATGCCTCTGACTCAAAGTCTTCTCCCAAGACTGAACACTGCATTCCACTCTGAACATCCCTTCAGTTGCTTACTGAATTGAAGCAAGTCAGCAATAACTTTAAAAGATAGGAATTTTTTTGGCAGAAGTTGCTTGGAACTTCAAAGAAAAGCATCCTAGCCTCCTTATAACTCACTTTCCATGTCCTCATCTGCACTACTGCCTTTGCATGGTAGCTATTTCTGAAGGACAGTTCTTACAAAGAAAAATTGCTAGCTTGTTGCAGTTTGTTCTCTAGACCAGATGGAGTGTAAGGGCTGTGTCGGCATGCAAGTAGGAAATGTCAGTGGCATCCTTTACTGTGATCTGGAGTCTGTCAGTAGATGAGATGTCAATGGGGTCGATTCAGACCTGTTGAAACACTGAAACTTGAGCTGTAGCTGCAATCCTATACAGCCAAGGAAATAATTTAGAAAGAGAATCGATAGTCAGCGTCAGCGTTTTATATTCACATTTTCTTTAATGGTGTGTGTTTAGATGCAGTACTTCAGGCTTAGTTATTTACCCATGCTTAAGAGAAGCCTTTAAAAAAATCAAGTTACTGAACAATAAGATTATCCCAAACCTACATATTTTCTTCTGGAACAAAGCAAGTTTTAAAATTCTAATCCTTAAATACAAAAATGCTTCCAGGTTCCCTACTTCACTACCATATCTTTTCATAATTATGAAAGTTGCAAAACAAGTGCTGAAGTAACTCAAGATGGCATTATCCAAAGTGTATGTCGAAACCAAAAGAAGACTATCAAGCCATGCAAAATAAGTGTTAAATAAGATGATCTTGAATCTTAAGCTTTGTTCACTTCCTTTATTTTATAATTGTTACATACTTCTGTGTGTGTAACTAAGCAGTTTTGAGACAGGATTAAGAAAAATGTACTTCATAGAAAGCATTCCACATATCTCCTCTGGATTAATCATAAAATAGGACACTTCCTGATTAAGAGAGTATTATGAGACATAGCAGATTGAGTAGTAACAACAATGGATTATATAAATGACTCTGTTTAGGAAAAACATACACGAAATGTACATAATTTTTTTCCTGTAAAATAAACAGGACCTGAAAAGAAATTGAGGTATTTTCCACTATTTCCTGAGTTAAGAAAAGGTTTCATATAAATATACATACATACATACAGGGAAATTGAAAAATAATCCACTGCATGGAGAAATTTCTATTCAGAATGTGATGCATTCAATCAAGCAGGATTGTACTGACAGGGTTTTCTCTCTCCCCCCCTTCCTGTTATCTCCTACAAACAGCTCAGCTACTCAGCCCTGTCCTGTGAACATTTTCTGATGTCCTGCATGTACTATAACTCCAATGATTCCTGGTTTGGATCTATTAAATCCTTGCTGTGAAGATTTCCATGTTGAGAACTCTCTGGGATTCTGTCATAGAGAAAAGAATTATGCGATGGAAAGAAAGGCAAGAATCTGCATTATTTTTCTTTTTCTTTTTTAATTCTCTATAACAACACTTTATGTTGGTACTCTTCTAGAGGAATATCATGACTTGAGGGGGTCCTTGAATATCTGCAGTATCTTCTCCACAAAGCATTAGGAGATTGTCCAAAGGAAGAAGCAAATTATCATGCAAATAACGTTCTGAGGCTCAGTAAATCCAAGTGCAAGATCTTGAGCTTGGGTCATGGCAACCTCTGCTATCAGTACAAGCTGGGGGATGTAAGGATGGAGCCATAAAGGACTTGGGCATATTGGTGGATGGCAAACTGGACGTGAGGCAGCAGTGTGCCCTTGCAACCCAGAAAGCCAACCAAATCATGGGCTGCATCAAAAGAAGTGTGGTCAGCAGGTCGAGGGAGGTGATCCTGCCCCTCTATTCCGTGCTGGTGAGACCTCATTTGGAAGACTGCATCCAGATGTGAAGTCCTCAGTATGGGAGAGATGTGAACCTATTAGAGTGCATCCAGAGAGGGGCCACAAAATGATCTAAAGGATGGATGACTTTTCCTAGAAGGACATGTTGAGAGAGCTGAAGAAGAGCTCTGGGGAGACCTAATAGTGGCCTTTTCAGTATCTAAAGAAGAGCTATAAGAAGGAAGGGAACAGGCTCTTTAGCAAGTCTGTGATGATAGGACAAGGAGAAGTGGTTTCAAACTAAAAGACAGCAGATCTAAATTGGACATGACAAATTTTTTTTAACAATAAGGGTGGTCTGGCACCAGCGCTGGATGCACAGAAAGATGATGGAAGCCCTGTCCTTGGAGATGTTCAAGGTCAGGATGGACCAGACTCTGAGCAGCCTTATCTAGCTGTAGATGTCCCTGTTCACTGCAGGGGAGTTGGACTGGATGACCTTAAGGGTCCCTTCCAATTCAGATGAATTCAGACTCTACAGTTATTGTTGTCCCTCTGTTGTTGTGGGAAGGATGCACAGACTTGCAGGCACTGGATGAAAATAGCACATCTAAGGGGTTTAAGATTTTTATACAAACACAAATGACCTATAAAATTGTATCACTGCATCATGAAGTGTAATGATCTGTACTGCTTTTGCTCTGTTTGCTCTGTTCTTTTTGTATACCTGCTCCTGACAATGATCTGAAACTACCTTTGGCCTTTGGTCTAATCCTTTCTGGCTGTATCTTCTGCCATTTGGAAATCAAATCACATTGAGCAGAAGAATCAACATAACTTCAGGAACAATTTATATAAAGCAGTGCAAAGGAAATAAGAGCTGTTCCACTGACAAGTTGCTTTCCTATAAGCAGTCATTCTTCTGCAGGATTTTTCTTTGGTTACACACTCAAGAAAAGGGAATAATTCTACCATTTTGCTCAACTTGCCTAGCTTAGTGATGTTTGTGATGTAGTTATTATTGCCCCCTGCCCAATTCCAAAATGGTCTGTAACCTTCAGGTGATTAGATCTCTATGTAAACGACTCTCCTCCTTATATCTACTTGGAGGAGTTTTTCTTTGTTTTTTAGTATTTGTAGTTCTTTGTCAATTGGAAGATCTCAAATACTGCATCAGAGAACAGAGGGAGTATTTCAAATTCAATCCTTTGCTTCTTCTTGAAGATTTTCTACTTACTGTCTGTTCTTCCTTAATACAGCCAGCCATATCCGAGTAACTCCATAATTAAAAGAGGTTTTAACTGTGTAATTCTGAATTCACTATCTTATCTGACCACTTGAAAACTGAGAGAAATAATTTTTACATTTTCCAATTACAGTTCTACAGTTTTTTGTCTTCTTCAGAGATACTCTGGAAATACAACGTAAAGTTATGAAGTAATCGTTTATCTGTGATATGTAATAATTTTTTACCTGAAGAATACGAGATACCTAAAAGATTCTTCATTATATAATATCTCTTTCAGCATGAATTTAAACACGTGGGGTTAGGTATAGCTTGTCTTCAGCCTGCAAGTAATTTCTTGATTATTTTCAGTCCTTGAAAAGCGAGGGGCTCATTCTGCCCCACAAAACTAATTAAATTGTTTACCTTATTATTTCTCATTTCCTGCAGCGTTGTGCACTTCTGTCTGTGTCTCGTCCTGTCTGTCCAAACACTTCCATGATCCCCAGTGTCCATAACATGCATGCGACCTGACATTCTCACAAGCCTTTCTGCTTTTTTGCTTAGTGATGTTTCTGTGAGTAAAGCAATATTTTCAGTTCTGCACACAAGGAACAGACAAAGCAGGCAGATTAAAGTATTTACCCAAGGCTATGCAGGAAGTCTGACAGTGCCAGAATCTGACTCCAACTATCCAGGGTCAGCAGACAACAGTCTTCTGCTTGCAGTAGCCTCCACTTTTCCAGCGATGAGTGAAACAGTTTCCCTATGGGACCAAATTCCAACATCTATTACAGTGTTATAGAAAGAGAATAATTTGTTTATTGACAGTGGATATTGGCAAAAATCATTTTAGAATTCTTTAGCAAGACGTTACAGTTTTCCCCTGGTTTTTAGTTTGCTTGTTTAGATTTATCACAGGTGTCAGAAACCATAATTTTGCATAAAACCTGAAAATTATCAGAAAGACTTTAACCAATCTAGAAATCTGTGAGGAGAATAATGGATGCCAAGTACATTTTGTAACAATGCATCGGATTTATAGAAATACTGGGAGTTAAGTTTAACTCGCTCTTTTTCTTAAAGCATGAAGACTGTTACTGCCGAAGCTATTTTAAAAGAATATAACTTTAAATAGTACAGTACAGTAAAACTAAAAATATCACCAAGACTATTTAAAGCAGCTCCAGTAAAAATAACTCGTGTCCTAAGGCTCTTGCACTATTATCCAGAAGTGCTCGAACATCAGGCAGGGTGTCTCAGCTCTAAGAATAAAAGGAATATTGCATTGTCAGTTTTATTTTTGGTTGAGTGTTATTTTTTTGGCAGCAGACCTTTTCCAAGAGGAGCGTTGCAGCCTGCTGTCAGTCAGACACAGGATTTAAACAGTTTGGCCAAGAGAAGAATCTGCCAATGGGATGTCATTTAGCAGAAGTTCCCGTTATCTTCCCCTGATTTCCTGGGAGTAGGAACTTGCACTGGCAGCAAGAAACACACATCTGTAAGAAGGAAAACTTGTGCTCTAGGACTGTGGATTGTGGCTGAGCAAGTGTAGGAGAAGTTTTTGCTGTACTAAAGCACAGCTGAGAACATGTCGCCCTGGAAAATGTTGATACAGATTAAAAGTGAGTGAGTCCATAAGGAACTACATAGACACTAGCCAGACAGCTCTGGATAACTGTGGAAACTGTATTTTCTACCTCTTTTTTAAATCCTTTGATTATACACACAGCAGAAAATCATCTGCAGCCAGACTTACAAACTCTATTGAAAATTACTGGATTATAGTGAAGCCAGACATCCTCCTCTCAGCTACTTCCTTCTCCCTGCTCGGAAGTACAGAGGCTGTGAGATATTAATGGCATGGGAATAAAGCTTTTTAGGCTTTAAAAGAAAAAAAAAAAGTTAGTTGTTACTTACAGCTTAAAATTGAAAACATGAGCTTATTACTCATTTGGGAAGTGCAAAAATGGGTGTTCATGTAGGAATTAAGAATCTATTGCTCTCTCTACGTCATCTCAAGCAAGGTAATGCTGAATTTTGGTACTGATTTGTTTTCATAGTAACTACAGTCAGATTCTGATCTGAATGGATTATTCTGAATACACAGCAGCATTAAGTATAAGGAGGACTTGACCCTACAGGAATAATGTTCATTTCAAAAAATGTTTTTAAAAATAGATGATATCAAAAGCAGAGCAACCTCTGAATGAATACACTCAAGCTCTGGGTGTCCTGCATTCCTTACAGCATTCTTCCTGATCACGTCAGTTGTCTTCTGAAGTTATTCATGGATCAAGTCTACTTATGGATCAAGTCTCACTCTTAGAAGGCTAACTTTGCTGTCCTCAGCCTGTTTGCTCCATGGCCATGGAATGGGTGGTTGAAGGTGGAGCCAGGCCCTCCATGGCAGTGCACAAAGAGTAGCTGGATATCAGTCATGCCCCTAGATAAGTAATTTGGATACATGTGATCTCTGCAATCTCTGGAATAGGGTTTTGAGTAGAGAACTTAGGGTGAGAGACGCAGATGTGTTGGCAGCTGTCCCCCATCAGGTGGGCTGTGTACCTCAAGTAGCATGAAAGTGTTCAGATCTTACATCAGGTGAAGAGGAAAGTGAGGTATTTATTTCCTGCGCTTTAACTAAATTACAAACGATTGTGCCAAGAGAATGTACAGACTGTTGTTACACTAAGAACTAAGGCCATTTGTATTCATGTTTCTGGTGATAGTTTGCTGTGCCTGTGCCAGCACAGCATCAAGTCATCCCAGTGTGCCTCTTTTTCTTAAATGTTTCCAGTATTTTGCTTTCATACCTTGTATAGATGCAGGAGGCAGTAGCAACTATTAAGCGGTGGACTAACAGGGACAGATGTTCCCTTGTAGCTAATTCATAGGTTTTCTCCCTTTGGCTCATACTTTTTTGAGAAGGCCTCTGGTGCAGATGGCGTGTTTAGAGGATTTATTGTTAGTTCTTTGGGTTTGATTCAGTGAAGCACAATCATGTTTGGATACTCTGAGGAGAATGGCCATAATGGTGTGGGGCAGAGGTCTGGCCAAAGTTTGGGCTGTGATGGGCTGCCAGTTGGTCATGCCTTCTGTAGACCATTCCTTCTCTTCGAGGAAAAAATGAACAGGTTGAGATAAAAGGGGCTTGCAAACATGTCTGGTGTCCTTGCAAATTGTGCAGAGGCTTGCAAATTCCTCTCCAGTCAAATAACTGTATTCCCACCAAATAAAGCTCATCAGAAAGAAGAACCATTTGAAACTCTCACCAAATAAGGTTTATAGAGAAAAGAACCAGTTGGGACCAGAAGAAGCTACAACAGTAGATTGATAACTTGAACTTATGAATTTCAGACTTGCTGCACAGGTTTAATAAAAAGGTTAATTAATATTAACTTCTCTGCCCTAAGCGACATAAAATTAGAGTTAATTGTACACGTGATGTATGGCAGATGGGGCGGTCACAAACAAGGAGGAACATGCATTATGAGGACTGGGAAGTCTGTAACCTCTGAGTACTTCAGCCAGTGAAGAAAGGAGGAAAGACAATGTGGTTGGGAAGTTAGGATAAAAAGAGGCCTGTGCCTCCAGTACTCTAAGAGACCCCACAGGGAAAGTGCTCCTAGTAGACTCTCTTTATTCGAACAAAGAAAGCTTAAAACTCCCTTGTATCTTTTTGGGATAAAGATAATTGAGCAAGCCTACTTGAGCAGAAATTTTCTCAACAAGGTCATGTGCCCCTGTTGAGAAGAGGAAGAAAAGATGGGAACAGTCTTTCTATAACTGCACAGCATAAAAGGCCACTATACTGTGCTGCAACATCCAGTGGTAGTCTGCAGATAAACTGATACACCAATAGGACTGGTTGACAGGGCTTGGACAGAGAACTCCTAAATGCTGCCCTATGTTCATGGCTCACAGAGATGACTTCAGCTGCTTCTGTATTTTCTTCCAAAATTATGTCCCTGACTCTTCCATTTCGAACTCTGCATGGTTTGGCTCTAAGATGTAATGCCTGTGACTCCTACTTACTCGACAGAACAGTACATGTAGTCAGTCACATCTGCTAACAGTGTCAAAACAGTTTTTATTGCTTTTTACTCCTGTTAGTTCTCCAGAGACAATTGCAATTCAGCTGGTGTGTTATTAACAGCTCATTTGCTGAGTTCCCAATAGAGAATCATTTCTGCTAGTACTACATGAGCCAAACACAAACCCCTTTTAATTCCCTGGTCCGGGGTTGGAGGTAGAGATGCTAAGCAAGGAGGGAATTCTCTTAGATTTTACCATAGGTGTAACCTGGAGTTACGAATGTGAACTTTTATTGTACTGTGCTTCGGGAAACAGATGCCTAACATAAAAGGAGAAGGAAATCCCAGGCGTAATTCAAGTCACACAGAATTAATGAGGCCTATATTTTGCTACTGTTTCTCATGTGCTCATGAGAAGAGTCAGTCTGTACTGCAGTTGGGTACATGCAATAAGACCTGGCGTTTCTCTCCTTGATGTATTTTTCAGCGGTGTGTACCGCACGTAGTTATCGCTGAATGTAAAAGCACTGCTTGGGATTTTTTCAGGCTGACCTCTAAAACTGCTAAAATGTGTGCTGGAATTAAAAAATATCCCAGTGTTAATTCAAGCAACTTCAGAAAGAAAAACAACCATCCAAAAATCGCATTTTAAAACTTCAAAGATTTATCTATAGCAACAATTCCTTGTGCACATTGTCTTGGTTGTAACTAGAGGCTAGACAACAAGTAAGCACTTAAAGACAGCAAGGTTATCTTCAGTTATTGTTTGAAGAAACAGCCAGGCAGCTACACCAGGGTGCTAGGGAGCAAGGCTGTGAACAATTAAAGCCCAAATACTTTGGGAGACACCTTGTGTCTCACTGCCTTGCTCTACTGGTGTCCTTTTAAAACCGTTAAGCAAAGAAAGAGTTTATTAAGAAAGATTTTATTAAGAAAACTGATATTTTTGGTGTAAAAATGGGCCTTTCAGCACCGCACTGCTTAGTTTAATTCTGACAGCTTTGGGATAGAGAATCAAGCCGCCTTTTTGTTACTGGCCTAAGTTTAAACTTGGCATGGTTGATGGTTGACACAGTTGAAAGACTGTCAGAAATATTGCAGAGGGCTAAGTATTAAATATTCAGGTCATCTGTCCTGAAGGATGAAAAAATTTCACAGTAGGTTATTTTGGCTGCAATTGGAAGGAATATGTTGTTTAAGTGCATATCCACTTCTTTTCCTTTCGTTAGTAGAATTAATTGACAAATGAAAGAAGACAGTGGCAAATGTCAGGCTCATTGTCACAGTGTTTGTGTGGGGAGGTAGATATGACACTGCAGAACTACTGAGCACTGCCCTGAGTCTGTGCATATTACAGCTGTGTTCACACTGTTGTAATTATACATACATGTAGAAAACCTGATACAAAATGGAGTAGTGGTGATGTTGCTTGCTTGCTTTGATTTCTGGAAGCTTTGCCAACTACAGACCCCCCCCCCCCAAAAAAAAAAACAACACAAAAAAAACAACCAAAACCAAACCAAACCAAAAACAACAACAAAAACAATAACAAAAAAACAGACCCCAAACCACTGAAATCTCAGAACAAAACAATAGATAGTTATGAAGCATTGTGACAATCAAACAACAAGAGCAGAAAAAATGTTTAGAGGAGACATATGGCCTACCATGCTGGCCCATTTTTGGTTGATCTTTTTCCAATCCTTCTGCTCTCTCAATATAACCTCTCCCTCAGTCCCTCCCCATTCCATAGACCCATCTGTCTTCATCTGTTAATTCAGTCCTCTGTTACTGTGGAATTGTTTATCAGCCAAGTGACTGTGGACGACGAACTCCTCTATTCTCTCCAATATAATCAGAACAGGCCTGCTACTCAGTGGTGGGCCAGTGCTGAAAGTAAATTACTAATGATTTGTCTGGGAACCTTTGGCCAAAACAATCAAGTATTTGGCATCTTCAAAAATGTTCCAAGGTCTAGATGCACACAGTAGAAATATCCTTACCACCCTACTGAGAATCAACAATTGTGGCTTTCACCACGTAGGAGGAATATCCTTGCTTGTCTTGTGTTTGATCTTGTTCAGTCTGGGAGAGATCTCATGAGAAGGCTGAACTGATCTAGTGGGGTTAATTTCCCTGCAAAGGGGCAATCTCACTTTTTTCCTTCTTGCTGGCAAAATAATTTCACCTCTCTCTCTAATGTATCGGTGGGAGATGTTGGTCTGACACCAGTTCAGCTTAGAAAATTAACCCAGAAATACAGGATAACTCCATTCTAGATTAACGAGCTAAACTAAATTACTGAAGGACCAGGTGAATTCCTGGGCTGGCGTGTAGGAATGGACAGAATCACAAGATCAGGAATCAGATGCAGAGCAAAACCACAAGCCTCCTCTTTCAACAGGAACTCACTCATCATTTGAATGCATACCCATGCTCTAGTAATTCAGTGTCCATGCAAAAAATTCACCTGTACACCCAGGGTGAAACAGGGATGGCGATCGAGATGCTGCACAACATTCCACCCTTCCTGGTAAGAAGGGCAGTGGGTAGGTATAAGGACTGCTGTCCTGCTGGAGCAGAAATCGTTCCTGGTTTGTCCTTGATTGTCTTTTAGAAGACAGTCTGTCATGCCTTATCCCAAGTGTGCTTGGAAGAATAGGCAGAATAGGAAGAATATGGCAACTTGTGCCCAGCAGCTGATTGAAGGAAGCACACTCTTGACAGACCCTGAAGTCCTAGTGCCTACATCACAAGACAAGTAACTACTGCCATGCATTAAGCACAGCATTCAGCTGAGATACGAGCAATCCCATCTATGTATGGCAGAATACAATAAAACATATCGGGTTGCATCAGCTAAGTACCTTTCTAAAGACGGTCTGTGTGTATTGAAGTCAATAATGGAGTTTTGAGTCCCAACAAAACAAGTAATTCATAATGAGAAGTCATGCGAGCCAGATATAAGGATGTTGTCTGGTCATAAGTAAGTCCAGCAGCTAGAAATGCCATATTATATCAGCTCAGTGGCAGTTGCTTTGCTAATAAAAAGCTAATTTTGTCCAATAAAATTTAATGAGGACCCTAGCATTTTGACTGCAGCAGGGCAACTGCGTATCTGCCTGCTTTTCCAGATGTAGGTGTACATGATATTTGCTAGGAATAGCTAAAATTTCTCAGTTGAGCACTTCTTTGATCAAACCACTTGAGAATCACTGCAAACTCTCTGCTCAAATACAAGACTACACTAAGCACTTGCTCTGATAGATACCAGCATAAATGAGCCACCGGAATGATAGGTTCTGGAAGCGCAATGAGATTTATCCTGCAAAAATTCAGGACCTACACATAAGCCCCTCAGAAATATTTGGTAAGGGAAGATACATTTGCTTCATCTTGCTTTCCCTTGCCCCACCAGCTCCAAACTAGATTTCTTTCTTGACCTTATTTCATGCTTCTGCAGGACTACTCTAGCTGCCAACACTCTGCTACTTCCCGGCAAAACACAGACATATGACTCAGTCGCATTGGCTGCCCAGATTATCTTCACCTTACGTTGTCTGCAATTACGCCTTAGCTTACGGCTGAAAAGATACAAGAAACTGTCACTGCTTGTGGGACAGCAAAACCTGCTGTTAGATTTAATCTGTGGGAGCGTAGGGAGGGTATAACAGGTGGGCATGTGCAATTCAGAACCTTGTTTATAATATAGATAAATATCCTAAGGGCCAAAGCTTAGCTCAGTTTTAGAGTTCCACGTGCATTATGCCGTCTTCTCCCATTCTGCAAAATGTAAAGTTACAATGGAAGCCACTGTAATTCCAACGTGTACCACTTCCTTCTTCTGAAAACCAGAGAGAAAAGGTCCTTTTTAAAGCTAGGTTTATATTCTGAATCATTTGCCACGGAACCACATTTATCTTCTGTTCATAATTGGAATGCCCACCTACCTACAGGAGGTGGGTACGGAATACGCAGTTTGCCTCCTGATCTTAATTTTAACCTCTCCTGTTTTACTCAGACTCCAACAAAGGGCAATCTAAAATTGCTGCTTCTGTAGGAGATTTGGGATGTTATTTTCAGTCTAGAAGGAGAGCAGAGGTGGTAGCTTGTCAAGAGAAAAGCATGTGCCAAGCCTTCTTAATGGGGTTCTTAAAGAGGTTTTTCTCCTGTTCCTTCTTCTGTAGACTTTCAAGTTGCCAGAGCAAAAGCACGTGCCTACCGTGAGCAGTTTCAGTGTCACGTCCGGATCGAGGCCTCCTGCAGATAAGCAACCCACGAGCAGTGGGAGGCTTCACTAGATGCAGAGGCACCGCGCTTGTCTGACCGCACCAAGCTTCTCAAACATCTGCAGAAACACATCTGCACACGGACGCGTGCTGAAATAGTGAGGTCCATCCACGCGGCCCTGTTTGTCTCTTAGTCTGCCTTGAGGAGCTGAGGTGGCTCTGTAATGGATTCTTCTCTTCTCTGACTCACCCGTGAGGCAGCTCGCTGGTCTGGTGCTGGTAGTTCTGATCGGAGACGGATTTCTTTCATCAGTGTAATAAGGCACCCATTCTCCCTCCCAATTCAATCTGTTTTTGTTTGTTGGTTTGTTTTGTTTTTTAAGAAGGAAGATGAAGTGATCAAGCGGAAATAAGAGGCCACAATAAACCTGCAAATATTTTAATTGTCTCAAAGTGTGTTGATTGATTAGAAAATTAGAGGTAAAATATTACTTGGGTTAGTGCCAAGCACAGTTAATCCATATTTCCAAAGAAATTTCTGTCAGTAAGGGGTGCAAAGATGCCTCTAGAAGCAAACTTAGCTTCAATTACGTGATGTTACTGGAAATCAGCGCTTATTTTTCTTCACTGCCTGTGCTAGGGAGCTAGAACACTCTCGAAAAAAATGACACATTGAATAGCATGGTGAAGGGAGAAAATCCACTCCAACGGTATGGCTGCAAAATGTCGTTTCTGCCTAAAGGCATCTGCAAAAATCCGGCGAGGGACTAAGCAGAACTTCGCTGTTCTGCCTTTGCTGTCTTGCAGAGCTGGTGTTCAGCCCCTCCGCCAGCTGGGCACGGGCAGCAAGCACAGCGCGGTGCAAGCTGCTGCTCGCCGCAGCCCCCGGCAGCGCTCCTGCTCTATTTTCGGTGAGCCGGCTGCACCGGGATCGATGCTAGCACAAACGCGAGACCCGTGGGAGAAACGCGCGTGTAGCAGCTGTGTTTTGAAACTCCCTCTCTTCCCAGCTGTAGGCCTGCGGGTTTCTTTGTCCAGCGGGTGCGATTTGTAAAACGCGTTGCAGGAGAGAAAGCAAGGGGAGGGGAAGCTGGGGATCCCTCAGGGGCTTGGGTTGGTGGTGTCAGCTCCCCGCGGAGTGTCAGCTGCGGGGTAGATGTCATTTCGTGCGCGAGGGGGAGGACATCAGCCACCACCCCAGAGTCCGTACTGCCGGCGGGGCATCAGCAGGAGGGGCATCGGCAGGCGGGGTATCAGCAGGAGGGCTGCAGGCTTGCGGGAGGGAGCGAGGAGGGGAAGAGAGCCGATTTCTCCTGCCCCGGTGCCGGCGCGCATCGTTACGTCCCTCGGCGCTGGGCGAGGTTCCCACCCGAGGATGCGCGAGGTGCAGGCGCGACCGGCCGAGCGGAGCTGAGTGCGGCGCAGATCCGCCCGCAGCGGGGACGAGCCCGGCGCTCCCAGGTGCGCGGGGTCCCGGCTCCGGCCCGGAGCGGACCGCCACCCCCAGTGCGACCGTCCCCAGGCGTGTGGGTGGCTCCGTGCGCCCGGTACCCGGCGACGGGCGGCGGGGTGGGAGGAGGCCGGCGGGGAGGAGGAGGAGGAGGAGGAGGAGAAGGAGGAGGAGGAGGAGGAGGGAGCGCGGCGGCGTTGCGGGCGTTGCGGCCGGTGCTGCCGGACTATGGTGAGCTTCGGCGGGGGCTGACGCACGGGCGGCGCTGCCCGGAGCACGTGTGGGATGTGAGCCCTGCCTGCCGCGCTGCGCCGGGGGAGCATGAGCTGCGCCCAGGCCGGCATTGTCCAGGTAAGGGAGGACGGTGTCGCCCGGCCCGGCCCTGCCCTGCCCTTCCCGGGGGGACGGAGGGGCGGCGGCGGCCTGCCGGAGGCTCCCCGCCGGGCACCTTTGTGCCGAGAGACCGGCGGTGCTGCGGGGAGCCGGCAGCCGGCTGCGAGCGGTGGGCGCCCGTGCGTACGCGTGGTTTTGTTCTCCGTGGAGCATCTGGCTGCTCCGGCCTGCCCGCAGGGCGCCGAGCGGGGCTGCACGGTGCCGATGTGGCTGCGTGCCGGCGGCGGGGAGTCCCGTGCGGGATTTGCCGTGGTCGTGGCTGTGCCCTTTGGGAGAAGCCCCCGAATCTGTGGTTGTTTTTGGTTTGTTTTTTTTTTTCCTTCTTTTTTTTTTTTTTTTTTTTTCTTTTTTTTGGCTCCCTGACAATGCAGCAAAATTTAAAGCACAAACTGCCTTTTTTTTTTTTTTTTTGTCTCCTCCCGTTCTGCTGTAATCTAACCTCACGATTTCATGTTTTGGTTATTACCTTCTTATGTAACTGCCTTTTCCATCAGCAATTAAATAAAATTACTGTAGGTATGTTAACAACATTGCCCTAGCATCTAGCATTGCCAAATAATGCTCTCCTCGTTTTTTACCTTCATGGAAAATGGATTTGCACCAAAACGGGCATGTACAATGTGTTGTCTCTTGCTTTGTTCCCTGGGTGCTTTTTATACTTGAAGAAGAAATGACTTGGCCTGGGTTTGGATTTTTGCATCCTGCTGTTCAGAGCTGCAGTAGTGCTTTTTTTTTTTTCCCTTCCTTTCTTTTTTTTTTTTCCCTTAATGCTGCACTCAGCAGAAGTGCGTAGTGAAAGAGTCCAGTGGCCGCATGCCCAGCAGCTCTGCCATCTCATTCTGGGGGCACCCAGCTATCGGGGTGTCCAGCCTATGGGGGCACCCCACCATCGGGCCACCATTGGTCGTATATATGGCACATAGCAGGTGGTCAGCTGCGCCTCTCTGATTAGCACCCACGCTAGGATTGTGGTTATTACAATAATTCATTTTAGCCCTGGGGATTCGTTTTGGAAATTTGGATTTTCTACTAAGAAGGGATTATCGTTTCTCCATGTAGTACGTGTGTTTTATGAAGAAGTGGAGTACGGTGTGTATCCTGACTGCTCTCCCTGCTCCCATCCCTGTAATGTAGACCCATTTGGACAGCGCAGGTGCGATGCTGATTTTCACACTGGAACTGGAAGTAGATGTAAAAAGCAGCATTCGCTCTGCCAGCACAGCTCTCCTCCCGCAATACAGGCTCTCTGTGTCGGGGGGGGGGGGGGGGGAAGAAAGTACCACATTAGGTTTTCTCGCTGGGTGAGTGGGAGTCAGCTCAGAGCGGTGGTCGCTCCAATGGCCGGCTTTTGTGAGGAGGAGTAAGGCACGTGACTCGCTGGTTGTGGCACGTTGTGCTGCTTTGTGTCCTACGTGCAGTGGTGCACAGCTGGTTTAGCGTGGCCTGAGCGTTGGCCTCCCAGCCTCCTTGGTATCAGTCAGCTCTTTCTCGTAAATGTGCTTGCATGAAACTGGAGTGGGACAGAGCACAAAATGCACTCGGTGACTTTATCAGGAGCTATAAATACCTGAAAGCGGCAGTAATTTGAAAGCAAACCATCCGCTCAGATTCAGAACATCCTAAAGAACGGGTTCGAAACCTGTATGCTCTGTTTCTTAAATGCATTCCAATAAACAACATGGTACATATCATGTTCCAATAAAGAGTTGGCTAAGGGCTGTTAGTAAACAAAGCAGTGTATCGCTCTGTGGTTTGTATTTCATACAGGTGGCGCACAGTCTAGCATTCTTTGCAATCACAGGATGATCCTGCAGAAGCTTCATGGAGTTCTGCACGTGCTTCCTCTGAAGTTGAGCAGCATTCATTCATGGCAGCCCTAAATGCTTCTCCTTGCCTCCTTTTGTGAATAGCCCTCATCCAAACAATGCGATTACTTGAGTAAGGACAAGCAAGCAAGATTTAGCTTGTTAGTTTGTTTCTGAGATACTCTGAAAGGTGTGGTTCTGATATTGTGGGAGGGATTCAAGATGGGACAGTCCTGGTATTGAATGCTGTCAGGCCGGGAGCTGTTCTAACAGAGGTGATGCTATCCATTCCTTGAAACTGTTGGAAATCTCAGTCGTGGGGATGCAGGCATTAAGGTTGCCTCTGTGGTTTCAACTCTGGTAAAAGGTGCTTAAAAAAAATAATAATTCTAACAGTACAACTTCTTCATTAATCCCACCTGCTAGTTGAAGTTCAAACAAAGGGCTTTTAGTAAGTAACAAAATAGTTACTTCGAAGTATGTTAGTTGGTCATTGCGGACTTTGCCGGGGGATCGAACTTGTTTTCACAGTGGTTTTCCTTATGTTCCTCCCAAGGCTCTCTGATCCCAAGCCTTAACCTATTTAGTTTCCCCACACTTAGGGATATTCACAGGACTGATGTCAGCGTGCAGAGCTTGTAGTCTCTGTAGACCCCAGCAGACAGGGCATAGAGCTTGACACTTGTACAAGCCCTCTGGTTCACTCTCAGATGGGATGCTAGCCAGCTCAGGTCAAAGTGCCTCGTGAAGACCTCCCAGAGCAATGGAGTCTTCAAGATTTAAATGTACACGTGGCATCCCTGAGTTGATCACATCTCCTGCGGCTGCAGCTCTTCAGCCTGTGTAGTGAGGAGCTCTCCATGAGCAGGGAGTTGTCAGCTTTCTCCCTGCTTCCAGGTCCCCGGTGGCTTTGCCACTCCTGGAAACTTCACCCTAGTCACTTCCTTTAGGTCCAGAGTAGCTGCAGGACGGTCCTGCTCTCTCCAGTTTGACTACCTGCCTACTCACATTAAAAGAAATCGTGACTCCCTATTTTTTGCAGGATGTCTGCTGTTTGTTTACGCTCAGCATCTTTCTTGGTGTTGGCAATAAAGAGATGAGTCAGTTTTACTTCTGGTTAAGACTTTTGTTTTTTTTCCCACCTGTTTCTCTTGTGAGGTTTCATTCTGCAGTGGTGATCGGCAAGCACTGCAGGGAGTTGGTTTAAGTCCTTAGAAATAAATTTCTCCTGGTCTCAGATTTGATGAATATTAATTCTAACAAAGTGTAAGGCCAAATTTTATATACTTTATATTAAGTATATATTTTATATACTTCTGCATTTGCCCTCAGACGTAAGTAAATGTTTTGGTTTGCCATGGTATGCTCATGAAGGTGGGGGGGCGTGCAACATAGGAAAAAGTAAAAGCACAGCCAGGAGCAGGGCAGGCAGAGATGCCACCTACCCCATTTGATGTTTTCCAGGTGAATTTTGAGTTCAGCAAAGTGTTTGGAATGAATGAAGAAATGGCAGGATTCTTTGATGCAAGGAGCCCTGGATCATTTTCATTACAGTTAATGAATGGTGGCCAGGCAGCTGTGTAATGGACTTGTAGCTGTGAAATGGACTTTGAGTCAGTCCTAGATTCTTTTTGATCAGCAATGCTGGGGTAGGATACTCCATTGTCAGCTCTGAAGTGGAAAGTTGAGGTCAGGGCTGCCTCTCTGGTGGTGTCTGGGCTGTTCCTTTGGGCAAGGTGGAGTCCCCTTCTCATCTGGGATGTTTGTGGCTTCCTCAGCATGCAGACTGGTAAGACTGGTCCAGGCTGCAGGCAGAATAGGCATGCAGCTGTCACGGGTGTCAGACTGCTGGGGGCAAGAGGTCTGTGGCCCAGAAGCCTGCTCCCTTCAGAAGGAGGCAGGGGCTGGGTTGGGCCAAGCAGTAGCTGAGCCTGGTTCCACTGCAGTGCCTGGGGCAGCTCCTGCTTGTACTCTTTCTCCAGAGGGACCAACAGGAGAAACCTTTGCTTCCCAGCACTCTCCTTCCCATAATCTCCACCCCACCCTCATTCTACAGGAGAGCAGCAGCTTGGGCTTCTTTCCAGCCCCTCTTCCTCCTGTCTGGACCATTGCCTACAATGCAGATAAACCTTGAGTTGGCTGGGGGAAGCAATAAAACGGGCTGTTCCTTTAGGCATTAAAAGAAGAGGGAAACCCTCATGCTGCTGTTTGAAATGTCAAAGGAAACAATCAGTTCTGGGCTCCCGGTGGGGCCGTTGAGCTCATCGCGTCACAAAGTCCTCTAAGGATGCGGGCAGGCAGCCTCCCCTGCTGCAGAGCAGGAGGGCTTGGAAGAGAGCGTGTGTGCAGCAATCAGAATGCTGCTGCTGAGCGCTCAGCGGAGGCTTCATCTCATGCGTTTAGCAAAACAGGCGCTCGTTTTCACACTTCCCAGATATTTTTATATTTCTCCGCAGATGCTTACCGAAGACGAGCGTTTGTTTGGTTTTAAGCCTGAATTAAAATTCCCATCCCATGTCTAGAGGCAAAAGGAAAAAAAAAAAAAGCAAAAAAAGCAGGTGTTCGTCCCAGAATGTAAAGCCATTTAAATTTGAGAGCTGTTAACCCATGAAGTAGTGAATCACTTGTGTTTAAAATGGAACACGTTCTAAAAATAAACAGGTAATTGCTTCAGTGTAGTCAGTGTGGAATTGAAGGATGACTGACAGTGATTTGTCATCCATCTCCGTAGCAAGAGTCATCTGGGGAGCCTGTGATGTTAAAGGCATTTGTTTCTATTAGCACCTCTTATAGTAGTTTCGTTAATGAGCTCTTGAACACCAGGACTGAAAATCTGTCATGTGATACAATTAATTTTTCCCTACTGTAGGAAAACGTCTGCCGTGTGCACCTTCAATTAGGTGAATCAGGTTTCTCAGGTCCCAGAACGTCTGGTTCAACGGAGCTATTGTTGTACAGAAAGGAGGAGCACGCTGTTTTGTTGCTGGCAGAGTGTTTTCACACATCTCCACGTACAGCTGAGAATGGCACCCTGTGATCTTGGGAGGAGCTGATGTGCTCCCCACAGCGCCCATTCTGCAGGGAGGAAGCCAGGTGGATGCTCGTCCCCAGCATGTGGCAGCAGAGGAGGTGGAGCAACAAACTGCCTGCTTTTCCTGAGGGACAGAAAGAGGAGGGCAGGCAATGGGGAGTGCTTGCAGACTGCCAGACAAGTTCTCTCCCATGTGTTGGTCAGTCTCCTCTGAGTGCCTGGCTGTATGAAGCAGCTGTTCCCTAGATCTTGTCCAGATCTATGTCCAGGTGGAGGCCGGTAACGAGTGGTGTCCCCCAAGGGTCTGTCTTGGGACCGGTGCTCTTTAACATCTTTATTAATGACATCGATGAGGGAATGGAGTGCACCCTCAGCAAGTTTGCTGACGACACTAAGCTGAGTGGTGCGGTTGATACGGTGGAAGGAAGGGGTGCCATTCAGAGGGACCTCGACAGGCTGGAAAGCTGGGCTCGGGTGAACCTAATGAGGTTCAACACGGCAAAGTGCAAGGTTTTGCACTTGGGCCGGAAGAACCCCAGGCACCTGTACAGACTGGGAGGAGTGGTCATTGAGAGCAGCTCGGCAGAGAAGGACCTGGGGGTCCTGGTGGATGAGAGACTTAACATGAGCCAGCAGTGCGCTCTGGCAGCTCGAAAGGCAAATGGGATCCTGGGCTCCATCAGGAGAGGGGTGGTCAGCAGGGATAGGGAGGTGATTGTCCCTCTCTACTCGGCTCTTGTGAGGCCCCATCTGGAGTACTGTGTTCAGGTGTGGAGCCCTCAGTATAAGAAAGACATAGAGATTTTGGAAAGGGTCCAGAGAAGGGCGACTAAGATGATCAGGGGACTGGAGCACCTCCCCTACGAGGACAGGCTGAGGGAGTTGGGTTTGTTCAGCCTGGAGAAGAGAAGGTTGCGGGGTGACCTCATTGCAGCCTTTCAATACCTGAAGGGAACCTACACCCAGGAGGGGTGTAAACTCTTCAAAAGGGCTGACAATAGCAAGACTAGGGGAAATGGATCCAAGTTGAAGGAGGGAAGATTTAGGTTGGATGTTAGGGGGAAGTTCTTTACAAGGAGAGTGGTTAGGCCCTGGAACAGGCTGCCCAGGGAGGTTGTGGATGCCCCGTCCTTGGAGGTGTTCGAGGCCAGGTTGGACGGGGTCCTGGGCAACCTGATCTCAATGTGTCTGTTTGGTGGCCCTGCCAGGCAGGGGGGCTGGAACTGTATGATCCTTGAGGTCCCTCCCAGCCCGGGTGATTCTGTGATGCTGTGATTCAGTGATCTTTAAAGGCGTTGCCGTGCATCCTGTTTCTCTCTGAAACAAACTATCCTGCCAAAGCCTGTCTCTTCAGCAGAACGCATTCAGCTTGAACTTTGCTGAGCTAGGTAAGAAGCAGAGAAGTTGGGGATAATCTGGCTTTGCTTGAGAGCTGGGCACCTGCTGTAAAGCAGTTCTTGAACAAGTCAAGCTGCAGTCTTCCTTCCTGCTGGACATGGCAAATGCTTGGGGAGGCTGCTGCTTACAGGCGCTTGACACAACAGAGGGGTGGCTGAGGTCACCCGATGGGCCTGAGTGGTCCTTTGGGCAGCTTGGTGCTTTCCTTTCCAACCTGGGCCCTGTCGAGGCTGTTGTTGCTATTCGTGACAAAGCCTTGTGTCTGTATCTGAAAGCAACCTCAGGAAAATTTAAACTTTTACAGTTCTTGTTCCAATGCAGAGCATCTGTCAAATATTGGGTTATTTGTCAACTGTCTTTAATGGTGTATGGGAAAAAAAAAAAAAAAAAGATGCTGTGTATTTTTAATAAAAATATACACTTTGTGTGTGCAGCTGCATGACTGACTGAAGCAGGCAACAGCTTTACTCTCTGAAGCAGCATCTTGTTTTTAATAGTGAGGTTGAGTTGTGCTTAAGGTGGAAAGAGGGGAGGGCGATGTGGATAAAGTATTTCATCCTGGAGTCAGAACATCTGTTTCCAAGGTTATGCTGTTCCAGATTGGTGAAAGGCCTTTTAGCCATTAAATCTGCTGCCTTGTTTATAGGCCTGTGGAAACTATGCAAGAAGGAGGAGTGGGATCTTGTCATGAACTTAAGTTTATTTGTCTTCACTGTGCTTTTGTAAAGGGTCATCAACCTGAGGTTGATACCATGATACCATGATTCAGAAACACTACATACACACCCAGAGTCACAGCAGAGACCCAAGACTGAGACAAAAAAAAGAATTGTTGAGGCACATTCTTTGGTCTGAAAGTGAACAAAGCTCCTACTAAAGTTGTTGGAAACTCTGCTTGGTGAAGAGCAGTACCATCTGGCCCTGTGTGATATATGTGTTTGGTGGTGGTGTGGTTGGTTGTTTTTTTGTGGGGGTGTTGAGGCTTTTTTTGTATTTAATTTTTTTTTTAAAACAAAGCTGAGTATTATAGGGAAGCTGCATATCTGCACTGCCATTTCATTCTCGTCGTTCTAGCACCAGGCTAAAGTAGAGACAACTACAGAGTCAGTATCCATACTGCTATTAGGGGATAATGAACTGAACTGGTTTTCCTTCTCCTTCTCTTCTTATTAGGCTAGAAAAGAATTCCAGCATATAAGCACTGGGCCCAGTGGCAGAACTTCTTTTCCAAGACCTATTGCTATGATGGCTTATAAGAGTTAGGCTGATTTACTCATTTTTGGTTTCCAGTTCTTAACATTGCTTATAGATTTTGTTTTACACCTGGAAGGGATACATTCCTTCATTCTTACATGAGCAAAGCTCCCACTGAAGATCAATATTTCGCACCTGACTGAAGGCAGAATTTCTTCTGTAGGTCCAAGGGACAACATGTTGATGTAGAACCATTGTCAGCTCCTGAAATTTTACTCTGTGTTCCTTCATGCTCCTCAGAACTGTGTCATTCTCAAAGCAAACCTCTTCTATGATTTTCCATACTCGCTCTTTGCCCACTGGTTTCCATTCTCTTTAGCAGCTCCCTTCTCATCTTCTGTCTTTCTTTCCCTTCCCACTTCCTTCTCCCCTCTCTGCTCTGCAAGACCTGGTAGTTGCAAAGCACTGTTATTCTGTCCAGCATGCCTTGCTACACACACAGTGGTTCCTGGGCCAACGTTCAGCTTGGACAATGAGAGCATGTATTCATAGCTCATGCTAATACTCTGTGCCTGATAGGAAGGCATGGTACAAAAAAAAACCTTAGTGTCTGTATTGAACAATTATATTGGGATATTCCAAATCAAAAATATATCCCCTAAGCAGAAGCACATGAATGCTAAAATGATTTTGTATCTTTCTGTGCTCAACTGTTTATAAGCCAGGAACAGATGCAGAGAGGGTGCTTGCTTAGGACACCCTACAACTAGTGTTAAAAAGAATGTATTGGTGAAAAGGGAATCGTAAAGGTTAAGATATGTGAACAAAATCAACAGGCAATTGTGCTGCCAAAAAAAATACAGGAAAACTGTATGAGAGGTGTGGCGAAATGTTCTGTATGCTTCTGTAGAGTCATCTTCTCTTTGTGCTGCTGAGATTTGGCTGGAGATTGATTTTGGAGA
Organism: Perdix hodgsoniae; assembly: GCA_035772895.1. Lineage (NCBI taxonomy): Eukaryota > Metazoa > Chordata > Aves > Galliformes > Phasianidae > Perdix > Perdix hodgsoniae. The sequence goes on from JAPSGF010000088.1 coordinate 2,056,570, forward strand.
TGGATGTAAGCAGCCAGTGCCTTTTAGGAATCCCATTTAAGGATCAGCCGCTAGATTTGCTAGTCAGAGATGCGTGGTGACTTCCTCTAGGCATCAGCTGTAGCATCTTGTCCAGCTTGGAAGATCAGCACAAACCCAAGTTTGTGGAAGTATCAGAAAGGCTGGGCTGCCCTTGTGCCCTTTCTCCTTTCCTTGCATTTCTGCCCATACTGGACACTGCACCTCTAATGCTTAGCCTGCCTGCAAAAGTGGCTTTTTGAAGCCTGGGACAGGGGCAGCAGCCCATGCCAGACTGCCTGCAGGAGCCTCCACTTTCCCCCATTGCTGTGCTGGAAAACGAAACAAAAGATGCCTAAAGATGTCGTTGGAAATGGTTAAGAAGTGGTTTCCTGAAAGAGGTGGCAGAATGAAGTACCTTCTTCAGGGAGAAAGGATGGATGTGATATTGTGAGTCAGAGGTGATATGTCTAAGCCCATGTTTGGAAATGGGAATATAAATGTTTCCAGCAGTCTCAGCTCACTTAAAATAATTTCGTCACATCAGGTTATTCACATAAGACTGTCATCCTAGTGATTATAAAATGTGGAATTTATGTGTATAATGATTTATCAGTATAGTACAGTTGTAGTTTGGACTCTCAAGTTAAATATATGCATGCTTTGATCTATTTTTCCCAACCTAATTCTTGAATCTTCGTGTGTGTGTGTGTGTGTGTGTGTGTGTTACCTGCCTAGGGAATCCCAGGGACACCAGAAAGACAGCTTGCCTATCTCGCCTTGAGATGGTGGTGGCAGCAGGCTCAGGGCTTGTGTACATGCAGCATAAGTTAGGCTCAGCAAGGGAAGAGCACGGAGCTGGATGTCTAAGCAGGATTTGCACTGGATCTGCTAACAGCTCAGGGAGGCCCATGGTGAATAATGTGTTTGGCTGACTTGTGACCCCCTTGTAATAGCTCTGAGAGATGGACAGGAGATCAATCTGTGTGATGGCCTTCCAATAACTCACTGGGAAGCTAAGTTCATCTCCTTTAACTACCTGGACCAAAAGGGATATAAATACAATATTGATGATCTGAATAATAGCTCATTCCTGCGTGACCCTGAGAGAGACAGATACACCCTGAAACAAAAGCAGAAAGATGGCCGTAAACAAATGAAGATCTAAGTTACTGTGTCTACATGACGTGATGTAGTGAGCTTACCAGTTTATGTCCAGGGGTATTACAGCCATGCTTTAAGCAGTGCTGCCCTAAAAGGAGGCATTCTACGTTAGCTTGTATTGACTGCATGCTACTGGCTTACTTGCAGACAGCAGCGGTGCTCCTGCTCTGTGTTCCCCAAGGCTTTTAGTTTTAGCATAATGCAGGCGAAGCCAGCGTGCTGCTGCATCTCTGCCATTTCTGTAAGGCACCTGAAGATCAAGTGCAGATCTTTCCAGTGACTTTCCAGGAATGCGTCCTAATAGGCGGGAGGCTCCTCCAAGTGTGTGTGAGTGTGGGGCAGAATTTATGCCCATCTGGTCAGTCGCTGTCTGCATACAGGATTCAAAAATCCATTCAGCCAGTGAGCAAGAGGAAGCATAAGTCTGATTTAAAGGGTGGAGGGGGAGTTTCTGATGCCAGTGCTTGTTCCAAGGGCTTGTTCGTGTGTTTTATGCGTTGAATAGCATGTGGGATATCAAGACTGAGGTGTTTTTAGGATGCCTGGGAGCAGAACCATAGTTCTCCGAACACAGTTAATGCGTAAAGCAGGGGCCAGCAGCAGTGAGTGCTGGTTTGAGGATTACAATTTTCAGCATTAATGCCTAAATTCTGCGCAAGTCCCATTCATTTGATCTTGGATTCAAATATCTGCCATCAGTATTAGCCTTCTGACCTCTGTCTTTCTCCATGCTTCAGTGTTGTGTCTAACGGTAATCTGCATGCTCATTTGGTGTACTTCATGAAGAAGTTTTTTGAGATGGACGCTGGTAGCCAATGGCAAGTATGAAATCTCAGATAGAATTGCCTGTGTAATAGGATACTGATGTGATTCAGCCCATTGTGTATCAGAGCTCTAAATACATATGGTAACAAGGTCTTCAAGCCTAGGAGGACCTAGGAGCAGAGCTTAGAAAGTTGTTGGGCTCACTCCAGTTTAAGAGTGAGGTAAAATGTCAGTGAGAAGATGCTTTGTAGATGCACCTCTCAGCCCCAGTCGTTGACTTTTCGTATCTTCTTCCCCTGATTCTTTGTCCCCAGTCTCTGGTAGGGGATGATGTAGGAGGGAGACTCTGCAGCTGAAGAAGTCTCAGCCAGGCTTAATGCAAGTCAAGATTTTCTCAGAGAAACATAGGTAAAACCGCAGGTGTTGATGACAGCGATAAATGATTCAAAAGTCAGTTTGCTTTCTTTCAGAGCTTTTAGTTTTGATTGTTTGGAATTTTCTTGAAGCAAGGACCAATAAACAACTTTTTGTATGTGTGCTTAAGTTAGCAGGCAAGTTCTGGATCCTCTTGAGGTATCAAGTCTAATGAGGAATAAGTCTTATATAATTACCTTGGAGGAGAAACACCTTGTTAGGCCACAGAGGCCTGACATGGAGTAGGCTTTCTCAACGACCCCCTAACCAAGCACACTGTTCTTGCCATACACTTTGTGTTCCTGCAGTGGTGTCCTGGCTCATCTTCTTAGCTTTGAGCTGATTCAGGGCCTCCAGCCAGCCTTGGCAGCTGAGCTCAGCACACACAGGCTGTTTGGGTTGGTGCCGCATCAGAGGGTTGTTTGCTGGAAATAAGAGACCACCCCCTCAGCCCACCACTGCACGTACTTCTTCAGTTGTACGTTGAGCTCATGTCATGTAGCAGTTAGAAACACGGCGTAATGATGGGCATTTTTCAAAGGCTGACTGCTCCAGTACAGAGCTGATTTCATCTCCATGCAAACCGCCTTGAGGCTTTCGAGCCTCCTTTAAAAAGTATTCCTTTTCCTTGCATCTACTTACGTTGGATCACCCTAGTTTTGATCACCCTTTTGTTGGTTTCTCCCTCTCCCAGCGAAGAAAAGACTGGAAACCTGGTAGAAGCAATCCAATGAAGTGTGAACAAGCAGTGTAATTACCTTCTTCAAATAGTTCTGGTGCTTGCACGTGTGGGAGGAGGGGTGGCATATTAAGTATTTCTGCGTGAAAATTTGCCAGTGGAATGGTTTTCTGTCAGAAAATGCTGTTTTAAACAGAATCAAAATGTGCCTCGTGAGAATGTGTTTGTGCTGAGGCTGGCAGCGGTTCAGAGGAACTGGAGCCCTGCAGCCTTGTTTAATGATCAGATCCATTTGGGGGGAGATCAGAGACGGAGGTGTGACAAGGTTGATGTTGTTATGATTCAGCTTTCAGGAAAATTCACAATGTTTTTATTTCCTGCAGCGCAGAAAAGGAGGCCTGACCTACTCTGCTTCATAGAGCCGCTTCTTAAAAACGTATCTCCTGTCTCTAGCACATCATAGTTGCCATCCTATTGTATCTACTTTGTGGAAGCCTGGGGCCGATCTCATGGCTATGTTGGGTCCATTTAAACCCCTGATCTTGCAGTGAGGATACATTCAGCCCATGAGTCCTTAAAATAACTGTGAAAAAGTTAGCTGCACCTTTATGGGGGACAGAGACACACATTAGCAGGGTTCTTTGTTCTTTTCTTCCTCTTGACAGTGCTAGGAGCAATTTTTTTCCTCTTGTCATTATCTCTGCTTCCTCCCACATCACAAACGAATTCTATAGCTATTGGGACTAATATGTCTATTCTCTCAGTAGCAAGCCTATAAAATCTTTGAGCTTCAAATTCAAGTTAAGCACGCTTCTGCTGTTTAGGTCTGTCTGTTTTCGGTTGTGAGATGACCTTATTTTCAGTCGCAAAAAGTCCTGTACTTTGACACTGCTGCTCTCATTTGCTGAGGTACAGCAAAGGCAAACTCTTTGCAGCAGGTCATTCAAAAGTGATAGTAATGAAGGAAAGGTATGTCCCATTTTGGCTTTCCTTCTCCTGTGTCAGTGAAATCAAGCGTTAGTGCAACGAAGAGAAAAATGGTGGCTTCAATTAAAGTCTTACTGTTTCAGGAGCTTTTTCTTTCTCTCCTTCAGTGTTGATTTGTCTTCCTGCAAAGACTTTTTTAATGGCACGCTCTGTGGGTTGCTCAGGTGTGTTGGAAGCCCATCCTCTGGCTGCTTAGTCTGCTGAAACACGAAGGTGGAAAATTCATTTTTCTTAGTGTGAACACACAGTAGAGCATTTGTTCAACAGTCGAGGGGCTCCTTATTCAGAGCACAGTGTGCAGCAGTGACATAGTAGCTTTGTTAACTTCTAAACAAAACGAAGAAATAGAAGTTTAATGTTTTGTTGTGTTTTTGTATTTTTTGTTACCCTGATGATATTTCTTATTTTTAGTTCACCTATTTCTTGTGCATATTTACTAACATTTGCCTTGTATCTTGCATGTACAGATACCCTCCAATCTTCCCTTGCCCTGTGCCCCTTCTGTTGGATGGGATGTTGGTGGGGTTCCCTGCTATGAGGGTCACTGGCTCCCCACTCCAGGCAGCCACATTATCTGGGCAACACTTGGATGTATCAAATGCTTTATCTGCCCATGGACAAAACAAAAGAGGAATAGCGGAAGACTCATCACTGTGCCTAATGTTCTTTAAGGCTGAGAGTTGATAGCTGAATGTTACATAAGAAGAATAATAAAATTGTGACAAATTCTTTCTATTTTCCTTTAAAGTGCCTTGCACTCCATGGCTGAAAACAGGAATCTTTCTGAGATCGTAACTGTGCTGTGCTGTGCTTTTCTTAGCCATTTTCAGTTTGCAGACTGAATCTTATGAACTTAATTAAATGCTTTTTTGGCTGTGCTGTGACCCCTCCGACCTCCTCCTAGATAACTTAATAGCAGACACAACACGACACTTCTGTAACCTGCGTTCTTCTGGCCCTGAAGTTCTTTCTTATGCTTACATGGAATTTTCTTTATTTCAGTTTGTGCTCACTGTCTATTGTTTTGTCACTGGGCACAGCTGAGAAGAGCCTGGCTTTGTCTTCTTCACTCCCCCCAGTGTGCTATCTGCATTGATAAGGTTCCCCCTGAGCCTTCTCATCTCCAGGCTAAATAATCCCAGTACATCCTGCTGCTTTTCCAGCCACTTTTTCTGGGGCATTATTCATTTCATTGTGACAGGACACATGCATTTGTGTGGCCATGTGGAGAACTGCATCGGGGAACTGGCCCAGGCTAGAAGTAATTTTATGTCTTGATTACTACCCAGATGAGATTTATTTGGCTGTCTGAAAAACAGTTATATCAATGCAAGCAGACAGAAAAAGGATGGAGGGAGGCATGGTATTTCTTCATGCCATTGTATGCTGGCTTAAAGTGTTTGTGACTGTGACAGTAGTCACCTATGAAAAGATCTGGAGACTTAAGAGTAAAGACTTGCCAAGAAACTATAGCAACTGAGATGGCATTTTGGCAGGGATTGCACTAAAATGAGGATGCCACTGAGAAATTGGGGTAACCCAGTGTATGAATGACTGCAGCGGGTCAAACAAAAGGTCAGCATAGAGTTATCTCCGTTATGACTAAAGGAGAACATTTAGAGAACATAGCAAACATTTTTGTCTGCCACGAGAAAATAACTTCTATTATTTCCTTGCCCTCAATCCTAACCATTTCTACTCGTGCAGAACTGGGTGTTTCTGTTTTTAGTACTGTTTAGTGAAGACCTGCACCAAGAATCACCTCCTACTTTTCTTTGAACGTATTTATGCTTATATAATGAAGTTAAAATGAATTTCACAGCTCAACTACCCATCCATCACATTAAGAACCACCTCTTTAGTCTGTTGTGAGTCTGAATTCTGTTGCCTTCCTTTGATGCCCCCTCTTCCTTCTATTGAAAGAAGAGGTGAACAATCACTTTGCCTCCACTCTCTTTTCTGTAAACCGCTGTCATGTCCTTGCATTACTGTTGTCTTCTGTGTACGAGCTGTCCCGTATCTTTGTTCTTATATCCTTCCCTAAATCTTAGCTTTCTGTTTGGCCTTCATCTTTGGTACCTGCATACTCTTCCTCTTCTGATTCGTTACTTTTAAACTGTATGCCCTTGTTTTTTAGGTACTCCCTTTGCATCTCTAAATTCATTCTCGTGCTTCTAATTCCAATCCCTGAAGTGCAGTTTTCTTCTAGCTCTGTGCCTTCCAGTTAGTCATATCTTACTGCTACATCATCTGGATCTTTGCTTCTGAGAACCCTTTCTCTTCTTCCTCCTTTTTTTTCCTCCAGCCCACCACATTTAAACTTTGGACTTAAAGTCTTGGTATGTGTCTTTGACTTTATCAGGCTGTTCACCTCTTTCATCATATTATCATTGATAATGTAACTTCATGATTATCTTTATTGCAAAATGTTTTGCCTGTAACTTGGTTATTTTCATCTTTTTCTACTATCAGTGCTTTCACATCTTCTGTTCCATTTTATCGTAGGTATTTTTTTAAATCTACTTATCCTGTTTTTGTCTTCATGGATGTATTGAATTCTGCAGATTCTTAGGTACATGTTCTCATCCTTTTTGTCCCTTCTTTTGTTTGGTGATTTACCTGACCGAGGCACTCTGTTTCTACCATTAGTGCGACAACTCTTTTCATGCTACTTTCTCTTCTAATTGAGCTCAATGGTAAAAGACTGAACAGCTTATTACTTTCTTCCTTCAGATCCTTCCCAAATGTTTACTACTTCAAAATGACTGTATGATTATGTCTCTGAACTGTTGTTTCTGCATTTATCTTGTCTATATAAGATCATCAGTTCTTCAGTGTACAGACAATGATTGGATGATTTTGTACTCAGTGCTATCATACCTTGCATTTCACAAAATTGTCTCTAATGTTAGACATTTGGTAGACAACCGTTTCTGATGTTTATGACATTTTTTACTTTGCCTTATTAGTAGGTGATATGATTTTTATATCTTTTCCAATGCAGAAAATGTCAGTGAAGTTTCCAGCCTGAGGTTCTCATGTGGGACAAATTGTTTGTTCAGGCTGTTGTAGCTATTAAAGGCTGCTATGATGTCCTGTCCTTTAGGTGGTTCTGAAGATCCTTCTCTCTGTATTGGGTCACACCCATCTCGCATCATCGTAGCTGTCTAGGATTGAGCCATCTTTTACACCTGTGAAATATCTAGACTTTGTAGTGGGGGGAGAGGCTTGGAATGGACCATTCTCTAATTTAAGATAAGTTGGGCTGTCCTGTGGGAATGCTCTTCCATCAAGAGAGAGCCTGGATGTGAACTTAAGCAAAACAGCTAAAAAAAAAAAGAAAGACAGGTAATGTAGATCGCACCTTATTTCTCCTTCAGGGTTGTCTGCGACAGCAGAGGACTGGAAGTGCTGGTTACTATTTCTGTGTCAGTTCATGCTGTTGTTTTGTATTTGAGGTACACCATTCACATCTGTCTTCCTGGCCAGTTTAGTTTTGCTTTAGCAGAGGGGCTGCATATGTTGCAGTCAGTGGAGAATGTCACGAGCAATAGAGGTTGATTCATAATCACCAGTGTGTAACGATGTAGGGCAACATTTTTGGAGAGTATAAAGAGTAAGTGCACATTTAGCCAGTATTTCTGTACATAAGCACTGAAAAAACAGAAGCTGGACTCCTCACAATATAGGAAGTTTCAGGACTTGTGGTTTAGAGTCTTTCTCTTATGGGATGAATGTGCTTGCAGGGTTCATATGTAGAAAATTTTCAGTACGTGTAATTTAGTTCTGAACAGGAAAGCTGAGATTTTTCTACTCTGTGGCAACAGGTACCTCAGCACTGGGAAAAGCATTGATTTTTACCAAACTCACTAAAGTGCTGCTCCCACTGGAAGGCAGTTAGATTTGGGGGTCTTTCTCCCGTTATTTTTACAAATAAATTCTACTCTGTATAGTTTGAGATGGTGATGAGCAACTTTTTCTTTTCATTTCTTGACTATGTTTCACCTTTTCCCTTAGTTTCCCACAACTTGCTATATAGCCTTGTATTTGTTGTTTAACAAACTTGACTGTTATTTGCTTAAAAAGAAGAATCCTGTAATCTTGTTTTAGGGGTTAATCAACAGAGAAACTTTCTAAGCCCTGAAAGCAGGATAAAACTGTCTCTACTCTGAAATATTAAATAATGGAAGCAAAGGGAAATAATCCCCCATGATGATACCTAAGAGAAAATTTAATTAAGAAAATGAAACTGCATTAGGAGTGACCTATTGTGGATTGCCAAAAAAGCCAGTAGATGAGGGAGAAATTTGTTAGCAGCGTCTGCCCATCAGTAAGAGGTTGTAGAGCATACTCAGCCTGGAAGGTAGGATGCTCCACAGAGCGGCTTGAAGCCATGTTTGCCCTGCTGCTGAAGGTTCCTGTCAGTAGTGCAGGGAGCACGTCTGGCCTGTGGGATGGCATACAAGTTCCTTGGAGTGGGCTGGTGGGAGCATGTGGCCACACACCAGCCCCTGCTCATGCCTCAACACCATGCTATATAAGCCTGCATCTGGAGAAGAGAAGAGTGGCAAGTTGACCAGTGTTTCAGTAGGCATGCTGCCTGAATCTGTCTCAGCAATTATAAGGCATTCACTCTTTCTCACCATTAGTGTAATGGCTAGCAAAAGCATTATTTATCCCTTTGCTCTTAGTGACTACTGCTTCCGCAGTCTGTTTTGCATTAAGCTAAAGACTGACTCGTGTAAGTGATTTTTTTTTTCTCCCTTCTCACATGATAAAGAGGGCACCTGTCACTGCTTTTGTCCATTTGTATTTCACTGCAGGTGAAAATAGAAGGAGAATTTGAGAAGAAAGTAAAGCAACTGTCCTATCTTCTTGTGTCCCACAGTCTTCTGCAGATCTTACTAAGAGCTGTGCAAATGACAGAAAATGCCAGTTGGAAAAGCACCCCCATGTTCAAATACTTTGTTGCTGTGTGTAATTCTGCAATTGCAAGAAATCAAATTCTGACCACTAGTAGTTATTTTGCTTGGCTTTTATCTTTTGGTTAAAAGTCATATTTAAAGTGGCTACTTGATAAAATGGAGTTGTGATAATTTCCAAGCCCTCCCTTGTGAAAGAGGAAGGGATATCTTGCTCATGGTTACAGTACCTCTTCCACTGTCTTTTATTGCAAAGAATTTTATAGCCCCACTTCATCTTCTCTGGATTTAGAAGATGATTCCAAGAAATAAGCAGAATAAGCAACATTTTTTTCTTCCTATGGTAAATGCTGCTGTGCTTTCTGTTGATCTTTTCTTTTTTTTTGGAAGTGTGGTACCCATGGACAAGTCCTTACTGGTGATAACTGGGGGTTTTATAGAGCACAAATGACTACTTGATGTGTCTGTTGTGGGAGAGCATAGAAATAGAGCTGGACATGATCTGTAGAGGCAGGAGCAGTCATATCTGCAGTGTTTCTTGGGAACTCAGTGTAGCTGCTCTCAAATGCTTCTTGGGTTGAGGATTCTACAGACTCTTGTCAAAACATATACCTGAGCTTCTCTGCTGTCATTAGGAAGTTTTTCATAATGTTTAACATTGAATTCTTGCTGGATAATCAATCCCATTGCTTCTCATTCTGTCTGCTGTGGGCACAAAGAGAATATTTCCTTCTTTGCAGTAGCATTGTGAACACTAAGCCATGTTACTTATACCATTCCTCTCACTTCATCTCCATCTTTCTAACTTTTTTTTGCTAACTGGTGCTGGTTTCTTTGAACTCAGTGTCCAGGAGCAGACGTAGTACTGCAGCTCAAGCTTTGCTAATGCTCATTAGTGTGGGAGGATGACCTTGAGCGTTATGCAGGCCACGGCCCTCTTTGTTCCAACCTCCTCTTCTGTCTCTTGCCCAATAGCTTTGACTGTGACTTGAGTTCAGTTTGTCATCCACTCTTACCAATGATTCCTCTCCTGCCTTGCTAGGGGTGCCCTTACTTGTATTTATGCATTTGCTTCTGCTTTGTGGGTCCAGCTTTGCGCTTCCCTTCCGTTGCCTCGCTTTTTCCGATTTCTCCAGTCTGTCAGGATCATACTGGATTCTGTCCTCCAGCGTATTTGCAGTGTTTGTTGTTTTGTTTTGTCTGCAGAATCCGAGCCGACTTCAGTTAAAGCCTGCTCTTACTCTGCCATCCAGGTAAAGAAGCCACTGAGCCGGGACAGCCTGCAGGATCTACTGAGCACGTGCTCCAGGCTCTTAGAGAACCCATGATAGCTGCACTCTGGATATTGCTCACTGAGTTTTCCATCTAGCCTGAGTTATTTTCAGCTAGACCATATTTTCAAAACTCTCCTGTGGGATTATAGTGTGAGATCATATCAAAAACCTTATTTGAAGTCACGATATCATGTATTTGTGTTGTGTTTTTTTTTCTTTCTTTCTTTTTTTTTTTCTATAGCCTCAGAAACTATTGCTTTGCTGCAGGAGGAAATTAAATTGGTTTGAGGTGATTTTTTCTTGATGAATCTGCTTCTTGTTACATCCCGTCCCCAATCTCTCGATGTTCTTTTTGGGTTTGGCCTGCTGTAAGATCTCTTGGGATCTCTCATCAAACTAAATGCCTGCCAGAGGGGTTATGGTCCAGGCACTGCTTATTCTTTTGTCTAGACTTTGCAGTCTCTGGGCTGGCTCAGAGTTTGCCTTCGTGTCCCGAAGAACTGTCTGGTATATTTGAACTCTAAGCAACAAGATTGTACAAATCTGGTAAGAAGAAGAAAAGCAACAGCTAAAAAGCTGCTTTGCTGTTATTGTTGTTGTTCCCCGGGTTTTATCACAGGATATGTAAAATGAATGAACTGCTCAGGTGCACTGTGCACCAGCCAGCCCTATGGTGGGTGCAGCAGCTCTAGCTGAGGAAAAAGCAGGCAGTGTTTTTCCGTGTTGTTGGCGTTGTACCTAAGGAGAAGAAATACTGTCAGTACAGGTGAACGTCTTCCCCCGTAACCTCACGCTTTTGTAGCCAAACCAGGGAGACTGAGAAGAAAGTGGAATATATCGCATAAACTGAATTCTGTTCATCATATGGTTAAAGTGAATTTCCTGTAGTTTTATCATCTGCTTCTGCCAAACTGGGTGAAAAGAAGGATCTTTTCGGCCTCAAAGACTGTTTTCTAGACTCCTGTTTATCAATGTAATTTAGACGTGTGAAATGAAACAATCAGAAGGGGAGCAACTCAGCAAATCAGTGCATCTTAATACAGATGTATTGCAAGGGGCACACTGGTCCCCATGACAGTGAGTGTTAGATCCTGGCTGGTTTTGAGGGGGATGCTGAAGGATACTAATCTATTCTTAAATGGCTTTGTGTTGTTTTTCTTTGAAAGAAAGAAAGAAAAAAGTCTGTGAATCCTAAAATTTATTCTTGTCTAAAATATACATTACTTACAGAAAGTTATTACTCACTGAAATTGAGTTTAGTTACTAGAAGTAATTTTATTGCTGTATGGTTACAAAGAATACTTCCTTTTAATTTTGTTTAGTGGCTTTTTCCAGTTTACTTCTTCTTCAAACTCTGAAAACAATGTTATGTGCTTTGCAACTTGATTTATCAGTTGGTAGGAAGGCTTTTCTGCCTGTGTGCTAGAAGTGTTGATCATGTATGTAGGTTTGTGGAAAACACATTTTGAATGCCTTCCGTACCTGAGAAAACACAGCTCTCATAGGATTTCAGGTTTCAGCAGCCTCTGTGGAGCTATCCAATAGTCTGACATCTGTCTTGCTGAATCTGTGTTTTCTCTGGCAATGACTTCGGACTGATGGATCTGCAAAGCTTTCACTGCTGTGGTCGTTGTTTTCTGAAGTCTGTAAGCGTGAGCGCACACACGCTTCTTCGTATTTTCAGTATTTCCTTCACAGAAAGTTAACTGGCTGACTTTTAAAACACTTGTCATAGTCTTCTTAAAAGTACATTTGTAAAATACAGAAATACCTGTGCAGGAGGGCTATAAAGGCTGCAGATTGGCAGTGCTGAGTGCAAAGCAACAAATGCGAAGAACTGATGTAAACAGAAGGAGATGTGCAATAACTGGCATAAAACGTGATAGATATTTAACTAGACAAGATTTAACATGAACTTTGGAAGGGACTGCTATTCAGGATGGATGTTTAAGCTTTCATTTGTGTTTCCTCAGTAATTCAAGTTGTTCCGTGAACCAACCGACTTATTTTGTCTATAACCTGGCAAAGATTTAGGTATACTGAAGCAAGAGAACTGCAGAATGATTAGAGAGACTCTGCTTAAAATTAATTTGAATGCGCTTAAAGACAGTTTGTCTATCAGATTTTGTTCAGGGAGCCTAAATGCTTAGGATTTAGCTACTGGGAGGATTTAAGATACCTCATAAGTCCTTAAAGTAATTTAGTGGTGGCTTTTAGTTATGGCTGCTTCTTTTCATTTAAAGAACGCAGGAGAAAGAAATAACAGGGTTTTAGAGTAGTGCAGGAAATGAGTACAAGATCTTCTGTATCCGCTATTTACTTTAAAAAGAGACCTAGATGATTTTTTATTTACTTTATCTTGAACTGGTCTTCAGTTTCTTAGTTGTCTCCTTAGTCAAGACCCCAGTCTGACTACATGTGTATGTTATGGATCATTTTTAATTCAGTCATCTTATTAAACATATGCATTTCATGCAGCTTTTGCAAGTCATTGCAGATAATAGTCTTCTTTCCCTCTCCCATGCATTTTAAAATTATTCGGTTTGGAAAAATGGCTGGGCTGCAGATAGTCTAAGGCTGGATTTATTAGATTTTCACATATGTTGTTCATCGCTTTGAATAATTTGCTGCCCTCTTTCCAAGAGCATCATTAAAAACAAGGTGACATCTCAGAGAGCGCTGTGCGAATTATTAGTAAACTTCGATAGCTTAGTAGTGACCTCAATTTTTTGTCACTTCTTTTGTTACATTGGCTAATATTTCAAAACATTCAGTTTTCAAGGAAGAATTTCTCCTCCCCAGTTTGTCTTCTTGCTTTCTTTCGTCTGCAGAGAAGACGTGAGGCTGCGTTTGACATGATCTCCATGGCAGCACACATTAGTTCCCATGGCAACGTATTTCACAAACAGACCTACAACTTTACGATATTGTCAAACAAAAGGAGAAACCCAGTGTTGGAGCAAGCCTTCACCATGCTTAAAATTAAGAAGGGCAGGGGGAGGAGCATGGAAAGAGGATGGGCGATGTAATGGCTTCTTGCGAGTCGCTCTTCTTTTGCTGCAGGGTAGGCACACCATTTCAAAATCCAAATGTGTGCACAATTACTGTGCTACCCGGCTGCCTTCCTGCACGTGAGTAGGGAAGTGATTTGCTTTCACAAGTCTTTTGTCCAACGATACTTCTTTAGCCCGGTTTTCTGATGAAATGAGGCTTACAGAATAACATTCTCCTGTTCTGGTTTCTCTTTGTCTCTCTCCTATCATGCTTCCCCTGTAGCTTTTGACCCCATTGATCAGATCATTGGAATTGACAGAGGGGCCAATGTTGAGGAGGTAATTAAATTCCTCTAGGTGTTGTGAGAAAGCTGGGCTCTGTCGCTGTTCGGTTCCTGGAAGGATGCTGCAGCTACGCAGAGTTGGCTAATTAAGGTATCTAAAGCATGTGTGTAAAATAAAGCCTGGTTCCTTCAGTAATGGTCAGAATTCAGGAAAATATTTAAGCACATGTATTTGTTTTCATTCAGAGATGCTTTCTGAAAATGCTGATAATTGGAAAAACAGTTAATTAGTTACTTATCTTTCAAGATAATGGCACTGGGAAGGCATGTGGGAAAATATGGGTAAGACTACAATCCCTGGAGGGTCTTTCTCTTAGACACTGAATATGAATATAATCCATAAAGTAGGCCTTTACAGTGCAGGGATTACAGGCAACAAGCCGAATAATTTACTCCTTAGTTTGTGTGTTGTCTAGTCAGGAAGCTATAAGGCAACTTTTCTTGTCCTACATATTTGTTTGGCTACCACTGGCAACCTAATGTGAAGTTACAAAGTGGAGTTGGTAGCGCAGAGGACTTGTAGTGGGATGGTTTGGGAGTGTGGTCAAGCATAAATCAGTTTATTCCGTGGTGTGTGCTGTTATTTGGGCTGTGAACATCTGCACTCTGAAAGATGCTCAAGTCTACACGCATGGAGAAGATTGCATGATTGCATTTATGTCATTGGAAAGGTACTTTTCTTCTGGTTGTGTGCTTTTCGGCTGCATTGGGGACTAGATTAAAATGATTAGAAAGAATTCAGAAGTCGCTTAAATATTCATGTTGACCTTAGTTTAGAAACACAAGGCCATCACGTTGTTCTTATGGTCTCAAAGTGATTCCCATCCAATTCTGTATTATGCTGTATTTCATGCGAGATTTATGTGGAGATGGGAGTTTTTTTATTTTCTAGTTTCATTCTTTAAGTATTTGATTAGAGTGCATTATAGAGGTGACTAGGCATGGTTAAGTGCAGGCAACCTGTTGATTAAAAGAAACACAATTAAGCCAGGCTAGTATTCCTGTAGGTACTGGTGTGGCAAATGGAAGGCAACTTCAGGCTGAGAAGCTTTGGATGCAGATGTAGGTTCTGGAGCCACAGCTTGAGGTGTTGCCCTGCTCAGGTGATGGGATCCAGTTCCAGTGGACTGTGGAGGGCTGGGTCTCTCAGTACATTATGTTAGTGCTCAGAGGAGAGTTACACCCAGCAGACCATGGCTCTCAAACACTGGCAGGCATAGGTGTCAACCACCTCTGTAGGAAGCTGTCTGACCGCATTCACCATGAATAAATGTTTCCCACTGCCCGATCTCACCTTCTCCTGGTGCAGCTCTTTGCCATTCGCATCCTGCCATAGATGAGGAGCAGAGCCTGGTGGTTCCCTCTGCTTCCCCTGCAGAAAGCGGTGAGGTTACCTCTCAGCCTCCCGACTGTCCCCAGCCTCTCCTCACAGGACAGGCCTTCCAGATTTGTTACCAGCTTTGGTGCCTCCTCCGGATGCTTTCGAGGACCTTAACATCCCTTTTATGTTGCTTGGCTCGAAACTGCACGCAGTGTTTCAGGTGAGGCTGCACCAATCCTAGGTACAGTGGGAAAATCACCTCTTGGCTGACTATTTCATTTGCCCCTTGGCTGTTGGGGCACACTGCTGGCTCCTGCTGAGCCTGCTGTCATGAGCACCCCAGATCCCTCTCTGCTGAGCCACTCCAGCCACCTATCTCCCATCTGTGCCTGTGTCTGGCATTGCTCTAGCCCAGGGGCAGGACCATTTTCTTTTGTTGTACTTCACACCATTGCTGATCACCAAATGCTCCAATGCACCTAGATCCTCCTGCAGCGCCTCTTGGTCCTCAAGGGAGTAAGCATTACCTCCCAGTTTAGCATCATCAACAAATTTGCTGAGGTTGCATTCCAATCCTGCACCCAGATAAAAATATTGAATGGACTGGATACTGACTTTAGAATTGAGCCTTGGGGAACACCACTGGTGACCAGCTACTGGTGACCAGTTGCCAGCTAGATGTAGCTCCATTCACTACAACCCTTTGAACTCTGCAGTCAAGACAGTTTATCACCCAGCAGAGATAAGCCTGTTTATGTCACATCTGGACAAGTTCTCCAGGAGGGTGTGTGAGGGGTGGTACTAAAGGCTTTACTAAAATCTAAGAAGATAACATCCACTGCCTCCCCTTCATCCATCACGTGGGTAACCTTAGAGAAGGAGATCAGTTTGCTAAAGCAGGATTTTCCCTTCATGAGCTCGTGTTGACTATACCCGATAAAAGTTTTGTTTTTTAAGGGGTATCCTGCAAGGTAATCTCCATCTTTCAGGGATGAGGTTAGAGTAACAGGCTGTAGTTTCCTAGCTCTGTCCTTTTTGTAGCTGGGTGTAGTGTTGGCTAGCTTCCATCCATCAGGAAGGGACCTTCACAGACTCCCACAATCTTTGATAAATTGTTCAGAGGCATCCAGCTGTAACACCCCTAATTCCTTCAGCACTCTGGGATGCATCCCATCAGGTCCCATGAAGATGCTAAGCTGCAGGAGAAAAATAATTGTCTTGCAGGCTTTTGTTTTCTCTTCATGTCCAAAACTGCTGAGACATTAGCTCTGGGAAGTGATCCCAGTGGAAGTGATCTGTTGAAAACAGTTTAAACCGTTAGATTAAATGGTCAAAGATGTACATAGGCAGTTTCTTACCTGCTTTTGCATTTTACTTGATAACTATTGTTTTGTTTTGAACAGTGATTAGAGAAATAGGTGCCTCGAAGTTCCAGGTGATAGAAATGAGCAGGCAAACACTGCATTTTACATTTTGCATATAGGAGTGCAAACTGTATAAACAGCCTAGGCTGTGCTTCTTTTTGCTTAAGAACTACTGCTTATAAATGGTTAAATACCAGTACAAACACAGAAACATGTCAGTAGCTAAGGTGCCAGCTCACAGCACTCAATCAATGTGAAAATTAAGTCTCTGTTGATCCTCTTTGCTGATTGGTTATAACTGCATCCTGCCTAAACATCCCAGGGAATGTGGTCCCTTTACCAACAGAACCTATCTTTGATTCCTGCTCAGCTTTCAGCCTCCTTCCTGTGCTTACGACTTTCCAAATCCAAATAATGTTTTGTAAACTCGAATTAAATATTCAGCGGTGATTAAGTCCATCCCTGCTTCTGAAGAGTTTCATCTGACTTCCTGTCCCAAACAAGAAGAGCCTGTCTAGCTACTGTCATCCTTGTTTCAAAGTTTAGCTTTCAGGCTTGCCTTCCAGGCAATGAGTAGCGAGGCAGGGTAAACTAGACTCACATCAGTGTTTATGTACGTTTATGACCGGGATAGAATGTGTGTGTGGTTTGCCAGTATTATGCTTTCAGTGTGCTTTCCCAATACCTTTCTGTGAGTTATGATAATACTTTGCTTGCTTCTGCTTTGCCCCAGACTGTTAAGGTTGCAGTGTGGGTTCGCTGCTGAAGGACTACCGACACACCGATCTCAATGAAAGCTGCCAATCTGTTCCATGGACTGTAAAAATAAACTTGTTTCATTGAGCTTGCATATATCATGGGATTTGCAAATGTAAAAATTCAATATGAAGAAGGGCTTTGAGTAATTCCTTAATCTGGTTTTCAGCGGTCAGGATGATCAGCTGTGTTTTCTGTGTCTTCTCCCTAATTACTTTCATATTAAAGATTAATTGCATATCATAGAGAATCCTTGATTAAGCCAATGGAAAGTTAGTGCATAGATCTGTTCATCAGAAGCAGCATGGAGAATAATAATGAGCAACCTCAGGGCTTGTCTATCTTACAATAGACACACAGAGGACGTGCATTTCTGTGATGCTCCACTTACTGTTATTAAGCAAAAAAGAATCATAGAATCATTTACTGCTCTACTGGAAAGCTTCCTTTATTACTGTAGCAGAAATGCTAAGCTGCAGTCTGAAACAGGGATTGAGCACTTGGTGGGAAGGCAGGGCCAACCCAGGGAAGCTCAGGTTTGTACAATGAACCTGAATAACTGGGAGGGGTGAAGCCAGGATCCATCCCCTCCCAGACCTCATTTAAGGGCTGGCAGTGAAGACAAGAGTATTTCTTACTGCAGGTTCCTGCTAACCTGAGGCCTTCTAAAGGTAAGCAGCTCTTTTCTGTCATGTTTGTGGCTGCTGTTTTCTGGGCTTGTTCTTCTTTGCTGTAGCAAAAGTCTGCCCTCCTGCTATTATCATGGTACTTTCCATCCCATTAGAGTGTTGCAGTTATCAAAACAATAGATTATTCTACTGTATGTATCTTCTTTGGTGTGAATTAAATGGAGAAAGGAGTTAATATTTTACAAGCATGTTTTGCTTCTGACTCCGGTAGAATTCAACAAGGTGATCTATGAAGGCATTTTTATTTTAGATGTGTGCTTAGTTCTGGCTTTCCTTTCTGTGGAATGCCTCTTTGCAATGTTTTTGTTTTTCCTTCTGAGGTAATGCATGTGAGGCATGTATCGGATCAGTAAACCTGGGGAATTAATTCAGTTCCCATTTCACAAATAACCTTGTGTAAAATTTTACTCACAGACTATAGAATTGGGGGGTGGGGAGGAGGGAAGTTGGAAAAGACCTTAAGATCATCAAGTCCAATCATCAACCCATCACCATGATGCCTACTAAACCATGTCTCTGTGTGTCGCACACAATTTGTGAACATCTTCAGGGATGGTGACTCGACAACTTCCCTAGGCAGCCTCTTCCAATGCTTGACCATATTTTCAGAGGAGAAATTTTGCCTACTATCCAACCCGAGTCTCCTCTGGCACAACTTGAAGCCATTACCCCTCATCCTGTTGCTCATTACAGGGGAGAAGAGGCCAACCCTCACCTCACCACAATCTCCTTTCAGGAAACTGTAGAGAGTGATAAGGTCTCCCTTGACCCTCTTCTTTTCCAAACTAAAGAATCCCATTTCTCTGAGCTGCTCCTCTTTAAACTTCTGTTCCAAATCCTTCACCAGCTATGTTGCCTTCTCTGGATGTACTCCAAGGCCTTGACATCTTGTAGTGAGGAGTCCTAAATTTAACTCAATACACTAGATGTGGCTTCATCAGAGCTGAGTACAGGGGGATGATCATTTCCCTGCTCCTGCTGGCAACTCTGTTTCTGATACAAATTCTTGAGCTGTTTTTGACCTCTCTAGAAAAGGAATGTCAAAAGGATGGGATGTAGCAGGGGAAATGTTAGGAAACTTATCAACAGCATATGCTTTACGTATGTATATGCCAAAATTAAATTAGAGAAGCTCTAATATTACGAAGTGAAGCAGCTGTGGAATGAGATTTCTTTGCAGAGTGGCCACTTGCTGTCCCAGTGCTCACTTGCTGTTTGCTGTGTGCACCTCCCCAGCACTGCTGTGAGACCCTGTTATTTTAGGCGCTGTGGGGAGGGTACCTACGTGTGTAGAAGAACATGTGAATACAAGAATGGTCGGGTACCTGGTAAACTTCCCAGATGTGCATCCTTGGAGCCTTGCAGGCAGTCTGAGCAGTCACAAGGAACAGCTGCTTGGTGTGCTGTTGGAGTCCTTTATTTACCTCGTAGGTGGGCAGGTATGCCGGATTCTCGGCTAAGAAAGCAGGTCATCCCAAGGGAGTAATTAGCATCTGACCAAGTGACAGTTTTCAGACCTCTTGAAACAGGAGGCTGTTTCATGACAAAAGATAGAGATTTGGTTATTGGTGATAAGTTGATACAGTTGTTTTTTTTTTTCCTGATGCTACTCAAATTGCATTTAGGAATAGTTGGTTATTAAGTAATCCGGTTTTACGTTCTTTCTCTTCCTAGTGTTGGACTTTATAAATCACTTTTTAACACTTTTATTTTTCAGCTTTTCCTTCCTTCCTTTTTTGAATTAATGTGAGTTGTATACCAGAGGGAATAGCTAACCTATTTATCTTGCATTTCTCATGAAGTCTCTAGGCAGCATATTTTAACCACCTTCGTCTTCTAAAATGTCTGCACTACACTCAGAAAGATTAAGGGAAGGAAATCTAAACACAGATGTTGGCAATAATAAACCTTCCAGTTTAATTTATCTCTACTGAGAAATGTAAACCAAGGTGAATTGTATGGATGGTTAGTCAAGCTGCCTAGTTTATGTACCCTATCATATGCTGAAGCGCATGGTTAAATTTTTTTCCTTTTAGTGCAGACTGAAATTTACTTCTTCTGTAAATGGCGTTAGTTGCCAATACAGGTTGGATTTATTGTTTTTTTCTGGATGCTTGCAGCCCGGAAGGCCAACTGTGTTCTGGGCAGCGTTAAAAGAGGGGTGGCCAGCAGGGAGAGGGAGGTGATGGTCCCCCTCTGCTCGGGGGGAGGCAAATCTGGTGCTCATCTAGTCCAGACAACTTGTAATGCTTTCACAGCATGTAACCACCAGATCATAGAGTCGCGTGAATGTTCTGTTGTTCAAGTCACTCTTCAAGTGAACTCTGGGCTCTTTTCTCCACGTTTGTCATGGAGAACGTGTTTAAGATTAACCCCTAAATCTGGAACTGTTGTTTATGTGGCTCAGCTCCACGTCTTCTCTCCTTGGACTTCTCTTGATACTCTGAGGTGTTCTTGGAACATTTGCTGTGCTTTTGCCTTCCATCCTCTCAACTGAGCTACGTTCCCTTGAAGCAGCCTAGTATGTATCTGATTTGTTTTGTTCAGGCTATCCTGAACAAGTTTCCTGCAGTGCCAGGAGCAGGGAGGATGGATGGTAGAATCAATACACAATTTTCTGTTTTTGACAGCAATCTTTATTTTCAGCCACAGGAACACACAACTTTTCCTAAACTAAAGCATCCTAAGGAATTTTCACTGGTGAATATCTGGAGGTGGCCAGAGCAATGTGATAATCTTTTCTGGAGGGCACAAAAAATGGATATGGTATGATAAATGAAAAAGGATGCTAAGGTCAGCCAAGGGAAGGGAAGATACCTGGAAAAAAAGATTTGTGGTTAAAAGCTGTCATACAGATTCCTGATCTAGGTGATCTCCAAATACACAAGAGAACAGTTAAAGTTTTAATATAGGTGAGTTGTAAGAAAAGTTAGGAAGTTAAAGAGGAAAAAAAGATACCTAGGCTGCATGGGTCATGTACACTGAACTGTTATTTTAGGAATAGAGATGGTCTGGAATTCTCATTTGCGATTGTTTTTTTTTCAATAGGAAAATTAGTATCCACAGAAGATAAATATTCCTCAAGAATATTTTAGTGCTGGGGGGTGGGAGGTGGAATATACTGTGATTTCTGGCCTTCACAATTAAGTCACAGTGGTTTCCTTTATCTAGATAAAAACGGTTTGACCTCATCATTAAGTTGAAGCTACTGTCTTGTGTGCCTTTTAGGACTACTGCTTATCTGTTACTGGATTGGAGAGGAAAAAATAGAAACTCTAAATTTAGAGTTTTGAAAGTCAGCAGATTCAGATCTGCATTTGATAGATTTGAAAGGCCTTATCAAGGCGTTCTGTAGGCAAGTCACGTAGAATAAAAAAATTAAAATACACATTAGAATCCTGGGAAATGAGAGAAAGGGACTGTTTTGTAGGTATTTAGGAAAAATGAGTAGCGCAACCCATGTAATTATTTGTCTATTACCTGTCACTTGTGCCAAGAAAATTATGGAATGTTTAGGCTCTGATTATTACAGCTTCAGTGAGGGGTAGCATAATGAAGGTTAGGTCATGTGGGCATTGACATGAGGAAAACAAATCATATCAGAATAGCCTCTTTTGCTTTTTTCTTCCCCGTTTGGTTTCTGAAGCCTGGTTAAGAAAAGTTACAGAATTGATGTAATTTCCTTTTCTACTGTATGTTTTGACTGAGCCAGTGAGTTGAGATGGAGTCAATGTCACACACTAAATAGGTAAAGAAAACGTATAACTGCGGTCTGCAGAAGTAATGGTAAGTAGGAAAAAACAAGCTGCTGGCATACAGAGGTCTACCAGTCCTTCCTGTGTTGTGCCCTGTTCTGCCCACAGTTCAGGAAGGGTTTTGGAAGTGGAATTTGGAGGAGGCACAAGAGAAGTGATGAACCAGAGGTACTGTGTCCTTTAAATTCTTGTCTCAAGGCAGCAAAGAATTTGAAATCTAAAGCAAAGGTGTAGCACCCTGAGGATGAAGATCAAAACAAGCATTTTTAATTTGTGATGTGGTCACCAATTTAAATAATTCTCTTTGTGTGGCTTTTACCTCATCTGAAATCTTAATTCCTTTTGCATATTCTTCTAAAACACCTACCCAGGGGGGCATACAGAAGTTGATTTTTGCAGAAAACCTGTCACCCCTTTTGATGAGACAGGCCTCCCCTGTGTCCTGGAGCTGAGCTGCATCCCCCAGGACCTGCCCACTGTCCCTGCGTGGCACAGGAGGTAACATGGCAGGGAGAAACAGGCACTGTGGGATGAACAAGGTCAGAAGATGCCAATTTAGACCCAATTCAATTTCATGTCTCACCAGTTTAAATTATAACTTACCTATTTAGTCTAGGACGCAATAATCAAGTGGGAAATGCTGAGATACTTAATAACTGAACCTCATGCTTTCTAAATGCTCTATTGTGTGGAAGGCACTGATATTTTGAAGTCTTGCACTGATCAGAGGTGAAAGCAAGCGGGATATTCCAGGGGGTGGTAGTTCTGTATTTTTTTCAGGTTTAAATAAAAGCTCACTGTAGCACCTAGAATCAACCCTCATCAAATCAGCTGAACTTCTGCAAGTGATTAAACACAAGGCTTGGACTGGGCTGCTTAAAATGCAGCGTGCAGTCAGTTACAGCCCTTAACTGCACTTGATCTCACAGAATGAGGCGAGGTGTTGCCCTGTTTCTGTGCTGCATGTAGAGTGCTGAAAGGCATGAGCACCTCTGCATGTCCCAGGGCTGGTGCTAGGAGCTGGGATGAAGCCCCTGTCTCTGCAGGTTGAGCTCCTGCTGGGGTTTGTCCTAAGCCCATATCATATCAGAGCTGTGCACCAAGTGGGAGGTGTAATGCACGAGGACCAGCAGGTTAAAAAGGCACAGTTTAGTGCTGGTGAAGTGTCTGTAGCTTATGTAATACTTCTGTATGGGCACTTTAATATTTGATGTTTGTTGTAATATAGATGGAACTTGCAGGCAGCTGCATGAATTTTTAAGAGAGGGATTCAAAAAGTTAGGGAGGCACAAACGTCACAGCAGCTTCCTAATTGGCACATAACCCAGTAGAAACCAAAATGTGAAAATTAAGTGGCTGCCCTAATTATTGGAGGCTCCTAGGAATATATTGTGCTGGAAGATATTCCTTTTTCATTTCATGCACTACTTTAAAAATAAGCACTGTGCAGAGCATAAGAAGGCTTTTAATTAAAAGGCAGTACCCACACAGCAACTTTTCACTCCGGCAGGAGCTGGTGAAGGGAGCCAGGAGGGTGAAAACACTGATTTATGCCCGGAAAGGATGGAGCTAATCTGCTGATAATCAGTGACTCTTCAATGTGTATATGTTACAGTGACATGAGGCCTGATTCTGACTGACAGCAGTGTGCCTGGTAGACTTCTTAGAAGGATGAGTACTGCTGAGTGGGTGCCTCTACCCTGCTGCTCCCCTGGGGTCGTTGCACAGATGTGCATGTTTCTTTGTCCTTGATGCCAGCCTTCCTGAGCTCTTGTGATGCCATCCCCTGCTCACACCAGAAGTTAAAAGTTGGAGTCATTTAAAACAGCAGGATTTGTGAGATGTGGCAGGGCCCAGTTCTTCAAATCCATTTCGTTAAAACAGCTTCACAGGCTGTATGTGGATATACCATATAGATAGGTAGATATTCAGTAAATACATATCTCTGTGTGGTAGCTGTATACTAGAGCTTCTGGGGGAAAAAAGCAGGCTTTGTGCTTGTGCTGACTGCGTAAGAAAAACTAATGCATTTGCAATCTATTCCTCCAGTTGTCCAGGAAAAAAAATAATCTCCAAGGTCTTAGTTGCTTGCTTTCATGAGAGCAACAGACATGAGTGCAAGGCTTGAGCAATTGAAAATCATCAGAGATTTGTGTATGCTTACTGGTAGTTATAGTAGTCAGCGTTGTCTGTAATAATGAAGTTGCTCATGGAAATGCAAACGCAGCTGCAGTGGATCGAAGCAAAGGTCCTTCTTAAGCAGCTCCTGTCTCTCCTGAGCAAATATTATAGTTAATGAAAGATGGAAACATCACAGGCTTGTAGTCATCTTTTGCCAGTGCGCTCTCCCAGCTTGCAGTACGCTGTGGATCATGAACTTCAAGTCTGTATTGTCTAATAACTCTTCATTTTTTATTTATTCAATCACAGTTGTATTTTTCCATTTTATCCATCTTTCCTCTCTCCCCTTTCACTTTCCTCACTATGATATTTCCCACCAAACTGAAGTTTCTATTCTGAGGTGTATCTCACTGAAATTGCAGCTTGTGGCTGCCCATCATAAACACGATGATGTGATATTAGAGCATGCAATAGTAATTCAAACAGCCGTGATGTGGCATTTTTGCAAAAACAGTGATTTCAGTTATTCTAGGATATTTCTAGACAAAATGTCCAGCATACAATTAGACAAAAACGTCATGTAATGGGTGAGAAAATGGCTGATGGCTCAGGCCCAAAGTGTTATAGTAAGTGGGGTTACATCAAGGCTGGATGTGGTTCTGGGAAGCCTGGTCTAGTGGCTGGCAACTCTGCTCACGGCAGAGGGATTGAAAATAGATTCTCTTTGAGGTCCTGTTCAACCCAGTCCATTCTGTGATCCTATGATTCTGTGATCAGGCCGGCGGCTGGTTGTTATTAGGGTTGCCCAGGGATGTATTTTAGGATCTGTTCTTGTTAATGTTTTCATAAATAACATGGATGTAGGACTATAAGGTACTTTGAGCAAGTTTCCCTGTGAAACTAAACTGGGAAAAGCTGTTGGCTCTGAGACTGGAGAGGCCTTGCAGGGAGATCTGGACAAATTAGAGAGCTAGGCAATCACCAGACTCATAAGTTTAACAAGAGCAAGTGCTGGGTTCTGCACCTGAGAAGGGGCGACCTTGGCTGTATGTACAGACTGGGTGATAAGACTGTACTGGACGTTTACCTTACTAAAATGGGGCAAGATGAGGAAGAGCCCACAGTGTACCCAGGCAGCCAGGAAGGCCGACTGTCTTATGGAGCAAATCAAGCACATCATTACTAGCCAGTCAAGGGAAGTGATAGTCCTCCTCTACACTGCATTGATAAGGCCTCACCTTGAGTACTATGCACAGTTTTGGGCACCACAGTACAAAAATGGCATAGAGCTATTAGAGAATGTCCAGAGGAGAACTAGAAAGATGATGAAGGGTCTAGAGGGAACAATGTAGGAGGAGCGGCTGAAGTCCCGTGATTTGTTCAGCTTAAATAGGAGAAGGCTAAAGGGAGACCTCATGGCAGCCTACAGCCTCCTCATGAGGGCTAGTAGAGGGGCAGGTGCTGGTCTCCTCTCTCTGGTGACCAACAGTAGAACCTGAGGAAGCAGCATTGAGCTGTGACAGGAGAGGTTCAGGTTGGGTATCAGGAAAAAGTTCTTCACCAGGTCAGGCACTGGAGCGGGTTCCCCTAGGCAGTGGTCATGGTACTGAGCTTGCTGAGATTCAAGGTGCATCTGGACAATGCTCTCAGACATATGGTCTGATTTTTGGGTGGCTCTCTATGGAGCCAGGAATTGGATTTGATAGTTCCTTTCCAACTCAGGATATCCTATGATTTCTTTGGAAGATGGAAAATGTTAACATTCACTACATTTTACCGAATCTTAATAGGTGGTATTAACAGAACTATACAAAGTAATCAAGTTGACAGCAGTGTTGTTAAATCTCATTACAGGACACCCTAATCGACTTGTAATCAAAGACCTTACCTTTAGTATCAATCCCAGACTGTCCAACATGCATGTATGTCACGTAGAGGCCGGTCATTGATCACACTTGGGCAGTCAGTATCTCCACGTAGTTTGCTCTTTCGGTTTGGCAGCGATCTGCTGTAGAGCTCTTTGCAGCCCCATATGTGCTCATGCCTTATCATTTTGAATGCGATAACACGCGGTGTGCCCAGACTTCTTCTTTCTTCCTTGCCCTTAGAGAATCTATGAGCTGATCTGAAGGCAGGAAAAATGCATCTCAGGAAGAGGTTGGCAAAGATCTATGGAAGATGAGATAGCTGAGTAAATGTATGGCTGCTACCTGCAAGAAAGAAAGCAGCGCTCAGCCTGTGAGGTGTCACAAATACAGCTGTTAAGCACTCATATGCCTTTTGTGGTTATCTGTGTGGTATCTGTGTGTTGGATGAAATGTCTATTTCAGTGGCTTTTACCTTCAGGAAAGATTGTTCTGACAGTGATATTAAAAAAAAAACAAACAATGTAATCTGCATGCCCAATTATTTTTTTAAGAAAAGCATCTAGATACTTTTCGTCCTCAAGAGCAATGTGAAAATACTGTTTGCAGTAGTGCCAAGATTAAGCACTCGGTTTCTGAGCACCAGACGTTAATATGTCTCTGCCACAGATTTATCTTTAATTTCTGCCCTTCTCCCTCCTTGCCTAATAAAAGGTAAGCTGGAGTTGCACACCACAGGATTCAGCTTCCCATGGATGTGACTCCTAACGTTTTCAGTGGAGTGTTTGCATAATAAATGCACCAATTGTGTTGAGATCCATGCTGGTTTTTGGTATATCATGGTTTATGAGTTGTCAGGTAATAACAGTTAGAAAACATGAGCTGTCTAAATGTGTTGTGACCTAGAATATGTCCTTTCAATGAGCTGAAGGGGTTGGAAATATAATTAGGCATATGATGAGTTTACGTAGCAGCCTTACCCCATCATCTTGACAGATTTGTCTGGCTTTTCAGACATTTAACAGTGAAGTTTTCTCTTTTAGAAGAATAACCCTTCTCCATACAGTGGGGAGAGTGGAGGATTTCAGATGCTGCAAGTCAGAAGGACACTTGGATTTACTGCATTGTAGTTTTAATTAGGAGGTTGTAAATCACTGGGGGACACCACAAAGTTTTATTTATGATAAAGGAACTCCATCCGAAGTCCTTTGTTCACAGGTCTGTGCTATTTGTACAGTATCAAAATCATCAACTGCAATGAGATGAGCAGACTGCAATGTAAGACCATAATATAAGGACTTCATTCCTTTACAAGTTCTACAAATAACACTGGCTGTGATAATGCCAATGTTTAGAAGCACTGTGTTTCAGATGTGTTTGTTGCATTGCGCAGGCTTTTAGTTTTCCCATCATTATTACCATATAACATTCGGCAACCAAACTGCCCACTTAAATGCTTGTTCTGTGTATTGTAAAGGTTCAGTTTTCTTTTTAACAAATATATTCTTTTTAAATACCAAATAAAAACAACCACTGATGCTTTTAAAGTAGATTTAAAGAAACAGTAGTCTGTTCTGGAGGTGCTTCAAGATACAGACTGGGGGTCTTTTATTCTTTTCTCTGAACTGGAAGAAGGAAAGTTAGTTTGCAGTTATTGCCTGACCTAGCTGCCATTTCTCTCCTAACATGGAAATCTGTTACCCAGAAATAAGTATTTACACAAGGATTAAAGGAAATGAAAGAAAAATTCAATAAAGATGAAAATTGCGCTGTGAAGTTGAGAATGACCTAGTGATTGGAATGTTACTTAATTCCTTAGGAGATCCGAGTCAATACCACAAGACAGATGGCAGATTCACTTTTCTAATAATCAGGTATTCGTTATCAAGTTCATTTAAGGTGGTGCAATCAGTCTTATACTTGTTTTTCAGATTACTCACATGTGTATGTCGTGTGACCAAAAAAAAAACCCAACACACTATATTCAGATTCTGTCAGTGGATGTTGACTATTAGTGAGTGTCTCATTTATTACTGAGACAATGAAAGCAACAAGTCATGTAGTAGATGTGCATACATGGCTCAATTATTTTGTAAATATTCATGAGAACTAGTGCTTGTACTCCCAAGTGAGAGAAAACAAGTAACAGTTATTTGGATCTAAAACTCGGGTTCATGAATCTGCTTGGTATGTAAAATTTCAATGTCAAACAAAGTTTGGATGGTTACCTCATCCATCCGTTGTATATAACTCAGTGCCAATTTGGCTGTACTGAGGTGTGTATGAAATATTGCAAAACTCATCGGAGTCGGAGTTGTGACCTCAGATTTACCAAGTCCACTTGGGCAAGTGGCCAACACAAAGGCTTATCTGAAACATGAACTGACTTTTCCTGTTGTATTTTACACCTTGAATTCTCTTCTGGGTGAAAAACAAGGCAGTATGTTTTTATTGCTGGAAGCAGGCATAATTCCTGGTATGACTCTATCAAAGCATTTTTAACACAGCCTGTTCTTCCACGTGCAGTGTTCCCCCAGCTAAGGAACAACTCTTTCTCAGTTATCTG
This sequence comes from Perdix hodgsoniae, assembly GCA_035772895.1. Taxonomy (NCBI): domain Eukaryota; kingdom Metazoa; phylum Chordata; class Aves; order Galliformes; family Phasianidae; genus Perdix; species Perdix hodgsoniae. Next base: position 2,084,546 of record JAPSGF010000088.1, read on the forward strand.
TAAGTATTGTTTCATATGTGTTCTCAGTTTTGCTGTACATTTTTATGGCAGATTCAAGGTGTTCTGGTGAAAGATGGATACTTACCTGTAAATGCTGCCAACACGGTGATTCAGAGCTGTTTCAGGGGCCACAAATGAGGTGAGATTGCCTCTGATCAGCATGCGTGACATCTGCTGACATTTGTACGTGTCAGGTGCAAGGACTGGAGGTAAATGTATCAAAAAAGCCAAATGATTCTGATGGGTTTATGCAGGTGGTTCATTTTTTTTTTTTTTTAATGGGGCAAATGAACTGAATAACGAAGTAATAAAAAAGCAGAAAGTTTTGTTCATATTATGCTATGTAAAACAAGAAGGGAAAAATGTTCTAAGTAAATTTTCCCTCAACCTAAAATAAAACATAGCACCATTTTCAGCAACTGGTTGGAAGACAAAGCAAGGACATTACTATTTCCACAAAATCACAAGTGGTCATCCCTGCTTTTTTTGTTTTCTTGGAGTTTGTTGCTTTGTGTTCTCACCTAGGATATGCAAAGCCTGGGTTTACTCTCTGTTTTCTTTGAGGGTTTATTTAAATATATGTTACATGGTTGACTTAAATCACGAAGCTGAAAGCTAGTATGAAGTTGGGGAGTCATCACAATAACCTCGGTTTCAGTTTTATGTAACAAAACTGAATAGAGCAGAAAGCAAGGCTGAAGCACCTTCCTTGACAAGGTGCACCCTTTGAGCTGGTGTTAAGAGTTGGTAAGAGTCTCTAGTTTTTCCTTTTTGTTGACATTTAGGTCATTTCATCAGTAGTGAAACAGCTTCATCCACAGTGGCTGAGAAGGAACTTGATGGTAACTGTACTACAGTATGAAGTTAGATTTTGACGGCTGCAAATTCTTAAGAGCAGAGGAGGGAACTGGACCCAATAACCTGAGCTGGAGACCTGTTGGGCAGACCAGAGATGTCTACCGCCAGCAGTTCTGCAAGCCAGAGTTCCCTTTTCCATCCCACTGGAGTGCTGTTGAAATGACATGGCTTACATCCTCATTGTGCAGGCAGATGTATTTTTAGAGAAGTTGCTGTCTGATTTGGTGCTGATCGTACCAGGTTTCTTGCTCTTCTAAGCAAACTTATCTGTCACAGTAGCAACATGTCAGTGTTTTTATTTATTTATCTATTTAGCAACAGAAAGAATGCTAATCACTACTAAGAGCTCCGACATTGATGGTTTTTAATAATAAAACAGGTTGAGCTAGCAGGCAAGAGAATTTTGGAGGTCATATGAAATATACTAAAACTGTCTGTTATTTGTAAATTTGTGTTATTGCAGAGGTCTTCCTCAATGTGGTGTGTGAATTTTTAAGATAGGTGCTGTCTAATCATAGTTTGACCTCCTGTACAGGTCAGGTATGAACCCTGCAGTGCTTGCTCTAGTTGTTCATAATGCTGAGCTGTGTGCTGTAAGTGAGGTTGGCTCACTTTCTAAACGTTGATTGTTATTGTTATAATTGTGCAACTTGAAAGTTGTGGTGTTTAGGAGGCTAAGGGAGAAATTTCACCAGCCTTATTTTGCTGGTGGAATTGTCCTACAGTGGTTATTCATAGAATGGCCTGGGTTGTAAAGGACCACAATAATCATCGAGCTCCAACCCCTTGCTATGTGCAGGGTCACCAACCAGCAGACCAGGCTGCCCAGAGCCACATCCATGTAATAGTCTGGGGCAATAGTCCATAATTTGGCTGTTACGTGCCATCTCAGTGAGATATACAAAGTCTCATTGTCACCAAAGGGTCCTGGCTGGCTGTTTTTTAAATATATATATATATATAATTTTATTTTTTGTAGTTTCAATGTGGATTTCCCTCTCTGAGGCACAAATGTTCTTGCAGGCAGTGCTTTAGGAATCCAAGGGAGTGACAGCCTCTATCTGATCACTCACTTGAAAACTGAGGTCTGTATATTACACAAACAATGTGGCTGTTTGAAATGCTCATGGCAATACAGATTCTATGCGAGAGCTGGTGCAAGCCAAGATGTCTTTGGAGAGGACCAAAGCTACAGTATAGTAGATACACCACAGTATCCTTGTGCTGTAGTGGAAAGAAAAACATTTTATCTCTTCTTTCAAGAAGAGAGAAAGAGCCAAGCGGGCAGGCGTTTTTAGAGTAGAAACGAGGGGAAGGTTTCTAAGCTTGATACCCGTGCATTGTATGTTTGATCCTGTCAGTTAGTGGTTCTTTGTAAGTGGGAGGTTTTGTGGTACTAACAGCTGTCTCCCTGCAGAAGGCTGTCATTCTGTGTTTCTTTTTAAAACAAGCTGCTCCATGCCCTGCCAGCAGACAATGATGCACTTAAGCAAATCAGTCCTGCGTGAAACATGACAAAGCAGCTAAGGATGTACTCATATACTGCCACAAAAACACCGACCTCAGTTCTTCATTATGTTATTGCTCTGCTTTTGTTATCATTTGCTTTGAAAAAAGATCTCTTTCCCATAGCTTTGTGTCCATTCTGGCATGCTACTGCTTTGGTAAGCCTACGTAGTTAGGAGACTCTGTGTCTGATGGCTGAATGTGTTGTTTGAGTTTTCTACTTATCTCAGCTATTCAGGCTCAAAATGGAGCTAAATATCTCCATTTACTCGGGCTTCTAGCATTTGTGATTATGTGGTTTTGCTATATACCTTTTGTTCCTGACATGAGGCAATATGAAAATGTCTAGTTGGTTCTTAGAGGCAGATGATGTCTGTTCCTAGATGTCACTTAACATCAACTTTTCTCCTGCGGGCAGTCTGTGGAGTTCAGAAATTTAATATTGAATGAGTAGTGAAGATAGAATCTAAACTGTCTTGTGTGGCTTTTCTGTTTTGGATATGATGGATGGTTCACAAGGTTAAGACCTGACTGCTCTGAGAGTTGAAAGTTTTGAGCTGGATCAGACTTTTGCAGCTTGCATCTTGTATTTTAATAGCTTGTATCTATCTGTCTGGCTAAAACTTGCTTTCTCTTCTCTTGTTTGTGTCTGAAACTTTAGTTATTTGGCAGCCTTACTTTGAGTATTGTATGCAGTTTTGGGTGTTATGATATAAGAAGGACATAAAACTGTGCGAGATGTGTTTGACAGTGGTGAAGGGTCTGGAGAGCAAGATGTATGAGTAGTGGCTGAGCTCTCTTGGTTAGTTCAGTGCAAAGCAGAGCAGCTGAGGGCAGGTTCTTCATCAAAGAGTGGTGAACCCTGGAACAGGCTCCTCAAGGGACTGGTCATGGCTCCAAGCTGCCAGAGTTCAGGAAGCATATGGATAACACTCTGAGATGAAGGGTTTGAGTTTTGTGTGGTCCTGTGTGGAACCAGGAGTTGGTCTTGGATGATCCTTGTAGTTTCCTTCCAACTTGATGTTCTGTGAGTCTATGAAAAACATAGTTCACACACTTAAAAGCTGGTGCTTTGCTCTTATTATAAAGAAAATGCCACTTTCAGAGCATTACTGCTTTTTTTCTTGAGGCAAGTTATTTAAAGGTACAAAAGTGAGCTGTCTGGGCTTACTCATTTTTAAGCTGATAGTCAAGCATCGGTAATGAAAAGGACTGCATAAATTCTCATCTGTCTCACACTGTCCAAGACATTTCCCTGCCATTACTTCCAGCATAATCTGTAGCACTTTGTCCAGCCAGAAGGAGCTGAAGTGTTGGCTCTTCTGCTGTACAGTTTATTTTCCATCTGAAGGATTAGCCTTTCCATGCCAATTTTATTGGAGGTGCGTCCAAAGACCATGGATCAAGTCTTTAGTCTTTTAAGGGACTTAAGATCCAGCTCTTGCTAAGATTCTTCAGTTGAACATGTGCAGTGTGAGTTAACTCCTGGCACCTGAGTAAATCCACTGGCGGAAAGCACTGATCCTCACAAGGACATGGGGCTTTAGGACTCACAGAAACTTCACACTGGAATGAGTGTGCCTACCCTCAAGTTTAGGTGTGTGTGGGGGGTCCTGGTGTCCTACAAGTTTCTGGGAGAAGAAACAATCCATAAAGAATGACTCGTAAGTGCTAGAGATCAGACTTGCTTGTTCCACTTAAAAAAAAGGATCGAACTAAAACCATTTTCACCATTTCAGTGTTACAAGAAGCTTGTGATGTCTTCACTATTTACCTTATTAACTGACTGTCTTTCATCCTTCAATACTGATTGTTGTGCTTGATGATGATCTTTGTAGTTTTACCAAACCATGTAAAATGGCTATATGCAAAATAATAGCTGTGCAAGATCTTGTTTGTTACAGAAATTCTTGCATGGAGTTACTGTTTCAAAAATACACTTGGAGGTTGTGTGAAAGGTAGGCAGTGCTTCTCAAGGCTCCAGCAGAGACCAGAATCACTGCATTTCATGCACTTTGCAGTCACAAAATGAAGCATAACCCTTAGTAAGTGTATGAGATGCCAGACACATGGTGATATCGTGATGTAAAGCGAACAGAAGTGATGACAGAGCCTTTATTTGAGATACAGGTGCTATAAAACAAGATATCAAAGAAAGAGGAATTAACTCTTGCCTCCCAGAAAGAGTTTAGGAAAAAAAGGGTGAGCTGGGGAATGCAGCCTTCTCTGGTTTGCACTCTGGCATGCTGGAAAAGTAGGGGGGAGGGGGGCAAAAGGTGCAGGCTTTGAGCACATACACACTGCTGGAAGCACCACCAAGGGTGGATCTAGGCTCCCCCACTCTGGGTACTCAGGTGCTCATGAACTGTTTCAAGCTGTTACCTGGCAATTCCGCTGCTCATGGAAGCGCTGTGATTATCCCAGTTCCACAGCACAGACATTAAACTGACTGTACAGGAAGTTCTCTGGCATGGAGTCATGACTGGCCTGGTCATTTTTAAGTCCCTGTCCATGCAGTAGTCTCTAGTACGTCATTCTTCCTCTCTTCATCAGAGAAGTCAGCCAATTCTCTGCAACTGTAGGCAGAGTTAGAAGTCATGAAGTGCTGGGAGTCATCTAGTCAAGTTTTTTGGTGGATTGCAAAATCCATGAGATGCTGGCAAAAGCTCCAGTTGTCCAAATCCAGACTGATGCTTACCTGCTGTAATGTGTGTCCAGGTACTCTAGAGACTTCTGGAATCAAAAAGTCTTACCTGCATGCATGGACAGCAGCATGTAAAGTTATCCAAGGCTACTGTGCTACTGACTCGAACAAGTTTGAGGCTTAAAGGATGCTATGGGAATGATGTCTGTAATTTTTATGGAAAAGGTATCCATATATGAAATGACCTAAAGGGGAACAGAAGGAGGGTGTACTTTCACAACTGAGACACTGCACAGTTGGGATGTCTGCTTCTCTCTACCTTGATGCTAAGGAAAGGCAATTTTCTGTGATTCTCAGAGTGGTCTCTAAGATAACAGTCTGTAAGTATAAGAGTTTTCTGTGTCACATTGCAAATGGTATTTTGTCCATTCCATTTAAAATGTATTTTAAATGTTAGTGGCTGTGTGATATCGCAGGGAATTCCTCTGCTGCAACTGTTGATTCTGTAGGGGTCTCTCTTTTGGGCTCACTTTGGACTTTCTCATTTTTGTGAATCCAAAGAAAGGCTCAAACCTCTCAAGTCATGTAACAGTGTACTCAAAGGAGGCTCAGTGATGGTACTGACTGTAGCAATGGCAGAGATGGTGGAAACTTCCAACTCTGTACTTGTGCAACCTCTGAGTTAATTGGTGGGCAGCATCTTTAGAAATAAAGTCCTTGGCAACTAGAAGGTCATCACAGTCCAAGTAGCTAGTAATTACTGCTTCTCCTTAAAGGATCTTAACCAGTGTTCTATCAGTGTTGGGGTGGAGATTAGAGTCTTGGTGTAGACATGTCTGTTCTCAGCTGTTCTCACAGCTCAGCCTGTAGGCTGTGAGGGGTAGCAAAGGGGAGCCATGATTGCCTTAGAGCTTCTGTTTCACAGATCCTTTAAAATTACATTGTACTAAAACTTTTTGGTTGAAGAAAGCAAGAAGGTTATGATTATAAGTAGGGGCAGAGTATACTTCATCTCCTCCTCTAAAGGCTCTTCAGAGTCAAGATTAGGTCTGGGTAAATGCTTGTACAGTGTGAGGTTTGGGCTCCGTTCATCTCTTCTCACCAGCCAGGTGAAGTGGGTGAGCACATGATCTTCTCTGGGATCCTGCTCCATGTCAGGGCCAGGAGATGCTGTATGTAAGTATTTTCTCAGAGATCGTGCTGGAGTTACAGCTTCCCAGAGCACAGGCATTGCTCAGATGGTTGACAAGCTGTGTGCGTAGGGGGGGGGGAGAGAGACAAGGATGCTTACTGGAAAAGGAAAAAGCTTTATTCTCCCATATCGCTTTTGAAATAATTGCCTGGATCTCAATACAACTTTCTTTCAAATCTGTACTTAAAATAAAACCTGGGTTTCTCTTTTTCTATTGCTATTTCTGCCACCTCCGTGATTTGTGAGAGGCACTTAAAAAAGGCTGGTATTAGCATTCATGTGTTACTTTTTTGCCCCCTGTTGTGACAGTTTCACAAAATAGTAACCTGTCTGTGATGTTCAGGGTGACATCTTTGGGTAGGTTTGCACAAAAATGCATTACTGTTGTGGAAGCTGAGTTCTCCATCTAGAATAATACATTCCGGGAAGTTCTTTGTAGCTCACAGATTGAATTAAATTTTATCACGTTTTAGGCTGCTTTCTTTCACATCCACCCTTTAAGGATCAATTACCTGTTAAAATTCCCCATATCTGGGCCAGGAGAGCAGTCTGTGCCAGATATTGCCATACTATCTATGCAAAAATTAGTGTGGGTGCAATCACTGGTCAAATTGATGAGAGGTGCTGTGAGGGAGAAAGAAAAGCAAAAAAATCTAAAGCCCCAGATTCTGTGTTACCTTTTGCCACGATGCACAGCTGAAACTGGGCTGTGTCTCTGGGCACAGTCTCTCCACACCCTGGGTTGTTTGCTTGTTTTATTTTTGAGGATTTGAAATCAGCCCTGAAGAAATACAGCCTCTTACCTTTGGATGGCCCATGAAGCTTAATTTTGGCCCTGTGAGAGGAGCTAGGGCAGAGCTGAAAGTGCCTGATGATGCATGCTGAAACTCCAGGCTTCAGTGGTTCTGTAAGGATGTCAAATAAGTAACTTTACGAGACTGGTCTCTTAATCAGCATTTAAAGACTGAGATATGGAAGGCTGTTTCTTGGACAGTTTGTTGGCCTCTCTGTTTTACTCAGCCTACATTGCTGGGTTAGTCAGCTTGCAAACTGTCCCATTTCCGTTGTCTTCCCATGCCATTGTGGTTGCCCTAAGTAACAAAAGTGAGCCAGACGGTTTGATCGCTTCTAATTATTGAGGTCTTTCTGACTTGAGATTCCTATTGCTTTGGAGTTGCTTCCCAGAACTTTGAAAAAAATTTGTAATGTCATTAGCTTTTATTTTTTCTTTGAGTAAACTCCTTTCCATGGAGACATACAAATACTCCTTTTCTTTAAAACACAATGTAATGGTAATACGGAAGCTAATTTAAGTGTATTATGTATGTGAGAAAGTACTTTTATGGTGTATGCAAGTTGTGATTTCAAGAAAAAGGAGTGCTCTGTTGTAATCACTGACATTTAAATAAGTGTTGGGCTAATTTTTGTAATCAGCATTAAATGTATGGTGGACTTGGGCTAAATTCATTTCTATAACTTTAACAACCTCTGAGTAGTTACCGTAAGACACCCTGACTCACTTCTTTGTGACAATCATAGCTTAATTTTCAATTTTAACTTGTCCTTGTGTCATTCTTTGTATGGGAGGAATACGTTCAGTTCATCAGTCTGCATGAGAAGTTCACAGGCACTCCATAGCCTGTATGTTAGGAAAATAGATGGAAGTCCTGGTGGCACATTACATCAAGCAATTGCTTTCTTTACCCGTCTCATGCAGTGGCTTTCAGGCCACTGTAGACTGGCTATGGTACCTATATGGCCTTTCTGCCCAGTTGTGAGAAGTTACAGAGATTCAGAATGAAGACAGTAGTAAATTGTAGGGTATATATCCTAGAATCACAGAGTATCTTGAGCTGGAAGGGATCCTAAAGATCATTTAGTTCCAACTTTCCTGTCATAGGCATTATGAAATCAGGCTGAGTAAAAGATGTGCTAGCATCTAACCTAAATCCTCCCTTTTGTTCTGTCATTATTAACCTGTGTTCGAAGTCTGTCTTCCTCCTGCTCACAATCTTCCCTCAACTACTAGAAGGCTGGAATGAGATCTTCATGGAGCCTTCTTTTATCCAAGCTGAAAAAGCCCAACTCCCTTAACCTTTCTTCAGAGAGCTTCTCCAGCCCTGTGACCTTCCTCTGGACCCACTTCAACAGCTTCATGTCTTTCTTACACTGGGGACCCAAGGCCTAAACTCAGTACTCTGATGGGGTCTCATGAGGGCAGAGTAGAGGGCAACAACCATTTTCCTCTCTCTACTGGCCGTTCCTTATCTGATGCAGGCCAGCATGCTGTTGGCCATCTGGACTGCAAGAGCAAACTGCCTGCTTATGTCCAGCTATTTGGTCCATCAGTACCCCCCCGCCAAGTCCTTCTCCTGAGGGCTGCTCTCAGTGAGTTCTTCCAGTCTGTGCACACGCCTGGTTTTGCCACAACCCAAGTGCAGCACCTTGCACTTGGCCTTATTGAACCTATTTACTAAGGTTAATGTGGGCCCACTTCTCAAGCCTGCCCAGATCTATTTGGATGACATCTCTTCCTTCTATTGTGTGAACTGTACCACTCAGCTTGGTGTAATCTGCAAACTTGCTGAGGATGTACTCTATCACAAAATCTGTGTCACTGAAAAAGATGTTGAAGTGCACCAGTCCCAAGACACATCCCTTGGGTCACTGCTCATGATCAACTTCCACCTGGACATAGAGCCATTGACCACAACTATCCAACCCATTCTTTTTTGTCAAATAGCCCATTCTTCAAATCCATCTCTATTAGAGATGAGGATGTAACGTGGAACCATCTTGCAGAAGGTCTTGCAGAAGTCCAGGTAGATGACATCAGTTAAACTTCATGGAAATGTTTGCCTTTTTCTGGTCGCTGCAGACTTTGCCTGATAGCCATGACTGTCAGGTGAATAATAGTGTGGCTTGCCAACCACATCAGCTAGTTCCTTCAGACCCTGGGACGCATGTTGTCCAGCCTCATGGAGAGCACACATTCAGTCTCACGTAGTGGTTTCAGATTTGCTCCACTGTTCAGGTAGGAGGGATATTGCTCCCCTCACTCCCTCCTTGAGATTCAGGGATATGAGAAGCATGACTGCCAGTGGAGACTTGAGGTAAAGAACTCATTGAGTACCTCAGCTTTCTCCATGTATGTTGAAGCTAGTTCTCCCTTCTCATTTATTTGAGCAGGTACATGCTCCTTGCCCCGTCTCTTCTGACCAGTGTACTTATAGAATCCCTTCTTTTCTCACATCCCTTGCCATGTTCAGTTTCATCTGAACCAACGTAATATTAACCATTCCTACCTAGATTGTAGTAACTTGGTGTGCTGGCCAAGGGCCATGACATGAAGTATGTCTTGTAAGATATTATCTAACATCAAGAAGCAGCAGCCTTTGAATATATACATGTACGTACATTCATTTATTTAAAAAACACTATTTTCCTGATACGAGTCAAACATTTCATTGGTGTGATTGGTATCTAAGAGCTTGAAGGTGACTTTCCAAGGGGAGCCTGTTACTGACTTAATGGATTTTGTCATGAGCAAATTAGGAGATTTCCTTAGCTGGAATCTGTCAGCAGTAAGTAGTTTTTCAGAGTAGCTTTATTACAAACTACAGTGAATTACAGTTAAAATGTAAGGAAGGATCTGTTGTAGCTTGAAAATGTTAGCCAGATTTGAAAATAGAGCTGATGCTCAGGGGTGATGTTGGGAGCTAGAATCCACTGTTTGTTGGCACAATGAGAGCACGTGATGCTGAGATGAGAAGTGTGTAAGGGCATAATTAAACACATACATCAGAGCTGGATGACTATTAAGTGATCAGAAGAGATTTGGAACTAAACCTAGGAAAACAGAACCATTCTTCACTATGTGATTATAGTGCTTATGAGTAAATGCCCTTTCAAAAGAAGACATGTAAATGTCTTGAAAATACTTTGTGGTTTCAGCGATGACAAATATAAATAAAGTGTTTAGAGGATAACAAGCTTTCCATGACTTGCACGACCGAATAATATTTTTCTGAGGGGGAACATAGTTGAGGTTGCTTGGGTTTTTGTCATTCTTTCATTGCAATTATCATTTGAATATATGCTGCCTCCTGACAAGGTTTCTGCTACTATCTTCAAAGGTCAGAGTGTAGAAATATTTCAGAGGATACTGAGGACGTGGCTGTAAAACTGGCATGGCATAGTGAATAAACTGTCCACTAAATTTTACTGTATGCTGGTGCCTTGTAGCCACGTGTGTTATTTGAACTGTGTGCTTTCCATATGGTTTGGAATTTCAGAACTGGCTATTCTGCTGTTTAACACTCACTTATGAAAATGCACTTGTATATGTTTTCTCAAGTGTTATTTTGCCATGTAATCTTAAAAAATGCTTTGCCAACCAGGTCTCGAAGATGTTTGTTAATGTGTTAGAATTTACAGTAAGCATTTTGTGCTTAAACTTTGATGCTTTATTGAAAATGTCATCATAGATTTACATACATAGATTTACATCATAGATTTACTGTGAACAGGTTGTGTGATCTGTGTAGTGCTTTGATTAAAACTTCCAGTTAGAAAACATAATTCAAACTCTTTCTAAAGTAGAAAAAAGAATGAGATGAGGCACTTGAGGTAGTCTTCATATGTGAAATTCCACTAAGGTTTGCTTTAAAGTTAAACTCTTAAAGTTGATTTAATGTCTGAAGTAGACAAGCTGCTGCATGGTTCTCCATTGCACTCGTCTCCTCACTCACATGTTAGTCTCTTTTTTGTTTTTTTTAATTCTTTTTAGACCTTCCTGAATGCTTCAAAAGCATGGGGCAAGGCATTCTTATGGAAAAAAAACAGTAAGATTTGTCAGAAATAAGACTTGATTAAATTTGTCTTATTATTTTGGGGGGGGCCTTTAGGAATGACCTTTTCTAGATGCTCTGAAAACTGAAGGTTAGAAACCTACCATAGAGCCAGGATTGATTTTTCTTCTTATTTTTTTTAATGAAAACCAAATACTGTAATAAATAACCAAGATCTAATCACAACTTTTAACTCTGGTATTTAGTCCCTCAACCTGAAACTCCCAAAATGCTACAAAATAAACAGCTTTGGGTTTTTTTGCTAAATATTTACAGCACTGTCTTGTTCACTACTAAAATCTTTTTCATTGTGAAATCTGCATAAGACTTAAGGATTGTATTTTCACGTGAAAAACATTGTTGGCTGGAAAAGCTGCTGGATGTAGTGAAATGTATCAGTCAATCAAGGTAAAACACTCAGAAGTGTTCTGCGATGGAAAAACTGACTCAATTCATGCAATGTATAGTGCTTTATCATTCAAGATGCCTTACATATAATATTAAATTATTATTTTTCTTAAAAAGAATGAAATGCAGAGCAAATGTTCTAACGTCCAAAAATCATAGAATGCCCCAATGTCTCCCAGTTCCCATAAGTAACACACTAAGAGGTAACACTGGTTGTATTCTCAAATACGAGTTAGATTACAAGCTGCTATAATTAGAAAGACTGGCACAGATAGGATGGTGCTACAGTCGGAAAGATTGGTGCAGATGAGACGGTATTGCAAAAGGAAAGGTGCTCACTCATCTCTGAGGATCTAGGCTTGCAGGAAGGAGGATATCCCCTCCATTAGGGAGGGATCTCCAACCTGAGAACCTTCCCCAGTGGCAGTCAGCCCTTCAGTGAAGTCTAAGAGAGGTGCAGCCAGGTCAGTCCCTTCTGGTTGCACAGCTGAGTTGCCTTCACCTGTGCTCCCAGGGCTGACTGGGTCCTTTTCCCAGGTGGTCAATCAGTGGTTCAGGCTGTGACTCAACAGTTCCCATACACATGCACGTGTATAATTGTGTTGTTTTCTGTAGTTTTATTTATATAGCTTAGTATATGCTTTGATTTGTAGAAATGGAACAGTTATGTCTTTGGTTTTGGTCATTTCTACCTCTGCTAGTTGCATAGGATTGGTGCCTGCATGTTTCTAAGTGATTTCTTGTCCTAGCGAGTGCTAACGAAGGACAGTGATAGAGACAGGCAAAGTCCCGGGTTATGTTTTGCTACCTGAATTATAGTCAAGAACAAATTTGCTGGATGGAATGAACAGTCTTTGAAATAAAAGTTATCATCTTGAATATGCGACTTAAGAAAGTTGTAAGTTAGGGAAACCAGTGCTCAGACAGGTAGAAGTGAGCCTTTATATAACAGACCTCATGCATTCTGTGACACAGAATTCCCATAAAATTATCTTTAAAAATATCTCCTTCCTCATTCAAACAAAAGTGACCAAAAAGGGGAAATTGGTGCAGCAACAGGAAGGTGAAGACTAGAGAGTGCGGAAAGATTATTCTCTTTCTTGACACTGGTCCTGTTTTGAGGGATATTCCTCTGCTAATTGCATACTTGATGATGATTGTTCATGGTTTTTGTATGATCTTAGGAGAAAATGTAACATCCCAGACGGCTTGTTAAACAAATGCTTTATCAATGTTTATTCATTTGTTTTGAAATAACATAAAAACCAAACAACTTTAGCATGAGAATTACCTGCAGAGAAATAATTCCACTTTGTTTGCTCATTAGCGATTATTTGCCTAACATTTTTTATTGACTTAAGTTATGATTCACAGTCCACTCATGGATCATTGGATTCACTTCTTTGGCATTTCACTTCAAAACTGTGAAGCCAACTATTGATTCACGAGGACTTTGGATTTTCATGCATTAAGCATAAAACTCAAATATGCCTGATAGGAAACACTGCTTAGCTGTGTTCATTTTGAGATGATTATTTTTGATGGATGACTGTGCTCATATGTCACAATATGGAAATAGAAATTAAACAGCATGGGGGAAAATAACTGGGGGATTGGGGTGAGGGTGAGCTGACAACGACAGGCTTATAATGAAGTTTTTCTAGTTACAAGAACAGCAGTGATTTCTCAGTTACTTCCTTTTTGTGTGGCTGAAGAAAACACAACTGTGATTTATTTATCTAATTTTTTGAACAGCAGTCTTCAAGTTAAATCTGATCACTGGAATTCTGCGAGGGAATTACTTTGGCATCTAAATTAGTGCATGTAAATTATGCATGCACGAGCACAAGAAATAATTTTGTGTTCATAACAGCCAATTGTACATTCAGATGAATGTTTGCATGCATAGTCATCCATTTGGAATCAGGCCCAAACTAAATTAGAATTAACAGCATGAGCTAGTCCCAGAATTTAGCTCTCGGTCTATTTATAATAATGTAATACACGTTAAAAATACCCCCCTCTGCAGAGTGCATTCTGCAAAGGCTGTTATAGCCAAAAAAAGCCCCACGTAGCTGCAACAGTCACACCCATCAGGTAAACATGTACGCTGGAGATTAGAGGCTGGTACAGCAGGTAGAGCTGACATCAGCCTAAATTCGGTGCATGTATAATGTGAGGAAACAGGCTGGACTGTGTAGCAGGGAATAGATACAGATGCCCCAAGCACCTCTTCATCTCAGCCTCCTCCACTCCGTGCTGTATGAGTAAGGGCTGTGCAAATGAGATGAACTAGTTCTAGGAGACAGCCACTTCTGTTCAAAGCCCCCAGGATGACTGCTTAGCTTTAAGAGTCATAATAGCTGCCAGCCACTTCGGGCCCCGGGGTGAGGTCCTGATGTGCTGCGCAGCATTCCACAAGCATGCCTGATGTCTTGTGTCAACTCAAATGGCCAGGCTTGAAGAGAAGTGCTGGAGGACTGGGGCAAAACACTGCCTTCTGGTTTTTAAAACCGCACGGACATTTCTTCCCTTTCAGTACTTAGCATCTTCTGCTGCCCAGGGTCCCAGTCTGTTTGGTGAACAAGGATTAGGACTGAGTTGTTCACCTCCTGCAGCGTGTATCCGCAGGGCACAGGCACAGTCCCTCAGTCCTGTCTGTCCCCACCACTCATGGTGAGGCAGGGACATGTTCTCTAGGGACAAAACTTGCCTTGGTTCTAACAGATTTGGTGTTTGGACTCAGACCAGTTGGACAAGGCAGAGACCAAACTGTATTTTCCATGTTTGGAGGACAATTCCAGCTATGCTTTTAAATCACACCACAGACTTTCAGACCTTTTTAATGTCAGAATTGAAAAAAGCACTCAGCTGTCTTAAAAAGATGAAAGTGTACCAAAAGAACAGAAGCATACATCAAAACAAGGAGGTGATCTTATGTCATGAGCTTTGTTAAGAACGAGGGGGTTAACTCCTACCTGTGTCAATAAAAAGAAATTAGAATTTTGAATCTGACCTTTATTTTTCATCGTGAAGTAGTTAATGTTCTATAGGATCAAGTGATTCTGTGTGAAATGTTGGCATCAGATGGAATACAGATCCTGTTACCTTAGCTTCTAATGGAACCCAAAACTGAGTATATCAAGTTTTTTTTTTTTAAAATCAGATTTTTAAATGCTTTCATTAATTTGCAAAACCAAATTATGTGTTTATAAGAAGCTTTTACAGTGTTTTTGATAGCTCTGCAGATATAGAAGTGATCGTAAGCAGGTTGAGCGAGAGGACAAGTGGAAATCAATCAGTTCCTCCTCATAAAAATAAATTCATTATGTACTTGCAAATTGTTTTGGGGTAAGACTGTCCTTTAATTCCCAGGATTACAGAAGATGATGAATCGCACTCAACTATGTAACTTGTTTTGAAAATATTATTTATCCTCAAATAGTTTTGTGACTTTGCCCCTTATTCTTAGTCCAGGATGGGAAATGGGGATACGGAAAGCAGAGGCAGAAACGTTCTCTCACAGATATCTTTCTCTAATGTTGGTCTACTTGTCTAAGAGGGTTTGTCACTTAATTTCAGCTTTTGAAAGAGCAAGAAAATCAATGGCTATTATGATTATGGCATTAAGACTTGGCTTTGATTTTTTTATAGGGCAAAACTAGTGTGGAAGCAATGGTGTAATTAACGGGGCCAGTATTTCACCCTATAAGAAGTTAGTAGCAAATTATTATCAACTTTAGCAGTAGAGAAATTTCACACTATTACTTCCTAGGTCTTGTTAAAAATAAGAGGACATAATCTATCGGAATTAACTTTCTCATCCAATTTGTGTATTTAAGACCTTATTAAATTCCTCAAGAAAGTAAAACATTCGCAGTCTGACCCTGTTTGGATGGGAATTGTCTAACTGACCCTTTCCTAAAAATTGTATTTCACCTTGCTCTTTCCATTAGAAAATATTGCCAGGTAAAGAGTGGGAGGTTCATGGTCTAGGTAGGATTTGCTGGATTGTTCCCTGTTTTCCTAGTGGCCAGGTTTCCTTAAAAATAAGCTGCTCTTTTTCTCTGGCGAATGTTTCCTCTGCTTCAACTGTCTGCTGGTGTCTTCTCTTGTCTTCCTGTCTGGTTCATTATCCTGTTTATCACTTTTATTTGGTATGAAAATCTTTCACCCATAGTAAACTTGAAGTGCCGTGGAAGTGAAGTGCTGCATAAATTAGTGATGAATTGTGTTCAGTAGTCATGTTGGCGTTGTGCTTCATTTATGTGGGAACTATCAGCTTGTTGAGATGCTGAGCTTCCTCATAACTGCAGAGCTGGCACCAGTTACCTACTTGTCCCCAAGAGGAAGCTTGCTAAGCTCTCTAATCAAGGCATTTACTCAGAGCAAGTTGAAGCCAACTGGTGACCAAAAGTAATGCTTCTCATTTAAGACATTCTGTTTTTCCAAGGAGGAAAGAAGTTCTTCAGTCTTTTCCTTTTTTGTACTTTCCATTACCAACTTGGAACTTGGTCTGGTTCTTGAGTGTGTTTATAAGGAAGGAAATAAGTCTAGAATATCATACCCTGGCCTGGAGCTTTTAGAGTCCTTTTATATAGTGTATCCCACCCCGAAACATCACATCTTTACCATAAATTCCATGTTTTGCAGTGAACTATCCAAAAAACAAAAACAAAAAACAACCAAACACTTAATACCGTAATAAATTAATTTCTTTGGCATAGGAAGTGCTAGTTTGCTATTATGGCTTATTGTTATATCTGTAGTGATAATAGGATGAAATGGAAGCACATTAATTCCACTATTCCATTATTTCCATCAGTGATTAGGAGAATGCAGCATTCAGATTTACAGTGGTTTTGAAATGAGCCAAAGGGTGTAGCATTTATCGGTTAGAGCAGAAGCTTGGTATTGCTGGGCTGGCTTTCTTTTTTTCCCTCTTTTTTGACAATTAAATGTAAGCTGTAGTTTGCAGATAGTAGTCATTGCACTGAGCAATTGGGAGAAGATATTTTTGCTGCTGGTAATAGATAGTTGGATGTTTCTGTGTCAAAATTCATCAGATAAGTTGAGGAGATTGCTGGCTCCAGAGATGTACAATAGCTATTTGTTACACTTGAAGCATGCTGCTTTGCAGGCATAGGCTTTAGTGGCTTATTGTAGTCAGCGAGGAATAATGGCATTTAGGCAGTACTAAATAAAGTTTGCTGTCTTCAACCTTTTCCTGCTATAAGTCTAATAGATTTAAAGTCCTACTCGTACAAAATAAAGTAGTAGTTTGCTGCATAGCTGTCGTGCTGTTTTATCAAATCTTTCTTCCCTCATCTCCACTGTCTACTCTAGCAAAAGAATGCTTCTAGGTAGACCCTAACATTCAGTTTGCAAATACAGGGTTTTAAAGGCATCAGGATAGGATATACTTATTCTTTGCTCATGTTTGTTTCCTTGGGAGATGAGCTAGTTTCCTTGTGTATGATATTTACAGCATCTTCAGTGGTAAACTCCGTTTAGCAAGTATTCTAACTGCCAATGTTTGTATTCCACTGATCCTCTAGGATGGCAGTTCAGATCCAGCTTCATTTCACAAGTGGCTGACAGACTGCATTAAACTGTTTTTCTACTTACTCAGTGTACTGCCAAGTATCCACATCACTGGGAAAATCATGATTGTCAGAGGGAGACTGAAGACTTGAGGCCAGGCCCTTCAACCCGTTGTTAATTATAGGATATTGGAGCCAGTGGAGTGACAAGAAATTATCTGTCCGAAGATGTGGTGTTGTGCACATTTCAGCCTCATCAAGCATTATGTTTTCTGTTAGGGCCAGCACTGAGGCCTGGTGGCAATGCCCTGAGAAAGGGTAGGCGGCTGCTGCTGCTCTTGCAACTGCCCCACAACAGGCAGGGGTATTTGTGCCTGGTTGTTGGACCTCTGACCCCTGCCATCAGCATGAGATTTCCTTAAAAAGAGCAAGAAAATGTACCTAATATTTTCATTAGCAATGACAAGTGAGCATATGCCCTATTTCACCACGCATGAGAAGAGGATAAATGAGGTTTAGGATAAAGAAACACATCAACTCTAACTTAGACTTATCCTGTTGTTGCAGTAACACCAACTTGCTCTAGTTTTTGCTGTCGAATGCCACAGTGTCATATATGTAGCAAAAAAGGCTTGGTGGGTAGCCTGGCAAAATCTGGAGGAGGCAGGATAAGTTGCCAAGGGGACCCATTTTCTAGAAGCTCACTAAAGCAAGATAGATTTTGTGCTCTTTCAGAACTGGATCCCTCTGGGGAAGGGAAATGAGGCTGGAACTAGACTGGTTGTAATTGATTCAGTAGGAGAGGAGGCTTCCTGGAGCTCATTTGTGGTCCAGTGTTTCGTTCCCTGGAACTTTGTTTGTTGCAGTGGCCTTCGTTAGACTAGATGATCCTGACTTTGTATCTATTCACAACGTAACTGGAAGGATCCTCTGGCCACAGAGCGCGTTTTGTCAGCGGTATGTTCTCTCACTCTGTCTCCCTCCTGTTTTTGCTTTCCTGGCTCCCATTTCTGCAGTGTGTATCACACAGCAAATGTACACCAGCAGAGGAATTCATGACCAGTAGACATTATTCCTGCCATCTTCCCCTCCACAGCAGGAGCTCAGCATCACTGTTGATCAGACTTCACTGCCAACATACCTGCAAGGTGTGCCACATCTTCAGTAAATCTTCACAGCCTCCTCCTTGCAGGCCCACCTGCTTGGCAAATAAATGGAACACTGCATCATCCAGGTTTTGTTGCTTCTTTTTAAAACTCCTTATCACAATAACTGTACAAAACTGGACAAACAGTTGGTCTCAATTTGTCCTGAGACCATGATTTACTACTGCAGTACACTGTTCCCTCTTCAGTATTTCTTCCTCTCAAACACTTGGTGGGTGGCTCTCTCCAAGATTTCACTGTGTTGGGGGCAGAAATCATGTTCTTTGTTCCACACGTGTCTCCTTGCTACGTGGATGGTCTCGGTTCAGAATCTATACCATGACCATTCTAAACCATGACTTAATGTATCAGCATTTTGAGTAATGTCAGCTATTTGTTGTTACAGCTATCTGATGCTTTCCAAGACAGGGCTGCAAATTGAGAACAATGTTGTAGATTAACAGAGTAGCAGATGGAAGATTTCACCTGAATATGCCATGTGGTTGTTATTACCTTATTAATGTTTGTTATATGGACCAATTGGAGGTTTTATTTTGTGTTATTATGTACAGATCTTTTGTCTTTGCTTGAGAAAGCTGGAGTGCTTTCTGCAACAGATATGACTAATTTTGAGATAAATTTCAGGCAACTGAAGTTTATCTCACAGAACTGCTCAGGTTGGAAAAGACCTTAAAGATCATGAAGTCCAACCACAACCAAACCATCCTACCCTAACAACCCTCCCCTAAATCATGGTCCCTGAGCACCGCATCCAAACAGTTTTTAAACACATCCAGGGATGGTGACTCAACCACCTCCCTGGGCAGCCCATTCCACTGCTTAACAACCCTTTCTGTAAAGAATTTCTTCCTGATATCCAACCTAAACTTACCTTGGTGCAACTTAAGGCCATTTCCCCTCGTCCTGTCACCAGTGAGAAGTGACCAGCCCTGCTCTCACTGTAAGCAGCTTTCAGGTACTGGAAGAGAGCAGTGAGGTCTCCCCTCAGCCTCCACTTCCCCAGACTGAACAGCCCCAGTTCCTTCAGTCTCTCCTCATAGGCCATATTCTCCAAGCCCTTCACAAGCCTTGTTGCCCTTCTTTGCACCTGCTCCAGCACCTCCATGTCCTTTCTGTACTGAGGTGCCCAAAACTGAACACAGCACTCGAGGTGAGGCCTCACCAGTGCTGAGTACAGGGCAGGATGACGTCCCTAGTCCTGCTCACCACAGCATTCCTGATCCAAGCCAGGATGCCATTGGCCTTCTTGGCCACCTGGGCACACTGCTGGCTCACATTCAGCTGACTGTCCATCAGTACACCAAGGTCCCTTTCCATCAGGCAGCTTTCCAGCCACTCCTCCCCAAGCCTGCAGGGTTGCCTGGGGTTGTTGTGACCAAAATGCAGGACCTGACACTTGGCCCTATCAAAACTCCCACAGTTAACCTTGGCCCATCGATCTGGTCTATCCAGGTCCCTCTGTAGTGCCTTTCTCCCTTCTGGCAGATCAACACTCCCTCCCAGCTTGGTGTTGTCTGCAAACTTACTGAGGGTGCACTCACTCCCCTCATCAAGATCATTAATAAAGATGTTAAATAGGAACAGCCCCAGTACGGAGCCCTGGGGGTCACTGCTCGTGACTGGCTGCCAATATGATTTAACTCCACTGACCACAGCTCTTTGGGCCCAGCCATCCAGCCAGTGTTTCACCCAGCAGAGCGGACACCCATCCAAACTGTGGGCAGCCAGCTTCTCCACGAGGATGTTGTGGGGAACAGTGCCAAAGGCTTTACTGAAGTCCAGGTAGAGCACATCAGGAGCCTTACCTTCATCCCCTAAGTGGGTCACCTTGTCATAGAATGAAACCAGGTTTGTCAAACAGGATCTACCATTCATGAACCCATGCTGACTGGGCCTGATCCCCTGGTTGACCTTTAATTGATCCGTGTTGGGTCCTGAGATTATCCATTCCATAACCTTCTCCAGCACCGAGGTGAGACTGATATCTCCGTGCAATTTAAATCCTCAATTAGTGTATTAATTTTTTTTCCTAATTATGTTACTTTTTTATTTTGGTCTACTGAAAATGACTGATTTTTGTACTGGTTTGTGAGACACTTAGCTAATTTAAGCATGATAATTTGTTAAGATTTGACTTGCAGTCACAGGACTGAGCATTTATTATAAGGGATTTCATGTATTTCCTGCTGTAGCTAGAGGAGTGAAAATAGTGGCTTCAGATAGCAAGAATAGCTAGTGAAATTGAAAAATACAAGGCTGTTTTTTTTTCATGCTTGTTGAGACAGAAGGAACAAACACTTCCAGCATAAGTACCACTTCCTTTTTTTTTGTTTGATCTTTATAGAAAATCCTTTCAAATATCCATCTATCTAAGGAAGTTTGAAAAACTCACTCTGATCTCTTCACAGTCATTCTGATCCCTTCAAGGGAAAGACTATGCTTAAAGCATGCAGCAGGCAACTGTTAATTAATGATACACTGGAACTGATGCTGGGGGCTGGGATAAACCAAGTAACAGAGAAACAGAAGGGCATATCTGTATACGTAAGGGGAAAAAAAAAGTGTATCTACTTTTTTTGTTATTGTTAACACAGTTGTTAATATTGTTAATAACATGACTATGGTGTTTCAGTGCTTGAGTTTCTGTCTGCAGTGCCAGATCAGCCCAGTGCAAGAGGCATCAAGCCCACAGGGAGCTGAGCACAAGCACTCCCTGACTCTAGCAACGAAGTGTTGACTGCTGGTGAAATAATTTTTTGGCTTTGGATGGGTTTTCCTGCACAGACTGCATTGTTATTAACCAGTACAGCACACTGTGCTTGCAAATTGCCTGTGCTAATTACCATACTGGCTGCCCCAAGGCACTAAGCAGTTCAGAGGCTAAGTGCAGCCAATATAGAAATATACTGAAAATAACAGCAGGGGATAAAAGGGACAAGGATACTGTGGAAATATAATTGTGTATGGGTAGTTGTGTGCATGTATAAAATAAATACTGATATTAGTTGGTTGCATGTCAGCTTCACCATGATGAATTTTATAGTTTCATTTCCTAAAAAAAATATGTTTTTTGTAGGCATTTGAAGAAAGATGCCAAGTAGCAGCAGGGGGATGTAAGCTTAAGGACCACTTCACACAGGGCTTGGTTTGTATTAAAGAAGATGCTAATAAGCCTGGATGATGAGCAGAGCATCCAGAAGCTGCTCTGATACCGCTTAAGAGGGAGGGGTGAAAGTCAAACATCAACTGCTGGAAACAGCTTCTGTGCAGAAAGGGACAAGGCAGAAGGAAATAAGAAGTGGAAGTGGAAAAAAGGAGATACTCTAAAAGCAGAGACAAAGGAGATAAACCTGGAGGGAAAGCATGGTGTTGAGGCACAGCTGGGCTTGTTTGAGCTGGATGGCAATCAAGAAACCTTAATGTTAAATGATTGGTGATGAAGGAGAAGGTGTTGGCAGGGGGGGGGGGGGGGGGAGTAAATACTGACTGAATTAACTTGAACTCTTCAGGGTTCCCAGAAGAAATAGGTTAGAAAAGCTGCTGCCTAGGGCACTCTCCTTTCTACTTGTCACTTCACTCTTGTCTTGTTTAGAGAGCTCAGAAGAAACTACCTATTCTCAGGATGCAGGACTGGCTTTGTTGAAGATCTGCATTGTTCTCAGCCAGGAAATGAATGGTTGCTCAAGCTGCAAGTGGTCCTGTCACACACACAGCACAGCCCTTCTGTTCTTCAATATCTGTTCCTCCAGCATCTTTATCCTGGCTGAGATAATTTTTTTTTTTTTTTCAACATTGTCACCACCATTAGCTCTGTATTTTTGCTGATGTTGGGCAAGAGCCTTCATACTGAGGCGATCTGCTGTTGGTGTCGCCACTGCTGAAATGCACCGCCCACTATCTCACTCTCTTTGGTCTCCATAAATGTTCAGCAAATGTCCATGAAAATTGATGGGCGTAATTTTTTTCTGCATCAATGAATTCAGTGATATGCCTTTGTTTTGCACACACTTCTGTGTCAGATGCTATTTTGTCTGACTGCCCCTCTGCTGCCATCTGTCACACAGCAACAAAATGAGGAACAGAGTATTGGCAGGAGGGTTCAACCCCCTACTGCCATACCACCAGCATCTGCCTCTGACATAAGTGACCAACATAAAAAAATAGAAGGCATTACTTTCAGAGTAGCCCTTGTATCCTACGTAAATACACCTTTTCATTAAATGAAAGAAGTGACCAAATTGAAGGTAGTTTGTAAGTGTGGAAATAAAATATATTATGTCCATGAGATTTAGTGTCTTTTGAAGAGTAAGGGGAGATGAAAACAGAAACATGTACTTTTATTTTGTTTAATTTCATGTCGGTGATGCATTTTGAAAATCTAATTGGCATTGTTTTATTTTATAAACCTTTTTTGAACAGAATGTTTTCAAACAGTAGACCTAGGTATCATGCCTTTCCTTTCTCTTTTCATTGTCTTGTTCATTTTCATGTTTCTGTTGAATTAACAGTCTTAGTGGCTTTGATCGTGTTGTTGTAAGACTGTTTTTCTGTCTTCACAGCTGTTGTTGAGTACACATTGGAAACAGTTGGTGAGAATGAATTTTAGAGTGGAGTGATAAGAGTGCTAGTCTTTTTTCTCATGTGATACGTGATAAGGCAATGCTCAGCTTGTATCAGGCAAGTGGACATAGGACACTGGGAAGAATTTCTTCATGGGTATGGTGGGACGGGCTGCCCAGGGTAGTAGTGGAGTTCCCATCCCTGCAGGTATTTAAGAAATGTGGACGAGGCACTAAGGGACATGGTTTCTTATGAAGTCACGGGACTTGACAGGTCAAGTTGATGGTTGGATCTAGTGATCTTGAAGGTCTTTTCCAGCCCGTTTGGTTCTTTGGTTCCCTGAAACATGGAGTATTTGACCATCTTGTTGATGAGGAGTTTCCTCTGCTAGTGCAGCTACTATGCTTTAAAATGTCAGAGTACTCGGTCACAGAAGATAAGTGGAGAGAATTAACTGAAAATACAGACTGTAAATGCTCCTGGAAATGAATCATGGACTACTTTCACATTTTTTTATATTGAAAATTTGTATTATTGCATGCTTCGAAAGCCTTCTGTCCTTGCTGATTAGCTTCCCTGATTCAGACTGGAGTTTCCTTGTTCCATCACTTCTTGCTGTACAGTTTTGTACTAATTGAGGTTAATTAGAGAAGTAGAGGTTCACTTGCTATTTTGCGGTCTGATCTTGAACTACTAAAATTATGTTGGATCCTGTGTCTGCTAAGTACGTCACATAGAAATTAACTTCCTTTGCAGATCTACAAGAATATCAATGAATTGATGGCAAACAGAAATGCGAGTTGACTGCCACCTATCTAAGCTCCCTCAACGTGCAGGTTTTACGATGAAGCTGAAAATCCACCAATGGTGTTGTTTGTTATACCCAGGCTGCTGCTGCTTGCTCTCTTTCAGATGCTTCTTGAGTTAAACGAATATGACAACTAATCCTATACAGTCTGCAAAATTTACTGTAGTTAATCCTGTCCTGATTTTTTTTAACTGTGTATATTTCGGTCTTGAAGTGCATGACAACATCCTGGTGTACAGAAGGATAATATTGTATGCTGTTACTGTGGTTAAGATATACTCAGTGCCGAACGGTGAATCAAGTCAATTAATAAAATGTTGGCAAAGACAGTTTGGGTAGAAAAACAATGTTTTTAAATGTCGCTTATGTTGGTTATGGGATACATGCTGAGTTAACCTCATTGAACTTTTCCCCAGGAATTGATGCGCTTACAATTGGCGGGTCATTATGCTGCTCCACCTGTGTAGTGTTAAGGTCAGTGTGTTTTTCTGATTATAAAACCCATCCATACCATTCCATTATAAATTCACTGTCATTCATAATGGAATGTGCCAAAGCTCAGAGCTCGTTGCAGCTGCCCCTGGTCCGTATTTAAGATAAAATGAAGCAGTACAGCTAATTTGAGCATCTTTTCAATAACATGTCCAACAAAGCTTCATTTGAAGTGATCTTTCCTTTTGTTTCTGTTTCGTTTCTGTTTTGTTTCCGAACTTAAGTAACCATCTGATATCAGTGTTGTTTTAGTTTTGTGTTTAATGTGACCTGCCCAATAATTCACTCAAGAAATGGTAATTGCCTTAAGATCCTAGCAAGGAGGTCCTGGGAGCAGCAGGCAACTCTAACGTTTCAGTTGCACGTGTTTATGCATAGGCAAAGCACAGAATGCATCAACCACTCACCTTCACAAGGCATTTCCTGAAAGCTGCAGCTTTTGACCACGAATTAATTTGAAGTCATCGAGACACAAATCAGCCATCACAGCAGACACTAATGTGTGAGCTGCAGGAATGTCTGACTGTCACTAACCACTTCTAGGGGGACCTGTGAGATGATGTGCATGCATAAAACACTGCTGCTGTATGCATTTTCCTGCACAGCTTAGTTCTCTAAATTGCCATGCATTATCAAGGAGGGCCAGAATGTGCATTAAAGCTTATCGAGTGTTATTTCTGTCACCGAAATGTTGTTATTACTGGGGTTTTTGTTTGTGTGTTTGTTTTTACATTTTCCTTTGTTACTAATCCGCCAAATAACCTTAATTCAATGAAGAATAGGAATTCTGTGAACAGCCATGTATGTAGTAGGTCCTTATATTCTTCCATTTTCATGAGGATGTATCCTTTTTACGTTGAATTTCGCACTGTGCAGTAGTTAGTGAGAGTTCCTGGCACTGGCGGTTCTGCCTCCGTACAACTTCAGCGGTGCTGTTATTGCTGGGGAAATACATGCAGCCACATGACAACAGCTGTGAATTTTTGTGAGGCTGTTCAACAGCACTCCTCCTTTCACCTCTCCATAGCTGTAACCTCAGTGATGTTGTACACATGTACATGTGAGTTTTCCCTGAAGTATGTGTGCTATGCATCTCAAGATGTGTTGGACAGTCATGGAGAGAACACTAATTTTGGTGACAAGTAATACTGGAATGGTCTAGCTTGTGAAAACTGTTTGCCACCTGACACTTCATGTGCCAGTAATATGGATTTTGAAATTACTGTGTAAGTATATTTCCAGAGGATTCAGCAGTTTTTTTTTCTATTATTCCAGGGAGGGAAAAAAAAAGAAAAGAAAAGAAAAGAAAAGAAAAAAGGATTTCAATTTGGCCATTGTCCAAAATTTAAATAAAATATCCCTTTGAAAGAGAATATTGTTTGTTGTAGGATGGCATGTTCTTTTCTGAGTGCTGTTTTTCTGAGTGCTGTTTGAAAAGGGCAAAGAAGTTTGGCAGAAGATAAGCCCCCTTGCATTCCATCTTGTCCTCATATTAGAAGCGTTAGGGGTAGCTGTGCTTTGATGTCCACTGAGTGATGTCCAGTGTGGCGCTGTAAGTCCGGTCGTGTTCAATATATGAACTGCAATGATTATGGGTTCACCAACAGCACACTTCCATGGCAACAGTGTGGTTTGTTAAAGCAAGAGATGAGAAATTTGAATTGCTGGTGATAATTGCACGTGAGATTAAACAAGAGCATGAATAATATGGCTGACTGCAACTGCATTAAATCATGGAACAGCTCTATAGAGAATTCTAAGTGTCCCAGAGGAGCACTTTGTATAACTGGGTGTTCAAATCTTATCCAATTGGCATTCCAAAGGGGGTGGAAGAGAGGCTCAGCCTGTTGAATGATCCCAGAAGTCAGGACTGTCTTGCAATTATATCTTCCCTCCCATTTCTTCTCTCTTCAGCCATTTTTGTACTACTTTCTTAGTTTCCGTGGAGCTTTAGTGATTCTTCTTCAAACATACCTTTGTTTTGGAAAGTTTACTCAGAGACCATAAGATATTTTTTGACAGAAAGGTGGAAAACTGCTGGCTGTAGGCCAGCTCAGGGCAACAACAGAAGGGCAGTTCATCAGCCCCGACCGAGAACCCTGCTGGAAGTAGGAAATCATGACAGGAAGAAAACAGTTTGACTACTTGCTACAGCACATTTCATCTGGTTGTGGTGCTTTCTCTCTCCCGTTGCCCAGTCTGAGGACAGCTGTACTCAGCCTTGTCTGAGTGATGCAGCCCACTGGCATTTGTGGGTCACAAAGTCACAAAGGTCTGGCTGTATGTTAGACACGTCACAGAATGTTATGGAAGTTTAACTGAATCTGCAGCTTTGTCCCAATTTCTACTAATCTCCCCTGTGTCTAGAGGGGAAAAAAATTCTCTAGAAACAAAACTGGAAGAGTCATCCCCCAGTTCCCTGTCCTCCCTCCTCTGTTCTTTTGCCTGCATGGAAAACACGTTGAACCAAACTTTTTCTTCTTTCATGTCATTATTGTGAAGAAAATTTTGTTTCCTCTGTCTGAGCATGGATTAATTCAGGAAAACTAAAATAAATGCTCAGTGTGGTCTATGACAATGAACAGCATGTACCTGCATGGATATATACATGACCTTATGGATGAGCTCTTGATTGCGCTGCATATAGATAATCGAGCTAAACGCCAATATTGGTTAGCAGTTTGAAGACTTGCCAGGTGCAGGACCATTCCAAACCTCTAGTGGGGCCCAAGCACTATCACAGGTCTGTGTTCAAGCACTTGATTTAGTTCCTTATGTTAGCTTCCCAACATACGCAGTCAGCAGAGCACAGTTCTTCTCCTCTTGGTATTTCAGAGCACTTTTTTCTCTCCCCTAACCATGTAAGTGGTACAGAGAAGTTAGTCACCTAATGTTAGCACCCAAATCTCAACACAGGCTATGGAAGTCTGAAGTGAAAAGGTGAAAATGCAACAGAAAAACTGCAGAGGCACAAGCCAAACAATGTCTTGGAAAGAAGCTGGTACTCTCATAGATGGTGGCTGGCACTAGCTCCTGCAAGACATTGTTTTTAGAAAAGGTTTTCTCTAAATGATACGGAGTGTTAACATTTTCATTTGAACTTAATTCTTCATTAAGGAAGAAAGTTTACATTGATGCATGTCTTAGGAAAATAAGCTTTTGTACACACATTACATTATATTCAGTCTATTTGGTCCCTTTCTGAAGTGTTTTGTTTTTATGAAAATACACAGCAATGGTTTATTAAAACTAAGAACAAAAACAAGAACATAGGGAGATCGTGCTTTTAATCAGGTAAGTTAAAAGATATATTAGTATTCCTAAGTGAAACACTGTTGGTGTAGAATTGCTCCCTGTGGTTCTCAGTATGGAGAAAGTCTTCAAAATGTTCTTCTGCAGCGTAGTTCTTAAGCAAAAAAAAAAAAAAAAAAAAAAAAAAAAAAAAATTAAAAAGCCAGCATCGGTTATATGAATCTTTATTATAAAAAAGCAGATCTAGGGGAAGCCATACCTGAAAGCTATTTTCATGCCATAAGCCTTCACATATATCAAAATTAAGGCATTTTGCAAATGCATTATTTTATGCTGTAAAAATATGCATGCTTTTTGCTAATGATAACCAATAGGATGCATCTTTCAAATTCTGCATCTCTTCCACACCTTTGTCTGATGGGAATAAGAGCTAGCAGATCCACCAAAATCCAAAGATTTAGTAAAAGACTTAGCAAATTTAGCAACCTGCACATGTGAAGGAAAACACTAGGCTTTCCTCCAGGCCCTCAGCTGGGAAGTAGGGTACAGGCAGAGGCAGAAGCTGGACAAACCACAGGTGGGATGGGGAGAGGTGGGTGGGGATCTTGAGCCCTTGCTCTCCTGAAGTCTTTAATTAGAGTAGCATAAATATTGGCTAGGATGAGAGGTGTGTCTTAATGGAAAAAATTAAGAAATAGATTAATTTCTTGTACAATTTCCTCTTCCTGTTTATGTCAAGCCCTGTTTTCAGTCTCAGTTTAACTGAAGAAGGGATTCTCTCTTATTTGCTTATTATCTGCCAGCCTTGCAAGGGGAACGAGGGGCACCCACAGACAGCAAGACGTGGAGTAAAAAATAGCTCAAACATCACTAGCATTTGAGTGATTAGAAGGGCAGTGAAATTTGGTGATAAGCCTGCCATTCTTTTTGTTAAACTCCTCAGCTGGAGGGCTGTGAAGATGCAGGGCTTTCTGACCTCATATACTGAGGAACAGGAAAGTGCCCTGAATGGCTTACTGGGTCAGCATCTGATGCAAAGTCTGAAACATCCAGGGCATGTTTCTGTGCAGAACAACTGAAATGTCTGATGTGGACCCATGGCCACATGTACGAGTCTGTATCACAGAACAGCACCCTGACAACATCAGGAGCAAGCTATGAGCTGTGTGTCTGAAGTTGTGATGCTGCCTTAAAACCTCGTGTTGTATCAGCTGTTGTCTCCTGGAAGCTTGTGGGCCTTCTAAAAATCTGAAATAAAAGGCTTTATAATGGTGGGTTGTTTTTGTGTTTGGAAAAGGTAAATATGCTATTGATTTACATTCAGAATTTCCAAAGTGAGCACCTTCATTGCATCCATACTATTTTGCAGCTTTGTCTTATGTGACATACCCGAGTGTTGTTTTTTTGATGTGTGCAAGTATTCTGATTGTGATTTAAGTCTTTTCTCAAGATGTGGTATGTCTCTTCAAAGCCAACAGAAAAACTGTCTGAAAGTCTCCATTAGTTTGTGAGATTCTATGTGACAGAACTAATTTAAATCACTGAATGTTTAATTTGTTTGATTTTAAACAATTTACAGCACTTGTTGCATATGGAAAAGCATTATTCTATGATGCACAGAGCTTTGTCAAATACATAATCTCTGACTCTTATGTAAGTGTATTCTAGAATTTAATTGGGAATTTAAAAATGAAAATTGTAAATGAGATTATTTTTTTTTACCTTGTAATTTAAATGAGTTCATTCTTCATGACACTAAGTTTTCATTTCTGTGTATTTCTTTACTTCTTGAAGAAAGATTGTGTGCTTGATGTCCCCTTTATCATGGGATAAAAAAAAATCACAACAGATTTACTGGAAGGCTGGAATTTTATCGTATGTATGTGCTTCATTTTTCTCGTACTTAAAGTTTATTGGACTCTATGTGGGAAGGATGTAGTGCTATGTTAGATTTTAGGTTGAATCCTGCTCCTACAAAGTCTCTTTGATTTGGCTTCTGCTGTATTTTCATAACTGCTTGTAAGCAACCCCAACGCCTATTTGTGCAGACATGCACACATGAGTAAATTCCCTTGTGTGAGTAATCAGTTAAACTGGTGAGGCTGACTATAATTTGTACAGCCTGGTTTCCCAGGCTGATAAGACTCGTATGATTGCACTTTCTGTCTGTCTGTCACTCCCATAACTAATTACTTCTGAAGCCGTTGGCTAATTTCAAGCAGAAGAGAGAGGAGTAGCTGTCCATGAGATAATTGAGTTTCTTCAAAGTCTCGTTGGCTGGGGAGACACAGTTGAACCATGTTGGGCAGGGGAAGGCAGGCAGAGCCCTCCTGCCACTGGTTCCAGCTGGTGGGGTTATCTGGATCTTGCCTGAGGTGTTGGGGTTTTTTTTTGCAGAAAATATGGACAGGAAAATGATGGGATTTTGGTTGAGATTTGGTGGTGATGAGATTGCAGTGCTGCAGGAAGATAGTTTCAGTAATTCTGTTGCTGGTTTGATTTTGTTTCTGTGGATGCTCTCCCAATGAGATCTAACTGTCTTCAATACAAATCATCAACTTCTAGTTAGAGGTTAGAAAAACAAAGTAGTCATCTACTTATCATTGAGAGAGCACCTACTCGAAGCTTTAGTATGTGGTCTATTAGCTAATGTATTACAAGTGATAAACTTCACAAATTAGTGTCTTTTGTGTTCAATTCTTGCAGTCTTTGAGAACTACTTACCTGTTCAAAAGCCAAATTTTAACCTCTCTGACATCCTAATTTTATAACTCCAGGTTAAATATCAACTTTTATGTTGAATAGCATCCTGTAGGACAAGAAATGCTATTAATTTTGATGGACTAGCCAGAGACCAAACAGTTCTCAATTGATTTGTTCAAAGAATTGGACACTAGACAATTTTCATGGTCCTGATCAGAATGGAACTGGATCCTACAGCAAGAAATTCAGTGAGATGTGATTATTAGTGTGACTGCTATGATAGGCTGTGCGATTGTCAGTCTTTCTTTCAGAACTCAAGTTCATGACTTGCAGGGCTGAACAGTTTTCCAATTTGCCAATTCCAATTCCTAATTCCAGGTTTTTATGAATGCCATTCAAAATCTAGCCTTTCATTGCATTGCACTGGAAGCTAATCCTCAGTGGATTTAGAGCACTTTGTTGATGGAGAGGTTGTTATTAGAAAAGTAAATTCAAAAACTTTTGTTGACTTACTTTTAAAAGTGCAGTCTTACAAACTGTAATTCTTCTAGGATCCAGTGGCATAAAAAGTGCTGTTAGCTCTAGCTAACAGTTTTCATTAAAGTGAAATGAAGATACGGCTTGAAAGCTTTTCACGAACATTCCCATGCTTTTGTCTGTGAGTAGAATATGACTTCTTTTGGCCTCTGTCACCAACGTTCTTGTCTGAAAACTCTCCTGAGATCTTAAGAACGCAAGACCAGAAACCATTTGAATTAGAGCAAAAAGAAAAATCAAATTAGAACCTGCCACAATAACGTGAACAGACATATGCTTGTGCACAAGATTTTGTAATGGCAGCACATTAATATCTGATTGCTGTATTAGAGGTGTACCAGCAGCAGAGTAAGGGTGGCTGAAGTTCAGAACTCAACCTCATGGCAGCCCCTCCACCTTCTCATAGTGCATGCCCAGTATCTTTTGGTGATGGCAGTGGCTGGCATGGAGTTAGGGGCTGTCTTGTAGTGAGTTAGAGGAAAGCAGGCCCCCTGAACACAACTGCTGTTCCCTCATACAAGATAATTTTTGAGCCCTTTATGACGACCTCACAGTTTCTCTTTGTAACATTTGACTCTTGTTCTCAGGCTAGAGACTGTAATAGTAGAATGACTTACTTCCTCTAGGGATCATTTGCGTTTCTTTAATTTCTCATGAGCACAGTTACAATAACAATTTATTATGATTTATACAATCAAAACATAAGCAACCTTCAATTGAGTTGAATCACTAAGTAGGAATCTGGCTTGGAAATACATATCTAGGCTAGTTCCACCTGTTCAGAAGTAAGAAATCTCACCCTTTAAACTCTGCTTTG
The DNA here is from genome assembly GCA_035772895.1 of Perdix hodgsoniae. NCBI lineage: Eukaryota > Metazoa > Chordata > Aves > Galliformes > Phasianidae > Perdix > Perdix hodgsoniae. The sequence goes on from JAPSGF010000088.1 coordinate 2,115,882, forward strand.
TGGTTTATCAGTAATATTAAAAGATTTTAATGGAATCAGGATTATTTTTGAGAACAAAATACTGCATCTGAGGAATTACTAGGTATATATGTATTTTCCTTTAGAGTTCTTCAGTGTAAAACTAGAAGTCCCGATTAACTCAAAATGTCTCTTAGGATTGGTTTTGGTTTTTAAAAAGCCTGTAATATCAAGTAGATTAGGCAGAATAGGCTCCCCAAAGCAGGGGCCATGGCCCCAAGCCTGACAGAGTTCAAGAAGCATTTGGACAACACTCTCAGACACAGGATTTGATTCTGTGTCCTAAAAGGCAATTTTTTGCTCTGTGTGCTTAATGTGTTTTTCAGCAGAGAGGTGGTGGCACGCTTGGTAACATTTAAAGTGTTTTAGTTAAAACATGAAGTTCTGATAATCCATTTGTGGTGCTGCCCTTCTAGTTGTGGAACTGTTTGCTGCAGTTGTTGAGAACTATCTGGATGTTCTGTTTTGCAAAGTCACCTTGTTCCACACTGACATCACAGGGAGTTTTGCCTTTAATTTCATTGGAAGCAACATCAAGCACACTCAGCGATGGTATTTCTGCATCTGTCTGGAGATAGCATAACATGGGATCTCTGTGGCCGATTAATTTCCAAATGTCAGGGAATATTCCAGGCTTCATTGAAAGGTGGAACACGGAGCTGAGGGCGTGCCCAGCAAGCTGGTGTCTGGTTTCTTGTTATCCGTGGATCAAAGAACTCGTTGATGGAGGCATTAATACCCAGCAGCCTTCTCAGACCTACCTGCCTCTGCCCTGCCTCTCTGCCTTAGGGAATTAATATGCTGACACTTCAAACTTCTTTCCTCTTAAAAAGAAATGGAGACGGGGGTTAGAAGCATAACAGAGTGTAGAGGCAATGAATGAACTGAGATTTAAAATGCTCTCTTTGCTGCTGTGGTGCAGGGAGTGTGCAGCCATGGTCAGCTGGAAAGAACCATGAATGAAGAGAGTTGCTTGCCATCCCTCCTGTTTTCTTGTATTCATCATCCCCACGTGGAAACCAGTGTCTGTCTTATGGCAGTGCAGCACCTAGTGCCTTATTCGCTGTCCCTTCCTGTCTAGGAGTGAGAAAAACTAGTATTACTGAGTGAGGAGAGATGCTTTGAGAATTACAAGAGAAGAAAGAGAAGAATACAAGAAAGACACACAGTCATCTATGGACATGGCAGAGAGGAGCAGGGGCCTTGCTGGCAGCCTGGAGTCAAGGGAAAGAGGAAGGAAGTTCTTCGGCCTTTCGCAGGGAATAGTGCTCAAGATGTACGTAGGGATTTTGCAGCTAATGGCAGTGATGGATACTTTGAGACACATGAATGGATCCATCCCTTTGTGTTGTGCAGAGTGGGCAGAGAGAGAAGTGTCAGTGGTAGAAAAAGTACACAGTAGGTGCAAGCTTTGCAGGATAAATCCTTCTTCAGTATGTGCCTACACAAACCTTAGGTGTGCTGACATTCATGCTTGTGTCTGAAGGGGGGCTAATCAATATTACAGACTTTCAATATCTGGGCTTAGTTTCTTTTTGTTACCTTTTTTCGTGTGTGTGAATTTTACAAACAATATTTTCAGCCTAGGATCGATATGATGCATTTGACTTAGTCTGACTTTTTCTTTTTTCTTCTCTCTAAAGCAGTCAGTATGCAGTACAGAAATCACACAAGCCTTTTTTTTTTAGTAAACGCTTGGGGTGCAAGGTATGCTACAGCCCTGACATTGGGAATGCTGGGACTTTTAGAACTCACACAACGCCGTATCAAGTCAAGGCTTTTTTCAGCAACAAGTTTTCAGGAGAGTTTTTGGACTCTGTGGGCCCAGTTCTACACAGAGAGATAGATGATTGTAGCTGACACTTCTGGGAAACGTGGTATTACTTGATATCCTTCCACAGCTCATATTTACCCTGTATCATTTCTTTCACATTCTCCTAAATTTTGCAGTGCTTCCTCACAGCTTTTCCTGTAAACCTCATCTCCATTTACTGGCATTACATTTTTGAGGAGATCTGTATAAGCAGTGTTTGTGGTGTGCTGAGTAATTGTTTTTATTAGTTCATTTTTTTTTCTTCCTCCAGAAGTATCATCTAGGTTGTAATATTTTTACATTGTTGCCTACAAAGCCAAACTATTCTTAAATAATCGGATAGTAGAGTTTAGTATGTGCTCTTAATCTGCCTAATGATTTCTATTTCACCTGCATAAACGTACTTAGAAGACACATTCTCTGACATACTCTCAGGGATGCTTTGCACATTTATGTCTTTATAAAATTATAGAGCTCAAAATGTTTATACATAGATCTCACTCCGTCCCCTCTGACTTAACCTGGGATCCCAGCAGTCACTGGCTCTCTGAACAGATGAAGGGAGGTGGAGCAGGATAATCCTAGAGAAGGCCTTGTCTGGTCTCAGTCTTTTCTGGGAGGAGCCCTGTCTCTTGCCTCTGCCTATGCGGAAAGTCTTGGGAACTTGCATCCCTAAATTAGTGACTTGGGTGTTCAATTGGGATTTTGTGAACCTGGGCCACTGTGAGCGCTGTTAGAGACAGTGGTGTTTGGCATGGAGGATGTAGAAGAAATGCTGCTACCAGTCTGGGACGTCCCTCAGGTAAGTGGTCGTTACTGTGTGTGAAATCTGAAGCAGGGTGGTTGGGGTTTCTTGACACTCTGAGTATGAATACCAGTTGCTCATTTCATAGAAGAGCAGCAATTTCAGCCTGCAGAGGAGAGCCATCTCCCTGTTCTTACCTCTTTCCTCTTGAACACCTTTGGAGTAAACAGAGTTCCTGGAAGACCAGTGAAATTCAGCTGGATCTGATGGGAAGAGTGATTGGACTTTGAAAAATCATCTCTTGTGAAGCACAGAGACTCTTTTGGACAACTCTCTGCTGAGGCTGTGCTTCTTCAAGTAGCAGATCAAACGAACTGCTTGGCACTGAATGATGATAGTGTGTTTTTTACTTGAAGTGATTATTGTATACAAGTACTGTCCTTGTGTTTGAAAAGATGAGAAGTGGTGATCTTTAGTTGTTGGCATTGCAGTCACTAGGGCTGTGGCTGTGAAGCTGGAGTTGATGGATACAGGGATGTCTGTTAGGAAGGGACTGTGTTCCCCTACCAGGTGAGTGCTTCATCTCTCCCCTGGAGAGAGACAGTCCCTGTGCTGCATCTGTGTTATCCCTTAGCAGTGTAGTGGCACTGCCCTGCCTTCTGCTGGTATTTAAAACCAAGCCAAAATACAGATTTCCTGTTCTGTGTGTCGTAAAGCACCAGCAAAAGCTAGCACTGTGGGCTTCAGAGTATTTGCTAATAGCATGTGAGAAGATTCTAATGTTCTTTCATCTTGTAGTGTGAAAGGAACAGTGATGCTGTGCAGCATTACCACGGTTTAAAATGTTACCGTATTGACCCTTTTATTATTTCCTTACAGTTATCACTTTGAGTTTTTATATTGAGGCCATACTGCATGTCTAACTGTTGTTGCATACCCAAATATGTCTTTTGCAAACACTGGCAATGATTTCAGATCATTTTTCTCTAATGCATTAGTCTGATGGCTGCTTCTCATTCCTTGCTGTGCCAGTTTGCTAAGGCAATACAGTTTTCAAGCTAACAGTTTGAGATAAATTAATAAATTAATTTTCTTCTTTGCTGCATTCTGTTGCAGAAACTTCCCAGTGCTTTTTGTAGTGAACTATGACTGGGTTATCACTCTGTCTGTATAAACTTGTGGAATGATATTGTTAATTGCTCCCAGTGAGACAGAAGTAGTTTACAATGTAGAGGCTCAGAGTGATCTCATCAAAAGCAGTGGAATGCTATTTTCACACAGGAGCTTATTTGGTTATACAGTGAAAATCTTAATTCATAGAATCATTTAATTGGAAATGCAATATGTGTGCCTTTCAGCACGCTTTCCTGAGCTCACTGGACAGCACTCCTTTCCTACTTCTTCCAGAAAGAGAAGAGAAAAAGCGTTGTTAACTTTTTTCCTTCTTATGGACTTCAGTTTTCTGCCTTCAGTTGTATTGCCCTGTAGTTCCACGTCCATCTGCTCGTGCCCAGGAGATTGCTTAAGCGCTCTCACGAAATGTGGACCGCTCTTCATTGTTGGGTGTACTTGCTGGATGCGTTCTGTAGATGCTAAGAGTACCTCTGGCTCTGTGCTGCCAGATCTTGCTGCAGTGACTAATATGCCTGCATGGAGAATCAATCCCACACACCAGCATCGAACCTTGCCAGTCTGACCTCGGGGCCAGCTCTTTCATTTTGACTCAGATTTTCACAATGATTTGCACATCACTGAAGCAGAGTTAAATGGAAGAGGATGCATTAACATAGCAGTAAAGATAGACTGGAAACGCACAAAGGTCAGGAAATGGAAAAATGAACTACCTATTAATGTCCATTTGACCCACTGCAGATGTATAATGGCTTTGATTTCCAGTTAGTGTTTATTATAGGCATAAATAGATATACAGCGTGCCATAGATGTGCAATATTAAGACAAATGTTCTTTGCTGTTATTACAGCATGCGTCTCTTTGAAACATTTGCAACCTCCTTCATTTCACTCCTCCCAGGAGCAGCAGTTTCATCTATACGCTCTTTAATACCGTGCAGGAAAAAGGTTTTCATTAGACTTGTGGGAGCCTGTAACACTGTCATGCTATTAAATTATTCCTTTGGAGCTCTGAGAAATCATTCCTGTGCTTCTCAAGTAAAGGGTCTGATCTTGTAAAGTTCTCTGGGCTCCCCAAGTCCTTTTGCTTTGTAGTAGTCTCCAGTCTCAGGGTTGACTGTACTGTGCCCTCGGTGATGGGAAATGTGAGTATTCTTCATAAGGAGGGATTAATTCTCAATTTTTTGCTTTCACACAGCCTTTTTATTCTTCACAGAATCACAGAATGGCCAGGGTTGGCAGGGACCTCAAGGATCATGGATCTCCAACCCCCCTGCCACATGCAGGGCCACCAACATTCCCATTTAATACCAGCCCAGGCTGCCCAGGGCCCCATCCAGCCTGGCCTTGAACACCTCCTGCGATGGGGCATCCACAGCCCCTCTGGGCAGCTGTTCCAGCACCACCACTCTCTCTGTGAAGAATTTCCCCCTGACAGCCAACCTAAATCTCCCCTCCCTCAACTTAAAACCATTTCCCCTCTTCCACCCAGCAGAGCTGAATTTCCCATCTTGCAGAAGTTGCCTGTAAAAAACGTGAGCAGAAAGCCCTTTTGGTAGGCTTAGCTTGAAGTTAAAGATCTGCACCTCCTTATAGGCAGTGTTACTTTTCTGCTTGACTTTCTGGCCTGGTCTTGAGATGTTGCTCTGTATGTTCACACCTGGGCTATGACTTGAGCTTTAACATCATTTTTAAAATTGACCACCCAATTGAACCTTTAATAAAGACTGATACTGCCTTATATTTCTGTTAATGCAATATCCACCTTGATGCAACTGATCTTAACTTACTGTAAGAGTTCTGCTGTCATAATTTCTTTCTTTCACCAGCCTGCTCTAATTTTTTGTCTTGACTCCTGTGTCTGTCTTACAAAACACATAACCTTTTATTTATATTTTGCAAAGAATATCAAAAGAAAACTCACCTCCAGAGGAGAAAGAAGGAAATAGGGAACTGTATGTCCAATTTGCCCATCACATCAGACTTGGCAACAGTCTTGTTAAACTTTCTGACTGGTGAATGTGCTGTCTCCCAGGCTTCCCATCTTACAGAGTTTCCTCACTTTTTCTCAGTACTTGCCCTTGGAATTCTGTTTTCAGCGTCTGAAATCTGATCTGAATCTGAATCTGAATGTCTTCATATCTGACATCTGAATGTCTTCATATCCCTTAGTTAGAGCCCTTTGTCAGCTGACTAATAGCATCTCCTTGTTTCCTGTAGTTTCCTCTTTTGCCAGTACTGCAGTGACCAGCTGTGTTTCAGTCATATCAATATCTTTTGTATGGACAGTAAAAGACTTATCATTCTACAGTCCTCACCTGCAGAGGCAGAGCTGCTCTGTCAAAGCCATGGTAGCAAGTAACTAGTCATGAGCCTGAGTTGGGATCTATCTCTGTATTGCTAAGGCATCATATATCCTGGCATAATAATCCCTTCTCACCTTCTCAGACAGAAAGCACTCTAGCTCTCCAGTAGAAGCTATGTAGCAGCTCTGAATCCTTTGGAGAAATTGGCTGTAAAGATTTTTCTGGTATCTGGGAGATGGAGTTTTCTAGGTATTGTTTTCTGGGGCTGTGAAGGAAAAGCAACACTTGCAACAGCTCTGCTGCGCAGTGCCAAACAGCAATGGGGCACAGAGAGCTGTGAGTGTGAAAGGGAAGTAAACATGGAAGTAAAATTTGTAAAGTTTTTCACAGTATTTACTGATTATAAGGTTTCTATTCGTGCATTTCTTGAGATCAGTTTTCTTTACAGATCTCGTCTGTCATTTCCTTTGACTGCACCTTTCTTCTTTCCCTTGGAAGGGGTAGGAGTTGCATTTCTGCGAAAGAATAATACCCTAAAATTTGTTTTTATCTGATGTTTATCAGATGGAGTAAGTAATTTAAATAAGAGGCAGCTGCTGCCCACGGATAATACTCCAAAAATCTCATTTTCAGTAGGACTTCACAGAGCTAGTTTTATTAGCACATTGATATTTTTGGCTAAATACTTGTTGCTGAGCTGCCAGAAAAGGACTTTTTCTGATATGAAAAAGAAATTTAATTAGTGAATTAATTGGAGGAAATTCTAATTTACCCTAGCTTAGCTGATAGCAGTAGAGAAACTATGTTTGTCTAACAGTGATTATATTAATTCTGTGCTTCGACTGGATATTAATTTAAAAAATCTCTATTACCCGTTTTTCATAATCTTAGTTGTGATGGTGAATGGAGTTAAATCCAGCTGGTGACTGCTTGTCAATAGTGTTGTCCAGCAGTCAGTATTGCGGCCTGTCCTGTTTAATCTCTTTATTGATGACCTGGGCAAGGGGATTGAGTTTGGTCTCTGTAAACTGGCAGATGACACTGAATTCGGGAGATGTAAGCACCTGCCCCAGGGTAGGGAGGCTTTTCAGAGGGATCTGGACAAGCTGGGTCACTGGACTGAGGCCAATGGGATGAAGTTGAACAAGACTAAGTGTTGGGTTCTGGACTTTGGTCACAACAACCAGTGTTGTACCAGCAGTATGCTCAGGTAGCCAAGAAGGCCAATGGCATCCTGGCTTGCCTCAGAAATAGTGTTGCCAGGAGGAACAGGGAGATGATCGTCCCCCTGTGCTCAGTGCTGGTGAGACTAAATCTTGAGTAGTGTGTTCGGTTTTGGGCCCCTCACTACAAGCAAGACATTGAGGGATCTGGAGCATATTGTTTAGTCTGGAGAAGAGGAGGCTCAGGGGAGACCTCATCACTCTACAACTACTGAAAAGGAGGTTGTGGCAAGGTGGGAGTCAGCTTCTTCTCTGGTGTAACTAGTGTCAGGCATTGTGAGCAATTTCTTCTCTGGTAGAGTGATCAGACACTGGAATGGGCTGTCCAGGGAGGTGGTTGAGTCACTGCCCCTGTAGGCATTCAAGAGACCTTTAAATGTTGTGCTGAGGGGTATGGTTTAGTGGGGAAATATTGATGATAGGTGGACGAATGGACTAGATGATCTTAGAGGTCTTTTCTAGCCTTAGGGATTCTGTGATGTTATTATGTATGTCCAAGTGAGGAATATCAAAGGAAAGACCTTTATATCTGTTAACTTCAGGCGCTGAACACAGAAATAACTGAAAACTGTTGATAGAACTGAAACTCCATTCGTGTCACTTTGTTCTTCCTGTCCTGGATGAGCTGTGATGTAGGAAATAGGCAAGCAGTACATTGGCCACCAAGGCAATGTTGACACCCTCAGCTTCAAACAAGTTCATACTGGACATATCATAGGCTCAATGTGTCCAAATGTGATAATACAGGGGCTTTTAAGACAAAATCTGAAAGACTGTTCTGTTGTGCTGTTGGGTCACCATTTGGCCATTCAGTACTCCCGCTTTATAATTTACATTGTACACTGTATAATAAAAATGAGAATGTAGCTGAATTTTTTTGTTTGTTTGTTTGTTTGGTTGTTTTTTTTTTGTTTCTGTTTTTTTGTGGTTGGTGCTCTGCCACCAGGGCTTTAGGGCTGCTTTTAGAAGCACAGATATTTGAGTTGTGTGGAAAAGCTGTAAAACTGGCAGTGACACATGGAATAATTATTTGTCCTGATCTTTGTTCTACTTACTCATGCAGCCATGCATGCATGGTATTATTTATAATATATGCATGACATCTAGTTCAGATAATTATGTGTCACTGTATTGTCCTAACTGTGTGACATTTTTTCCAGTTTGGGGATTTTCTTTCTTCTAGATTATTCGTGTGGAGTCAGTGTGGGAAATAAGGAAGACTTGGGTTTCTGGAGACCATATCCTTGTGAATTGTTTTTAGGCTTTGCTACTTGTACCGTTCACATCAATACACAATAAAATGCATTCTTACAGAATTAGAACATATCGATGAATATACCATCTTCATTAAAATGGATTGAAGTCATAGTGAAGCTGAAATAACTAGATATTTCTTAATTATGATTTGATTTGAAGATAAGCAGTTAATTAACACTCTACACCATCGACATTCAAAAATGGAAATATCTGTCACCAGAAATAATATGTCTGCCTTGGAAAACAGGTAGTGCTCTGTGAGCAAAGGAAACAATGTTAGTGATACAGACCAATCCATAAGAAAAGGCTTGAAGTTCTTCGTGTTGCTCTCTCACTGTTATAAAGCCAGCAATTACTGTCGCAGCTGTTGCTGTGACAGTGCATGCCTGCTTCACTAAGTGTCAGAAACTTCCATGAATTTAAATTACTGCCAAGAGCCCAGCAGTTGTGCACACACACAGAAGTGCTTCCAGCATTTCTCAGGTTAAAATTTGTTCACAGGCTTCCTTCCTTCTGTTTCTGTATTTCTCATGTAGCCTTTGACATTGTTTGCTTCCATCTTGCCAGCACTCACACTATGATGTGGCATCCTCGCTTGAGCTATTTTTCTCATAAACCCAGTTTAATGTGTTAAGTGAGGGCTTGGGTCACTGGATTGTGAACACTGTAGGACAGTTTCTGCAAAGTAACAGCATATTCTAAGAGTGAAAACATACTGGGTAATTTTTATTTTTATTTTTTTCTGTTTGTACACATTTTGTGCAATGGAATTCTACAATGTAATAATAGGCCTCTTAATTATTCTTCAAAAATGTGTATTATTAAAAATATATGTATTTTGCTTTTGGGAGCTTATTGTTCTTCTGTGCTACCACAACCTTAGTAAATAGCAAGGTTAAATATCTGCCTGGCTGGACGAAAGGGCTGTGATTTTTCTTCTGCTTAACTTGTTTGCGTTCAGAAGGCTGATTTGACTTTGGTCATGTGAAAAGCATTTCAGAGCATACTAGAAAGTTGTCTGGTTTTGTATCTGCTGAACTTAACAGCATGACTGGCAACAAATGGATAATGGAAAGCTAATGAATAATGAAAAGCTGAGTGACTGAAACAGCAGAGATAAGAGGGAAAGCAGGGAAGAAAAGCAGAGAAACAACAGCACAGAAGTAAGCAATAACCAGTATTTTGACCAGTATCGGGACATGTCATTATATCAAAAGATACCTGTTGTAATTTAAACTTTCTCCATCCACAACTCACGAGAACTTTTGACTCGCGTACCATGATGCACTTTGTGTGAGTCACTCGGCTTGCCTCAAGGAAGGAGGGCAGATTGGAAATAATATTTTTGAAAAATAATTTTTCAACTGCTGACTACATTTCAACAACCTCCTCCATTCCCAGTATTTGGCTGGTATGTTCCTAAATCCCTACCAGAGAGGATGGACATTGTATTCACATTCTACTGGAAAAAAAAAGAAAAAAAAAACTAAAAAAAAAAAAAGAAGAGAATAGCATGAGAAGCATCAGCTGTACTGAAAGACACTGCAACACTTAGTTTATATTTACACTTCAGTGAAGGCATCTTTATTTTGGTACGAGGGATTAGGGCACAAACTCCTCCAGTCTGAGGCTGAGAGGAGAAGTTCTTAACTTATCTAAACCAAATAAGCAAATACAGCAACACAGTGTTTTAAAAAAGATTCCTCTGCAGATGTAACAAGAATGAGTGAGAAGAGGACTTGACTCCAGGAGTCAAAAGTAGAAAGCCAACCTCTTGGTGCCAAAGAGAATGACTCCGTAGCAGACTGATAGTCATAATGTCTGTGTCTAAATGTGTGCATTAACTCTGAGGAAGCCAGCTGCAGTTGGTCTCCTCACACACTGCCAATTGCAGCTGACATTTGTGACGTACGGCTTATTTTTGCACTTGTTTTCATGGTAAGAGTTAAAGAGTAAAAGTTGGAGTAGCAATATCTGTTAGCTGCTAAACCTTTTTGTGCCTCATGTCAGTGCCAAGTGCTCCTCTCTTACTTTCTGATGTGCTACTCTCCATAAACTTCGACATAACTGAAATATGAATCATACTGTAAATGCTCCCTTCTCTTTTTCTCTCAACAGAATCTGTACCAAAACAGGTTCCTGGGCCTGGCAGCCATGGCGTCTCCATCTAGGAACTCACAAAATCGGCGCCGGTGCAAAGAGCCGCTCAGATACAGCTATAACCCTGACCAGTTTCATAACATGGACATCAGGAACAATTCCCACGAGACAGTCACCATTCCTAGGTCTACCAGTGACACAGACCTTGTCACTTCAGACAGCCGATCTACCCTGATGGTCAGCAGCTCCTACTATTCCATTGGGCACTCACAGGACCTAGTGATATACTGGGATATAAAGGAGGAAGTGGATGCCGGGGACTGGATTGGCATGTATCTCATAGGTAAGGCCCTCTTACACCTTCCCATTTGGTTTTCTTGCTATTTTTATTGGTTGTAAACATTTGAGTATTATGGGCTAATGGTTATAATGGACAGCTTCACTGAACGTAATCTCAAAGTGGGTTTATGTACTACAAGATTTCTTTGGCTCACGAGTGGCTAGTTGTAGTCTGAGTTCTTCAACTCTGACTTCCTCTTCAATAGAGATATGACAATCCTTTCTATTGACAGTTTCTTGAAATTTCAAGGCACTTTATTTTTAAAACCATTTAAATTTTGTGAAAATGCCTCCTGTACGAAGAACACACAGTATTCTCAGGGTTTCCTCTTGCAAGTCCTTGAGCAATCTGTAACAGATGAGAGATTTTAGAAGTCAAGAATATGAATGGGCATAGAATATGAATATTTATTTGTAATAATTGTAGACTGAGGCAGTCTGGTGTTGTGTCCTAGAGGACTTTTTGTTTTTCTTTCACACTTTGGAATGTGTATTCAGCCATTAGCACGTTTTTGGCATCTCCATCTGTTTAAAGCCCAGCCCCACTGAAGAGTAGTAAGAGATGGCTTTAATGGACTTTTACCTAATTGTTTCACTTTGATACAAAATAAGCATATTGACCTGATTTGATATAGTCGGTTCTGTTGCCCAGACTGAAGTCTGTGTTAATTCTTTGCCATCTGGTAAGTTTTAAGGATGATAGATCAGTTTCAGACACATTCCTCTATGGATGAGAGGTGTTAATGTGAAGTTCTAAATGTTGGTGCATTTGTAAATTTGTCAAAATTTGTAAATTGTGCATTCCAAAAAGGGAAGTACTGATCAAGTTCTGCCCTTACCTGTTTGGATAAGCCTGTGAAGCACTACACAAGTATTATACTTCCAATTATAATGATGTATCTTGTGCAGAAAGCAAGCTAAGCAGATAAAGCATACAAGGTTGTGAGTTGGGCAGTGATGTATTGTTCAAGTGCTTTAGTGGTTAAGATCAAAAACGTTGGCATCTTGCACTGAGGATATTAGGAGCAACAATGTTGGCATGTACAAGATGGGAGAAGGAACTAGTTGCGAGATTGAAACAGATCTGTTGTAGTGGTAGATATTGGAAAAAGAGTTCCTTGTATTGGTGAGACTTGGAGATGGTGAATACAAGGATGACCTAGGACATGGAGGGAAAGGAGTGAGGTATGTAGGAAGCCAGGCTTTAGTACTTCTTCCTGTGAGTAATCTCATAAAATACCCTGTTTTGAAAATCAATGAAAGTAGGAGTCTGGAATTTAAATATTTCAGGAAAAAAACAAGCAAACAGACAAACAAAAACCAGATTGGATTACAGATGCATTGAAAGCAGTTTGGTTTGTCGGCCTTCGCAAATACTTGTGTTTACAGTTAAGATTGCAGATGAGAAGATGCAGCTACTCCCATTTCTGGGCACTGTGAATATTCTGCAGTAGTGAAGGACTGTATTGCTCCTGTAAAAAGAGGAAGAGAGCAACTTTTGGTGGTCTGGAGTCAACAGAAAGTCTGTAGAGCTGTTGCATGTTGGATGAACTCCTTAAGAGAGGTTTTTGTGTTCAAATGATTGTTTCAAGGGCTGTGAAGGGACATCCTTTTGATGAACCCTATTTTTTTTTATAGATAACCTGAATACATAGAGGGTTAACTGTGAAATGGAAAACTCTCTCTGATGCTCCTTCATATTTTACCTAATCAACCAGGATGTTGCCCCAAACACCCCCAATAAACTAGAAGTACAAGTTGTGAAATGCATCCTTGCACCTACTGGCAGAGTGCTCTGATGTTAATGGAAAGAATCAATGGCTCATTCTGACAAATGCTGCTGCCAATTGAAAAATGTTTACTGTTTTTAGTCCCCAAGAAATGAACCATTGACCCTCAGTGTCTTTGGAGATGTGTTGTCTCCATCCTCTTAGGTTCCCAATCTAAATAATCAATGAAATAGCAGACAGAAGCACCCTCATTTCTTTTATTTTTTCCACTGTTTTCTCTCCTTCCTTTCCAAAACCTAATGTGAGGTGGGATTTATTTTTCTGGTTACTATAAAGAATGTGGTAGACTGTGAGAATCACTTGATTTTTTGGTATTGGTGTGACGTGGAAAAATCTTGGAACCTAGGCAAGTGACTGGTGCAATGACTGTATCTGTACGTTACTGATACACAGCAAATCTACAGGAAAGAATCTCTAGAAGCAAACAACCATTGAATGCATTTCAAAGGGCTTGTCTTTAGAGCAGCTTCAGTCTATTCAAGTAGTTGTAATTATGGTGCATCTTTCAGTTTCTACCAGTTGGTGACAACATAGCAGGGGATTGAAACAGGATGGTCTTTATGGATTTTTTTCAACCCCAGCCATTCTGTGCTTCTATGATTCCGTGGTCTGTTTTGTGCACTTGCACAGATATCCCAAGTCTGCACTCCTGCTTAGGAAGGAAGTTCATGGCTTTTCAGTTATGACTTTCATAATGTAAACTGATACATAACTACGTTTTGAATTAGCAGCCAGGCAGACTGGATCAAAAGAACCAAAGAAGGTATGAGCTCTTCCCAATCTGCTTGACAGGGGAGTAGTGTTATTACCTTTATCATTACCACTTGTGCAGCAGCACTGTTAACTATCGCGTTGCCTTTGGACAAACACAGGCCCTGAGCTGCAGAAGCCCAATCCTTTTTGTGACTGTGAAGTTTAAGCTGAAAGTTAGAATGAAGCAATATTGTATTGCAGGCAGTCATTAGAGCAATGTGAAATTATTTTTGTCCTTCAAGTACCAGGCAGCACCATTTTCTATAAATACCACTGCTGGAGCATTATAGTTATTATTTGTTGTTTGTCTTATGGGAGGTGCTGGTAAGTCCAACAGAGGCTGTACCATAAGCAGAATAGAAGGCAATTCCCATCTCAGAGGAATTTAATCATTCCCATTGTAGTTTTCTCAGAAATATCTCAAAATAGTGTTGTATGAGTGTTGGCTTTGAAATGCATAAAAACAAGTCACTCCTACGACTCCCTTTAATGGTACCCAGTAAACTGCAGGCTTCAGAACAAAAATGTTCCAAGTCTGGAGAAATACAGCTGATAAGCATTTCCAGAAAAATTAAAAAACAAAAAAAGCAAAAACAGTGTTGTGTTGTAGATCATATGTTTTAATAGAGAAACTACACTGCATTTTGGAATGGTATTAAAAGGTTAAAGCAGCATGAAAGAGGAGCAAGAGAGTCATCCATTTAGAGAAATTCTGACCACTTGTGCTGCAGTTACTTTTATCAAAAATGAAGGTATCTGTTCTTTTCCCCTTCAATCCGTTTGCAGATTTGTAAGAATGTCCCAACAGGCTTTGCAGAAGCAGGTGAAAGCTGAATTTAGAACTGATTCTTCAAGTTAACTTGCTCGTGCTCTTAGGAAATTAAGTAGACAGCCACTCTCTTGTAAACCAGTGTAAAATATCATGACTATGTATCTCATGCCAAAAAATATTATTTATGATGTCTGCCCTGTAACTGGATGAAAGCATTCACCTGATTTTGTTGAAGGGTCATAAGAAAAACTCTTCAGTTGAAAGGAGATTAGGAAATGTTGACTCTGTTAAAATATAGGTCTTATTACTTTAAAGTAATTTAAGATTAGCCATGGTCAGATGACAGAAAATATGGGACTTTGAAAAACAAGCCTTTCTGGGTGCCTAAGACATATAGTGCCCTCAGGAGTAGGAATTACATTTCATCCCTGCTAACTAGAACTCCGGAGATGGTCTAACTTCCCATTGTAGCATATATCAGCTCAAAGCTAGGCAGTGGACTATCTAAATTCTGTGACAGCTCGCCTGATATTTGCATGTGTCTTCCCTCAAGGGAGCTATAGCATTTTGAATATCAGCAGTCTTTCAGAAACATGTCCACATGTATACAACCAAAACGAGTCGTCTGAGAAATTTGAGCATGGTAACAGATTTGTTTCTATTTAGAAATCTCTGGAGTTTATGAGCTTTCTTTGCAGAAAAGCTACGAGTAAAGAAAACAAACACTGGAAAAAAAAAAAAAAAGGTGAAGCCAAAACAAAGTTATGAATAATTAAGATAGTTTTATTTATTTATTTATTTATAAGATCTATTGCTTAATAGCTACTATGAGATAGATAGAATACTTGCACTTATTCATCTCAATTTTCTCTTCCTCTGTTTTCTCTTTTACTATTACTATTTGCTACAGTATGAAGTCTCCTAGATGAATTAATATGGGCTTCTGGCAGCTCCTTTAAAGAGCTATCTTGTAATTAATGCAGTAGCATTTTAGCTGCTACTAGATTTCACATCTGTCATCATCTCCATATCTGATGTAGAGTACCAACTGAGACTGCTTAAATCAAACTTTGAAAGAAATGTTTACTCTGGTGTCTGTGCACACTGACTTTAGGAATTGATCGGTGCCAATATTACTTACATACAGTAAAGTCCTTTTTCTTTTGACAGTTCCTTGTGGGAATGTAAAGGTTTATTGAAGGCTGTTTATTACATTTTTCTTTCACAAATCTCGCAGGGTCTGGTTTCCTGACTGTATTTGTTTTTTGAAAGAGTAATAGTTCTCAAGTGTATGTAAGTAAGCTGGGTCAAATGCCTTGACCTAATTAATGACTGAAGTTTAGCTTTAAAGTAAGGTGTTGCTCCTCTGTTTTAGCCTTTTATGTTATTTGTCTCCCAAAAAGGCAAATTGCACCACAAACTCAGAATTCTCATTAACATCACTTAAACATTTATTTAAACATTCTTCAGATTGATTTTGGGCTTGGAGAGCCTTGTGTGCCATTATTGCCTACTGAATCAAATAGGAAGAGCCATATATTTTTCCTGCAGTTGGGCTTGGATCAGAACTTGTTTGTACTATTTTATCAGTCAGCACATATGAACAGTGTCACATATGACCAACAGAGATTGAAAATGTTATAGAAGTGGTAATGTACATATAAGACTAGGAATTGTGGGTCTCTGCATTGCACCTTATCCCTGACTTCATCTCACTCTGTGCATTTACACACTGGTTGCTTCACCTCTCTACCTGAGATACAGCCATCGCTAAAACAAAGCAATTCATAGTGTGCCTGCTTCTAAGCGGTTAATTTTGTTGCTGTTGGATGTTATAATCTGGGGTTGCCACCTTTCTGATCCTTTTATAGCCTAAGATAGATCACGCTCCTGTCTATTACTTCTCCTTGGCGGCTCTGGGCTGGGGCTAGCTGCCTTGGCTTGCTGTGAGCACGTCAGCAAGTTTAGTTTTGTTCGACACCTGCAGTTCTGCTCCCTCTGTAAAACAGCAGTGTCCAGAGGCCACACAGCTTTCACTAAGCACAGCACCTTTTATTTCAGGAAGAAAAAGTGTTAGAGGAGCAAACCTGTCATAACAGTAAAATACCTACACAAATGCTGAACAGTGGAGGTAAGAGTTATCGTATGCTTTGGCAGGTACATTACATATGAGTTCTTTGTTTCCACCTGGCTTGCACTCCCATGGCTGTTCTTGGATCTCATGGGAGTGACTTGTCTTTTCAGGCTGAATCACTTTTTTTTGTGTATTGCAGTTCTGTATCTATTGGACCATCTGTCCCACAAAACCAGCGTGTGTCATTTCCAGACCCACTGTCGTATGTCACTAGCAGTTAGCATTTGGTTCAGTTTCACCTCTTATAGATAGATGCAATCAAGGATCTCTGCATGTTAGCTACATGTACACCTTCTGATCCCTTCTCAGTGCTCCAAGGTTTGCGTCTGTATTTGTCTGCTGTTGACAGTGTTAGTATTACAGAGCTCCTGTAAAGGCAGTTGTACAGTGCCATTTTGTTTTTTGGCACAGTCATCGGGTCATGATAGTCACTGGTAAAGAAGCCCGTATGTTGCCAGTTCTTTTCCTTTCTGTATCTTGGATATGTGATAGAGAGGTGTATGCTATGTGCTGAAACATTCCCATTTTCCTGTAGTATTTGTACATGAAATGACAGCTGTGGTATTATGAAACTTTCCAGGTGAGTTTGCAGAAGAGTCTTCCACTTCAGCGTGTCATCTTGAGTATCTGGAAAGGGAAATAATACAGGCAAGGAGCATATCAGCTTCAGGCCTCTGTGATTTCCAACATCCTCTTATACCCATGGATAATACTGCTTCAGTGCTCTGGGACACACATTGCTATAAATACCACACTAGTAATTAAGACAGTAATGACCACTCACTAAAACATTTTTGAAGAAATGAAGAACTTAGGGAATACTGGGGCACCAAAAGTCAGTTTATGGCCTCAGTCCTCGAAAATGCTTGATCCATGGAGCAAATTCAAGCCATTGGCTGAGTAGACACACTCACAGCAAAACAGTGGGATGCACAAATGTAACTCTCAACAAGATAAAGCTTAATCCAAAAAGGGTTATTTTATGCAGGTTGTCAAACTAGCCACATGCTTTTTGAAGGTTCAGCATGTGTATGTCGTCTTAGTTTTCTAAGCCTAACTAAATTGTTCTTCTCACTCAGTGTTTGTAACACTTAAGTGCACTGTTCATATTTGAATATCCTCATAGTCCATCAGGACTACTGTAATGACTACATTTAGCTTTCTTTATCTGTTCTCATCCATCGATCTCACCAGCCCTAAAGACATTTCTTTCCTCACTGAATTTCTACTTTATAATAACTTACATTTGAATGCCATTTTTCAGATAAAATCACTCCAGATTTTCAAGAGATTCTTTACAACATGGTGCTTCAGAGCACGTGTCTGAGTTTTGTGGAGCTTTTCCTTTTTGTTTTGCTGCTGTATCAGATCACAATCTTCAATTTGCTGTCTGCTGTTATGTCTTTCAACATTGCTATAAGTCCTTTATTTAAGTATTGCAAATTATTTCCCCCATTATTTAATGAACTTTGTTACCCTGGACAAGTGCCATTCTTGTTTGCATTTTAGATCTTCCCATCTCTCTTTACATCACATCTTTATATTGCTTTGGCCCTGTAATATTCCTTATCTTATTATCCCTAAGCAATTTCATGGGTTCACTGTTTTCTCCTAATTCACATTTTTCTAATTCTACTGGCAAGGCTTCCACTGATTGCAATAACTTTTGACTGGCTAATATATTAAAAACAAAGAAAAAGAACCTAAACAAAAAAACACCAAGCGAACAACAAAAAGCTCTTTCATCTTGTATCCCACCAAATGTTGCATATCTTCTGATTTCAGTATACACTGAAGCATTCATGATCATTTTTGTTTGGAGTCCCCTCTCCCATTTTCACTTTGGCATGAAAGATGATTGTCATTAATTGTGGAGAAAAATTGTGCAATGCATAGCTAAAGTATAGCTGTTGTTGTTCAAAAAGCCAGATGTGTCCCATCTGTCACGATTATGAGAATATATCTGGAAGTCCAGGAGCATTAAATTGGTAATCTGTATCTGGGACAGGCATAGAATCGTAGAATCATGAAATGGCTTGGGTTGGATGGGTCCTTAAACATCACCTGGTTCCAATTCCCCTGCTGTGAGCATGGTTGTTAACCTCTAAATCAGGCACAAGACTGGGCTGTGCAGGGTCCCATCCAACCTGGCCTCAACCTTCAGGGTTGAGGCATTACAACTTCTTTGGACAGCCTGTTCCAGCACCTCACCACCCTCTGGATGAAGATTTTCCCCTGACCTCTAATCTAAATCTCTCATCTTTTAGTTTTAAACAATTCTTCCTTCTACCACTATCAGAGTGTATAAAACTTGTGTCCTCCTCCTGACTGTAAGCTCCTTTTAAGTGTTAGAAGGCCACAGTGATGTCTTCTAAATGCCTTCTCTTATCTAGGTTGAATAAGCCTGGTTCCTCCAATCTTTCTTCACAGGAGAGATGCTCCAAGCCCTCTGATCTTCTTCATGGCCCTTTTCTGGACCCATCCCAAGAGCTTTTTCTTGTGCTGGGGTCCCCACAGCTGGAATGCAGTACTTCAGATGGGACCTCACAAGGGCTGATCACCCTTCCTTTGGTGCAATCTGGCATAGAGGGCTTTCATGTCAAACTTCTCTTCTATCAGGACGTTGAAATCCTTTGCCAAGCTACTCTCAATGAGTTCTTGCCCTATTCTGCACATATACCCAGGATTGCCATGATTCAAGTGCAACACCTTGCACTTGGCCTTGTTGAACCTCGTTAGGAACTCATGGGCCCACTTTTCAAGCCTGTCCAGGTCCCGCTGGATGGTGTCCCTTCTTTCTGTTGTATCAGCAGTTCCACTCAGCTTTGTGTCATCCACAAACTTGCTGAAGGTGCACTCAATCCCACTGTCTGTGTGACTGATAAAGATGTTGAAAAGCATCTGTCCCAAGACTCACGCCTGGGGGACACCACTTGTGACCAGCCTCCACCTGAATACAGAGCTGTTGACCACAACCCTCTGGCTGCAACCCTCCAACCAATTCTTTATCCATTGAGTAGTCCAGTCTTCAAATCCATCTTTCTCCAATTTAGAGATAAGGATGTAGTGTGGGACCATATCAGTGGCCTTTCAGAAGTCCAGGCAGATGACATCAGTTGCCCTTCCTTCCTGAGGTGATCTTGGACTCGCTTTTCTCTTATACTGGGAGAGACTCTGCTCTCCTGACTTCCACTCAAAGGTTCAGAGACATGAGAGACTTCAGAAACCTGAGTGTCAGTGGTAACTGGGGCAATGACCTTGAGTAGCTCATGTCAGTTTCCATGTCTGTTTAAGCCAGTTCTCCCTTTTCATTTATCAGAGGGGATAAACTCTCCTTTGCCTGTCACTTCTGGCCAGAGTACCTATAGAATCCCTTCTTGTTATTTTTGACATCCCTTACCAAGTTCCATTCCAGACATAGCTGAAATAGCAGTGAAAGTATACTTCATATCCTGTCCATGGTGACCAAGAATTGTTGCAACTTTGCCAACTCTTTCTTCATTGTAGTATGATCCTTTTTCTTCCTACCTCAGCTTTCCTCTGGTCTTTGTCTTGTTGTGTCTTCCGCTCATTGCTACTCTCCATGCTTTGTTCACATTTTTTACCTCTGAGCATACCCCCATCCACTTAAATAAAAGTAATTTTTGTGGAATTAAAATGGAACCACTCCTGTAGCTAAAGCACATACTTACACTCTTAGTTCAAGGACTGAGCTTTCAACACCAGTGAAGAATTAGATCTTTCTTTTCTTGAACTCTTATCTCTAAGAAATTATAGGGGATTGGATGCTATCTGTAATTTGCAGTATGGTCACTGTCCTTTTACTGTCATGTTAATGTACCTTCACCAAAAGCACTCTGAATTGAGACACAATAAGGCAATGTGTAGTTTGAAATGAAGGGAACAATTCCATCAGGCTGAATTTTACACAAGCTCTGCATTTAACAGTATTGTATTTTCACCTTATACATAAATAAAAAGGCACCAGAAATTGGCAAGTGAATTAACTGTGATTTTTGATCCAGATTAGAGCCAGATCCATTGTTGTTGAAGTCAGTGGAAACATTTCTATCGACTCCTATAAAATTACAGCCATTATTTATGAACTTATATTGTGGTATCTCTGTAAATAAGAAACTTATCATCATTTTACATTCTTCTTCAAATGATAAATTGGGTGGTAAGTGAAGAAACTGAAAAAATAGAAAGCTTATCCATAGCATACATTTGTGTTATCTTGCAAAACAGTTTTAGTTTATTGACATTCTGTGCTTTACAGTGTCCCTTTCCCAGCTTCCTATGCAGATTGCAAAACAGATCAACCAGAGCTTAGACTTCTTTGTCAGAAAACATTGTTAAAAGCATTTTTATAACTATATTTATCTATGAATATAGTACAGACATACATATTGACCAGAAGCACTTTTAAATTTGAAACTAAAGCAGATTTGTTCAACTAAGGGCTACAAAGCCTTCTGTAATTTCATTAGTGCAGCATTTCTTATTCATAAAGGATCAAGACTTGAAGTGGGGTTTCTATTTTTGTGCAATAATTGCATCGAGTGTATAGAAAGCAAGTGTTGCAATATGCAGTGTTAAATCAAATTAATGATGGATAAGAGACTGGAGTACTGCACCAAGCTCAGGACCCTGTCTGACACTGTGTTCCTCTGTAGTGTTAGGTATTTTTTTCTTTGAAGGTAGCACAGATTATTCTGCAGTTACTGTCCTTGGAGAATGTGGAAAGATAGACTAATCATATTTATCAACAGAATGGGTTGTTCTTTCACTTCCCCCTTTAACCCAAACTGACCAAAAGGATCACTGTGCTGTTTTACTTTGAAGTACCTCAGTTCTTCTGAGGAAGATGTATCAGCTCTGTTTGTGTCTTTCTGGGTATTTCAGACAAGCTTTCAAATACCGAGGGCATCTGAAATTCCTGCACCGTATTTTACGGACCTTTTTGAAGGGTGGCTTTTGTCAGTTTTTCCTAATTCCTCTGAAGAACATCATGTCAATTGTTGACTGTCTTTCATCTGAAAGATAGCTTTCTTTGGTGATAGCTCTTTATCTCACTACAGACAGCACTTGTAAAGTATGTTGGGATCTCTCAGCGTGGAAGCAACAGTGCAGAATATTTTTAGCAGTAAAGGCTCTGCTTGGAGCTATTTGTTTCAGTAAGGACAAGGGGTTTGTCAGAATTGCTCCTGGTTCCCAAAGCACTTTGCTCGTGTTTGTCACTAGAGTGCCTTGGTCCTTCTTTGTGCTTCTCAGGCCCCTGTGGCCCAGCACGTACACATTCATCACCTTCCCCTTTTCCTTCAGGGAGATGTGAGGTGCTGGAGGCTTGGCTGCCTGTACCCCAGCCCTGATACAGCTTTGGAGGTCTGCAGCCACTTCCCCTCTATCTAGATCAAGGCATGTTGGCTGGCTGGCACCTCTGTGCCCAAGAGCAGGGCAGGCAGAGAGCACCTTCTGCCAGCAGTCTCTCCAGCCCACCTCAGCTGCCTGCACAGTCACTGTCTCCAGCCAACGTTCAAAGAGTGGTGCATCCTGAATGCTCCTTCACGTGGCAGTTTTCTAAATTAGCTACCCATTTTCCATCTGAGCAGATGAACCCTCGGATATGAGGGTGGTTGCAAGGTGTTTACTTTTAGTCAGGTGGGCCCAAACCCAGGCTGTAGTAGGAACTGCCAGCTAAGCGGAGAGTTAGTGTAAAGGTTAATCTTATTTCAGAAATAGAGGGAGGGAGATGCATTACAGTGCTTCATTGGAAAAATGTCAAAAGCCATTAGCTGCTGGCTGAAATATATGAAAGGGAGCAGCATTAGCTCTGCTCTTCGTTCTGTCTACAGGTGAAATGAGGCATTTCACCATTTACCTTTGGGAATTAATATGCAACATGTCTTTAAGCTCCATTCCTTTGTCATTGGAATTATTGGTAGGATTACAAAGAATACAGAGAGAAACAAAGAATACAAAGAGTACAAGAAATACAAAGAAATACAAAAATACACTTTTTACTTTGCACATACCCATTTTCTGTTTCGGTGTTGTGTCATCCCCATGCTTACATGTGGTGTGTTGTGACTGCTATATATGTGTTTATATATATGCACACATACACAAATATATGCAAATACATGTAGTGCTCTAGACAGATGCTTATTTTATATACGCTGTTTTATTTCTCGATGTGCTGTGTGTGTAATATTTGCACCTAGGCAGTAGTGTACCTGGAGTAGTACCACTTGCCAACTAAACCTGATTGATAGGAGATATTTGTACATGCCAGACTCCTGAGCAGTTTCAAAATCTTTTCATATTTTCGCCTTTCACAAATACATCCCTTCAAAAACTGAAAGGTTTTCCGTTCAGACCTGCACATATTTTTCTAGAGGTAAATTTTGTTTGGTTCAAAAATCCTAGCTATCTTAAATTTCTACCACACTGAAAATACAGTTTTCTTTCTCTAGAAGAAGGAGGTACCATGTTTTTCAAAGTATACAGACAGGACATCTGGCTGGAAGAAGGATCTACATACACGAGTTTTAAATCATGAGATTCACAAATATGTTTTCCTGTCGTTATAAATTTAATTACAAATTCCTTTCATCCTTGCCCTGATCATTTATCATTCAGATAGCAAGCTTCTTCATTTTGTAAGAGCTAAATAAATCGTACCAGCATGCTGTTGGGTTTTATTTTTTCCTGTAGCACAGAATGTATGGTGTGTTGGGGGGTTACCTAAAGGGTCTTCTGCTTCTGCTTGGGTGACCTGCATATTGCAGAATGCTGGAAACTCACCTAAAGGTATCTTTTCTACTGCCCAAGCCTGTATTTTATCAGTGGCTGCTGTCTGTGAGTCAATGTCTGTTTTCCATGACACACTGTGCTACCTGAACTTTTCCTTTGGACACTGTCTTTCTGAACGTTCCTTTCTCCTGGCAGGAGGCAGCATGGAGACGTTAGTTTGTTGGAGAGAACAGCTGGTCTCTTCTTTCTCATATCCTCACCTGCTAGCTGTAACTGTAGAGCAGCCTGCTTCTTCCTTTCCCGTGTTCTCCTTCTAACTTGAGCATGCAGATGAAGAGCAGTCTTTTTCTTAGATTGGCTTGCCAAGCTTTCTGCCATTTCCATAAAAAAATGAGAGGGCTTTCTGTAGTCATCCCCACTGGCTCATCATACAATTGTGATTTGGTTCGGGAATGGGCAGATGCTGACACCTCTGCCAAATTAGAGAGATTGTGCCACACAGAGCTTGTGTAGCCATTATGCCAGCTGTGGGAAGCAGACAACAACCAATCCAGTGTGTGAGCCAGCTGGCCCCAACAGACAGTATGTGTGAATACAGCACTTTAAACCAGATTCTGGGATCTTCCGTGCCGCTAAACTCTTGCCTATAATGTCTGCAATTTATTAAACAAAGCCACCTGGTTTAGCTCAGCTAAGCCTTCTTAAGCAAGAATGATATTTTATAAACAGTATATCTTGGAAAACGGTAATTACTCATGAATCTTAATAACGTGGCAGGCGTTGGAGCCTCTCCAGCAGCTTCCGGAATCTAAATATGACAAATAAACATCACAAGAGATGAAACTAGAGAGCAGCAAGCCTGAGATGAAGGATGCCTTCTGTACATAGTTGCAGGCTCCAACTCAGCACAACATTTTGGTGTATGGTCACCTGTAAGTATATAAAGCATTTTCCCTGCCAGATCAAAGAGGACAGCTCACACATTGAGATCTGTTTCCCAGAATGAAGTGTGTAATAGTGGACAATCTGTATCTAGGGAGTCCTTACTGAAATAGTCAAAGATAAATACTTTTCTGCCCCTTTTAAATGGAATTTGACACTTGAAAGAAGACAAAATGATCTGTAAAATACAAATGAAGAAGTTGTACCAGAGTTTGAAAGGTTACCATGAGAAAGTACTGTGTAAATGTGATTAAAAATTCCTACTTCTACAAAGAGCAAGAGACACAGCTAATGAAATAATTATTGACAATTAGCAAGTCAGTAAAGGGAAAATATACTGCAGAAAACACTGCTGTTTGTAATTATCCATTGCAATCATTAACAACCTCTTTAAAAGGTTTTCTTTTGTAAATTCCTCGAGAGCAACACTAAATAGTTAAGTATTGGTAGCCCAATTATCTTCTTCCTTCTGTAGCATAGCTATGTAAAAATAAAGTAATAACATTGGTATCTGCCTGCTGCTTTATTTTTTCAGTAGAAGTGAAGTTTTCTTCAATTTAAAATACTTCTCTGTTTAACTTTATATATATAGTTGAATAGTATGTTGCTCTTTGCATATATACTGAAATAATACCCTGCTCTTGAAGTGTCTTGATTTTGTATGCCAATCAACAACCTCCAAAAGTGCTGTGCTTGGTTCTATATGACAGACAAACCTTCCTGTTGATATAGACCTCTCTGGCAATGTGTTCATTACTTTGTATTGTTTGTCTTGTTTCTGGAGGCTATTTCAGTGACCATATCAGTGTGACAAGCTGAGCATTCATGGTAGCCTTGAGTGCAGGAAGGGAAACCCTGTGGCTGTGGTAGCTCTGGGCACTGCTTTCATGTCTCTACACCACCTCATGCTGCTCCATGCATCCAAGCTGCCTGATCAGAGCTGGCCTCAGACGGTCTGTGGAGCTCTGCAACGTGTCACATCATCACTCCTTTCTCAGACATGGTGTCCTTTATTATGGTGGGATCTTTTCCATTTTTTCATTGACCGATGTGGTAATGAAGTGATTCACGCCATGTTTATGTTAATGTATTTTATTCATGCTCTGTTAATGCTGATATATTTTAATACTGGATTTGGTGGATCATAATTTTCCTTAGGTTTTTGTGTGACCAATAATGAATGCAGTTGTCTTTGGAACAGAATTGCAGCACCCACCTAGGGCTTTCTCAGCTGTGAGGCTGACTCGATTAGAGGATGTTTCTGCAACTCTCTGTCAAAACTAGAGCTGCCTTCATTGCTGAAAGGAGGTTGCTCGCTGATTCCTGTGAGCAGAGATCTCAGCCTTCCACTTCATTCAGTGCTTTAGCAGCTCACAGCAGATCCGTGAATCTCAGTAGCAAGGCCATGGCAGGGAGCTGTAACATTACCAGCAGGGCTGTTGCTTCAGCCTCTGGAGTGTGAGGCTGTTCCAACCTGCCACAAGCCTCTACCCCTAAGTCTCAAATGGTCTGTAAATGATTGTCTATTTTATTTTTTGCTGTGCTGTTTACATTGATTAATTATCAAAACCGCACACACTGTTTTGCTATGGTGACACGGTGTGCATTTTTGTTGGCTTGAAAGCTAATTTGAGCTCACAAGCCAGCAGGAGCCATGTCAGGGCCTTGCTAGTGGTTCTTTATCCGTTGAATGAAAGACCAACAGGAAGCAGACCCTCACCTTGAGGCCAGAGTATGTTGGTGCCCTCTGTACTGGATAGGGCTTGCAGATTTATCTTTAAAAGAGTTGGCTGGCACAGTCTAAATTGAAATTTGATAGCAAACTGAAAATTAATCCGTGTGTACAGTCAGAAGGCTGAACTTCAGACTCACTGCCTGCCCTACAGTTATTTGCACACAACCTCTTGGATGCAAGGCAGTTGCCTTCTCATCCTTCAGCCTGAAAGCTGTCAGCAACTTTTTATAGCTTACTTCTTGATACAGACATCTTTGAAAATTAGCATGGCAGTCTGACAAACTCCAAGTGTCCCAAAAAGCTTCAAGTGGACAGCAGTTCATTACCAGTCATATGGTTTTAAGGAAGGACCTGGGTATTCTGGTGCACTGCAGGTTAACTACGAAACAGCAGTGTGCCCTTGTGGCCAAGAAGGCCAATGGTATCCAGCAATGAATAAAAATGAGTGTGGCCAGCAGAGCAGAGGAGGTGATCCACCCCCTCTACTCTCCCTGGTAAGGCCACATTTAGAATACCGTGTCCAGATTTGGGCTACCCAGATCAAAAAAGGCAGGGTTCTCCTAGAAGGAGTGCACAAAGGGCCACAAAGATGAGTAAGGGCCTGGAGCATCTTCAGTATGAGGAAAGGATGAGTAACCTGGGTCTGTTCAGCCTGGGGAAAAAAAGACTGAGGAGAGATCTGATTAATGTTTATAAGTATCTAAAGGCATATGGATGAAGTCAGGCTCTTCTCAGTGCTGTGTAGTTATAGGAAAAGGAGTAGCAGCTAGACTATTTTTAATTAGATAGGGATTGATCTGAATTAAGCAAGATGTTTTTATGTTTGAGAATGTAATAGGGATGTAGCTTTCAAAATTACATCCATGAAAAACTGTGATTTTAAGAAGAGCTGCAATGATTTAAAATACAAATGAATGAGAAAGCAAATTTCTTAACATGTGGTGCCAAGCTGTCTAGCAGCCGTGGTATGTTCTGTAAAGCCAAAGGCATATTTTTAGCCTGACTCTGTTATGCATATTGTCACAACAGTTTATGATACTGTTTTCTTTGTTTGTAGATGAAGTCTTGTCTGAAAACTTTCTGGACTACAAGAACCGTGGAGTCAATGGCTCTCATCGTGGCCAGATTGTCTGGAAGATTGATGCCAGTTCTTACTTTGTGGAGCGTAAGTATTTTTTCAATTTTACCATAGCACAATTCAGCCTTTGTAGAAACATAGCTGAATTCCTTGTCAAGTTGTTCTTGTGATAGTCTTATAACTTTGAATACATTAAGAGGAACTGAAATGCCCTATGAATTAGAAAAACATAGCTTCTACATGAAAATAAATTTTGTGGATATTGACTTGCTTACATATTTTAGCTTCTTTAATACAGCTACTGAAAAATATTTAATCAGTTTGCTGTTATTTGGGCATTGCCACTAGCAGTGAGTGGCATTTATTTTAATATAGCATTAAGAAAAAGAACTCAGGGACATTATCTCACCTCTGGAAGATTCACACTGTCTTTGAGTTGGAAAACCTCATGGTGGGTCCACCATATTTGCATAGATGCAGAAATCAAAAAAGGGTTCAGTCTGGTTATTGTCTAGCTTGCTGTAACTGCATGTTGTTACACTTTTATCAAAGTAATGCGACAGCAAATTAATTGTTCCTCATTGGATTCGTGTATTATCCAGGGTGTCTGATGCAATGCAATGTAATACTTTTCCACCCTTCTCTTAATAGAGAAAAATGCGTAGACACTGAACTCGCTTGTACGAAGAACTATGTACTCTCTTCAGAAAATTAACATTTCCAGACTTTGTCATCCCACATCCCTGATCATTGGAGTCCTTTTAAAGAGTTACTGTGCACTAGTATGAATGGCATTTATGGTCTCTAATTTCCTCAAAAAAATTATGCTTTTCTTTGGTGGGCAGAAATAGGGTATGCAGAAGATTAAACTGAGATTTATAGAAAATATCCATGGAAAAGGGCTACAGTTATCCTTAAGGAGTTAAACGTGAGGGAGGCTAGCATTCAGCAGTTCACTTTTTCAGTTGTACTGAATGTTTTCAATGGTCCACTTCAGTCTGCTGAGCAAAACTCAGAGTTGTGTGTAAGCATATATAAATTGCGTGGTAGTCAGATGTATCTGTTTTAAGACTGTCTGAGCTTGAAGGCAGTCAAGGGAATCTTTGATAAAACTTAAATTCTGAAAGAGTTAGAAAGGATGTAAATTATATTTGATTGGATTCATCTCTGCCTTTGACATCAAGAAGCATGCAACACACACACATTTTACAGAAATTCAATTTTAGAAACATCTTCTCTCTTCTCAATATGAAGCTATTGCTAATGATCCGTAATTCACACTTTTAAGTTAAATTGAGAATATTCTTAAAGATTGAAGGTAGCTACTGAAAGAGTATCTATGGATACAAGGCGTGTTATGATTGTTCAGATCCTGTATTTTAAAAAATACGTTGCTGGGAAATTGTTTAATATACAAGAACATTGATCTTAGTTACCCTAGTTTTAAAGTAGGAATACTTCATAGGACCTAACCTTTAAAATAAGATTAATTTGCAACTGCTCCTTTGATCTTCAGTTATCAATCTGTGAAACTGATCGTGCTTACTTTTAACTGTGAAAGAAGCGTGGGGAGAAGATGTAATATTGTAGAACAGGGTTTTGAAGAGGCCTTAGCGTCTCAGTTTATTGATAAAAGCAGAGGAGAAAAGAGTCAATGTGAGAAATCCTTAAGAGAAAGGCTCTTCAGGTAGGCCACATTTCATTAAGGGCTCGAGTGCACAATTAATTATGGCAGCATAATTAGTTGTCTCTGTTAACTGAGACATAGTAACTGTTGTTAATTGATTTTGTGTATATTCTTTAATTGCCCTGATATGAGAATCCACAGCTTAGCATAACCATCCCTGACACTTAAAACTAAGTCATACTGCACTGTATTTGGGCTGCTCGTGCTTGATGAATTGCTGCTGCTCGTTAATTTGTTATGCTGCCAACATTAGGCTATGAATCTCAGCCCTGAGATTATGTCCCATCAAGGCCAAATTATTGCCCTGCCCAGATTTAAAACAGAAGACACTGAAGTAGGAAGTAATAAATAATAGCACGTGTATAATCAAGGAACATTAAGATGTTATAATTATGAAATAAACAAGAGAGTTAGGCAAAGCAGATTATAAAAACACAAAGAGAACAGATAGGACACCCATATCCTGGGTATAGTATGTAGCTAAGACCCAGCAGTTCATTTCAAGGTGCCTGCATTGTTTTTTCTATGCATAATGTTATGTTTCCTTTAACTCGATATTGATCGGAATCTTGCTTAGTATTCATTCTCCATAGAACAGAGTAGCTTTCACTTGCAAAGGTAACCCTTCATTTCTGTGTTTACTTTTGCCAGTAAATATCTGTACTTTGCTATCTGTTGTGAGTCAACACTGGCAGTTGATCAGCTACACAGTGCTTTAGAAAAGGTTGTGGTATACAGTGCCGTGTTGGGCCCGTTGTAGCTGGGAAGTGCCATGATAAAGGGGAAATCAAACGTGGCCAGATGAAGAATGAATTCTACAGAAGTTTAAATTCTGAGTTCCCAAAACCTTAAGACAGACCAGCTTGGTAGCTGTATTGGAGTGTATAAAGATTTCACATTGTTTAAAATGTCACCGTCCTACTGAGGGATTATAGGAATCATTCTGTCTGCCCTCAGAAGCCAAAGTTTTCCTTTTACCAGCAGCTGGTCTTCAGTACACCCCCATGGGTGTCTTTCAACAACATTTGAGAAAACTACTGTTATGCTGTTTCCAGCCCCTTGAAGTAAAGAGCTTAGTGGAGATTCACAACAGAAATCTTCCTACTATCAGATTTAGTTATAATGACAGGCGAAAACCATTGACCTGGAGGACTCATGATGGGAGAAGAGACTAGCAATACCATGAGAGATGTGTAGAAGCACATCAGGACTGAAGGACACAGAGAAACACGTGAGAGACTAGAACTGTTTTTTTGTGAACTGCATTGCTTGTGCCTTTATAAAACTGAAATTCTGCAATTTGGGATGTTTAGCTCTTTAAGCTCTTAGTGGGTTGTGTCAGCCGTTACACTAACGGTTACTTTTTCAGGTATATTTACAATCTTGGTTAAGCAAATACTTTTTGTGTGGTGGGTCTGTGGCAGTGCCTAATAGATTTCTCATTTTGGTACACCTCTGTGTTTTGGGGGTACTTGGTTAATAGATATTTTTTTCAAGTTTACTGATAGCCTGGTTTAAGACCATCCTAGGGAACTCTTACTTTTCAAAACAAAAGTGATTTCTTGGCGTATACCTATGTATCATTTTCAGATACCGTGGCACTTAAAAAACATTGTTTTTGTTTGTAGTGGTCTGTTTTTTTACCTTGGAAAGTGCTTAATATCTTTCCCAGAGAAGCATCTGCCTTTCCAGTTTGCATATCACAAACTCACAATATAGTGTTCTCAGACAGATATGTAGCTGGTGCAAGCCAGAGAACTGCTTCTGAATTATACCATGAATGCAGGCAAAGCAGAACTCATCTCCTATTAATACTCAGCAAACAAATAACCTTAACAACTGCAGAGGCAACGACGTGCTGTGTTCAGTTTTACATTTCTGCAGCAGCTTAGCAATTTGGGCTTTATGACCGCCAGTGATAAACAGCAACCATCCGTGGTAAACATGAATTGTTTGGGGCTTGGAGAGAATACAGGGGAGGGAGGAATAGCTACATGCCACTAGGGATGTGTACTTTGTGTCGGGACTTGGAGGGCACTGCAGTGAAAGAATGAGCTTGTAATGGGTTTACTGGGTAAGTAAATATGCTCTACTTCGTTGGAATTTGTGGCACAACTTTTTGGCCTATGCAACAATGCAAAGACAAAGATGTGCTGTGCATGTGTGCATTTATGGAATATGAACGTAAAGAGAAGACAAAATTGGTATGTAATCAGCCCTTTTATCTGAGGGTCCTTCTAGAAAATCTATATTAGGCAGCTGATTTAAAGGCCACTTTCGAAGTACAAATAACTGAAGGATGTAGCAGCCTCAGAGGTTTCCAAATAAATGATATGCAGTCATATCAACAAAGGTTGTAATGAAGCTGAAGTCTTTGTAAAATTTTTGTATTTCAAGGCACATACACTTCACTGGTGAAAATGCACATAAGTTAATTAGACTTTAAGCTTAAGGAGGTCACAGATGGTACAACTGAAGCAACGCAAAAGTATCATCTTCAGTGGTGCTAATAAAACTAAACTGCAGAGTAGTTAAAGGTGTCAGAGAAAAAATGAATACAACATTTACTGTTTGCATGTCTCCTTGCACATGTACTAGTCTTTTCAATACTTTGTGGTTATTTTCCACCCTATATATACACATCACACTTTATATTCCTCTTTCCTATTTTCTCAGCCCTATAGCCCTGTAGTCATTTAGTACTTTCCTTTGAGGCTTAGCTCTGGGAGAGAACTGTCTGATCCTGGCTGAAGGCATTTCCCAGTTCAGAACTGTTGTGATTCCTCAAGAACCCTTTGCTTTGTGTCCTTTGATGAGCCCTTTAATCTTTGCCATCATTTTCTGTTGTTTTTTTTTTTTAATCTTACAGAGTCTTTCTGTGCCAGGATTGTAGCCAGCAGCCTATCATGAATGGAAACATAGGTCAGTCACCACAGGATAGGAAGACAGGAGACAGCAATATCTTAGCTTCCTGCTTGATGGAACTGCGGTAGCTTAACTCTCAGACTTTTCAAGTCAGGTTTCCCTCCATCTTTCCTCAACTTCTATAGCGTTTTTTGACACTTGAACATACTTTGTTTGTACTGTGGAGATGGGGGCTGTTTGTTTATTTGTGGAAGGGAAGTAGATGCTTGTGTTGCAGCTTGTGGGCTTGGTGACACCAGGCTGGGACAGCCTGGCTGGTCCCACACTGCCTGCTCTCTGCTTTCCATTGCAGCTTACATGCGTAAAGTTGAGACTGAAGTGAGTGCTTGGTTATGCCAGCAGAAGGAATTTCAGAAAGTTCTGCCAGGGTGAATTGGAAAGCTTTAAATAAGAATTCTCGATCCTAGGTATTCTAAAGTCAGAGCAAGTCTTTCTTCACAGAGCTGTAGTTCCCAACAACTGAGACCATAGCTTATTTTGTCAGCCACTTAACGTTAAACAAGTTTGGCCATTCTAACGGTGCATCCAAGACTGAACCTCTTATATTTCTTGAGGCAATGGTGAAGGATGGCAGTGACATTTAATCACAATTCTAGGGCTAATTACAGTGAGTTCTGGGGCATTTGGGACTTGGTTTGGATCAACAGATCTATTCTTTTTTGTTAACTTTCAGGTGGGTTTTTTTGGTGGTGGTGTTTTGTTTTTTAAATGCAGTAATGTCTCGTGTCCCTGTGAAGAGCTTCATTCTTTTCTATATGCTAAGATAGTTCCCCTCCTAAAGAGCTTAGGCCAGGGTTTTGAAGGCATTAAGTTCAGTGCAAATGTTTGAGGGCAAGGTTTCAAAGCTGAGATAGAGAAGATGGATTTAAAGCTGAGGGGTGGAAGAAGAGGCACGGAGTGAAGAAGTGACTTTGCAGTGCAAGAGTTACAACTGCAAATAAGACTTCAGTTTCCACACTCCCCGCATAGTGTCTCATCTGCTATTTGAGGCCATCTCTACTCTGTTTGCAGTCTGCACTACTGGGAATTATTTAAAAGCTGTACTCCAAAAATAAATGTGCCTGACTACATAGTGCATTTTTTCCCTTTTGTTCTTTAGAGATCATAACTTCTGAAAGCTCTTCTGCTGTAAAGAGAGGAGAGGGTGTCTGTAGGGCTCTTACAGCTTTTTGTATAAGCCTGACAAAAGGTGGTACTGAAAGAGCTAGAGTTTTCCCATTCTTTTCTGTTCTTCTTTTTTAAAGCCAGCTGTGAATATGTTGGATCTACTTGTTTACCTTCTCAGATGTTGTGAGGGACAGCACTAATTTCCCTTGCAGTCTGACAGCCCAACTCTTGCATAGCTGATCCACTGCCTACAACAAAGACTCATTTTTATCCAACTGCTTTCCACCTTGTTATTTTCCTGCGGCTTGGCCTGTCTCATATACACATGCAGAAGGGTGCTGTAGTCCTGGTGCTTCCAGGTGACCCCACAGGTCCACCACCAGCTCTACCTGGTGTTGAATACCTTGAGCTCAATGAACTGGGTAAAACAGCACATGATGGGAACAAACGCAAATCTTCTTGCTTCATAGGGGTCTGTTGAGCAGAGAGTGCAGCAAGGAGGCCAGACCCCCAGTTGTAAGCTAGTGCAAGGTATTACCTGAAGCACCCTGTGTGCCACCTGCTGGGAGATGCAATACCCTGTGATTTCAGAACTTGGGTAAAAGATAGCTGATAATAAGAGGGAAAAGTTCTCCTTCACTTATAGTGTTGTTTCTTTCATCTCCATAGCTCACTCCTTCCAAATGGGTGTTTATCTTGCTCTGAGCTTGTTGCTGGCACCCTTCATGAGAAACAGACAGGGGCAGGCAGCAGTCCTGCCACTGCCAGGAAATTGATAAGAGATTGTACACTCCTTGCAACACTTCTCACTCAAATGGTATCAGGAGCTGGGAATGCCCTGAGCTTTCCATACCTGTGTTAAAATTTGTGGGTGGCTGTAAGTTCTGATTTGCTCTGCTTCATTCTCTCGTCTCTGGTCTCACTGAAGATATCAGGTAGGTACTGGGCATAATGCCACAGGGAATAGCACATGCTCATCGTATATCAGCAGTATCCTCAGACACATTGTACTTGCTTTTGCTTCAGAACTCATGCACGTTGTACTTCTGTGTCATCCAGGAGTGTACTTGAAGAAATGAAGAGGGAGTCTTGGAATGCAGCAGTGTGGCTAACAACTGTATCATTCTCATCTAGTAATTGAGCAGTGCCTGAACAGATACTGCTTTGATTCTTTGAACTTTGCATGTTTGTATTCCACAGAATAGCTGAAGTCATCTCATAGTTCATTTTAATGAATCTGTATAGCTTAGGTAATGTTGTGTGATTGATAATCATTCTACTACTTTTAGGAAGAGACTACAGTGTTATCTGCGATTCACAAATTAGTCTTTGCCAATGTGAAATACTATTGGCTATTCTCTGTTAGATGGTACTGTCTAGGAATTTGGTGAAATTGCCATGGAAGATAGATTCCCTCTCTTTTTTATAGAGCCCTGTGTTCTTCCCTTGAATACCTCCATTAGACATGTTTCTGAAGCTGCTACAAGCCAATAAATTCCCACTGAAATCAATAAAAAGTACTGGCACATGGCATCTGTGCTCCATCAAGCTCAGCACCTTTCATTTGCAACCATATACTGAGAACCCAGGTGCAGATTTTGACCCAAGTGGGGTTTTTTTTTGGTAGAAAATCAATGTGGTTCATGTAGAAGATGAATACAGTGTAAATGGGAAGCAGCTGTGATTGGAAGGGTTATCAGCACATGAATTCAAAGGTTATATTTGCTCCAAAACAGTGCTGAGCTAGCAAGCCTTGTTTCAGTAAGTAATTTTCTTACTGACTATGAACAAACAGAAAACAATGTATTCGTGTTTTTAAAATTTAGGATATAGGTTTGGTTCATGGATGCAAAATCTTTCAGGAGTCTGCACTGTTGGTATAAGATCTCAGCACCACTGAACTTGAACATTTAAGATTATGGACGCAGGAACCCAGAGATGGGGGTCTCAGAGCAAAATGTAGTAGGTTGCTTCAAGGGCTTGCCTGAGTGAGCCAATTAGTGGACTGTCTATTGACCAAGACAATAACTAGTTTAAAAATCCTGTAGAATAGATCAATGTCAATAATTTACCTTTTATAAATTTGGTGGATTTTATGGATCACTTTTTTTTTTTAATCCTGTTATATTTTACTATCAAAATAATTCATCACAACAGAACTTGGAATCTATGTAGTAAAGAAAGCATTTTTCTTAGCTTATGGAAGCAATGAACTTTCTTCCCATCTATTGAAAGGCTCTTTTGTGTCTTTCTGCAATGGTAAAACACGTGAAGGGCTCTTTTTAAGTGACCGCTGTGGCACAGAAAAATCTCAGTATAAAAGGGGATAAATCTCTTCACATAATATCAAAATTTGATTGTAGCCCTGCAGTGTCATTGTCTAGTTTTTGCCAGCTGCAGAGTCCCTTGTGTCTTGTAGTGGTTACAGCAACATTTATCCAACTTACACATGGCATTCGGGCAATTTCAGTAGACAGAAGATCATCTTTGACTTTCCACGAGGGCTTTACCTGCTGCGAGAAAGCAGAATTTTATCTATGATGTAGTGCTGCAGTAACTTATCTTGCTTCTGAAAAAGTGCATAAATGATGAAGGGAGCCGTTTTGGTATTCATCTTTTTTTGCAGACTAGTTAGTCAATCTAGCTTTAACTGATTCCTCATCCAGGATTTCCTGCCTTAGGAATCCCAGATACCAAGAGGATGTTTTCCATCCAGAATGACTTACTCAGAGAGCAGGAGGTCAGCGTGGATGAGTTCCTTTCTCCCTCCAGGGTTTGAACACAGCAGGAGTTTGAGCACAGCAGAACCATTTTTTGCAAGGTCTTTGATATTGGTTATAGGATCTTGAGAAACTCAGAATAGTGTTTTGTACTTCTAAGCTATGCTCTGACCTTTACAATGCTTTGGATGTTCGCCTTACCCCATTAACAGCAAATATAATTTCCTCCCACTTATCAATGCTGAAAGTATTTATTAAAAATATATATATATGTTGAAATAGATATTTTTTGCTGACTTTGTTTCTTAATTAAATCTCCATAAAGATGGTTGGTTTTTTTTTTCTTTTTTCTTTTTTTTTTTTTCTGTCCTTCCCCTTTCATTGAATTATCTATGCTGATTTCATTGTGTTCTCTCTTCAAAAGTTGCCTGTGGATTTTTTTCAAGTCTCCTTTGCTAAAAGCCACTGCTGCAGTGAGACCTCTAAGAGTAGAAAGTGGTAGTTATTCCAGACATTTCTTCCTGATGGTGGGACCTGTGCATCTACCAGGTATTTCTTCACCT
This sequence comes from Perdix hodgsoniae, assembly GCA_035772895.1. NCBI lineage: Eukaryota > Metazoa > Chordata > Aves > Galliformes > Phasianidae > Perdix > Perdix hodgsoniae. The sequence continues at coordinate 2,151,775 of JAPSGF010000088.1, forward strand.
CTCAGATGGCAGGAAGCAGAGGTGTAGGGAGGTGATGTGTTTACTGATGTGGGATGAGCTGTCACAGCTCACTTGCAGCTCTCGTCTCATCCCTGAGAATAAGAGCCACAAGTCTGAAGCCTTCTCACTCAGGGGCCACATTAAGGGAGCTTTATGTGATTAGGCTGCATATACTGATAATCTTGTTTCCTTTTACAGATCCCTTTACACTGTAAGGAAGCTATGAACGCGGTCATAGAATAACTTTGGGTGCAGTGGGCCTCTGGAGGTCATCTGTTCAAGGCAGGTCCAGTTAGAGCAGGTTGCTCAAGAAATCTACTAGTAAAATTTTGAATATCATCAAGAATAGAGTTTCCTTTTGGGCAACTTTTTTTTTTTTTTTAGTGTAGACTACCCTCACATTGAAACAAGTCTTATTTCATTTTCAAAGATGGCCTTTCTCTGTCTCTAGGTTATGTTTTTTCCTGACCCTTTCCTTTTGGTCGATAATGTTTGCCATCCCTTGGAAAACTCAGAAAAAAAATAAAAATCGTGAAAAGCAATTATTTTTTCACCTGGTATTTTAAAACAAGTTGCAAATAAAACACATGAAATTAGGAATAGAGTGTTTGTTGGTTTTTTTTGAAAGCCATTTGCATCAAGAGGAACAAAATAGATGTTGGTTGTGAAGCAACTTGCAGCTGTGTTACAGAAAGGAGGTGGAGGTGGGGATAGAAATAAGTGGCTGATGCATATGTATCAGAATTCAAACTGTGGATGTTGTAACTTGCCAGCAGTGTTCCCCAGACGGAGACTTCTGATTGGCAGCAGTACAATACATGGAAAGTGGAAAGCATCAACACCAAGAGACCAAGCACTGTGTATATATTGCAGTAGAGGGGCACCAGAGAGTCTTCCCAGCAGCTCATGGCAAGGACTCTCAATTCTACGCCCAGCAGGCAGAACGTTTAGGGAAGTTGCTTTTGTGATGAGAAGAGCTCATACGCATCTCTCTCTCCTGCCTCTGGCTTTGAGAATTAGTCTGCGCACAGCAAAGTGTTTTAACGCTGCAGTTGTCTAGCACAGGCCTCACAGGCTTATGATGCATGACTACAGTTCTGCTTCTCTTTCTCAAATCCCTTAAAATCAGTCTACAGATACATCGGGGTGCTTCAGGGGCCTGTGGAGATTTCAGAGTCTTGGTTTGTCTCCCTGCTAACTGTGCGTTTGTCCAATCTACTGAACAGCGCTTAAGTGCTACTGAAGTCACTTTATGACCTGGATTACTCCAGAAGGCACAAGCTGGTACATCTCATGGAGAGATGAGACTGTTTCCTTCCCATAGCTTGCCTAGGGTTTCTGGATTTACATATGTAAATATGTAATATACTATACTTCTGGATTCAGGCTCAGTTCAGAGACAACCACAGCAGTCATTTGTAGTACTTAAGACCTTGCAAGCCTCCATTGTCTGTGCTGCCTCTGCCAGAAGCAGCCTCTCAACACACCATTTCTGGAGGCACCATTTGATCCCTGGTCCTTGTTACCAATTTCAGCAATCTGGGTAGCTTAGTTCATGTTTGGGTGCTATTTCTGACAGCCTTTGTCTGCTAGCAAGTTAGCTAATGACAAGTAAATGCAGGGTTGCTTCGGGTCATGTTACCCAGAGGTTTGAGAGGTGTGGGACTCAGATGTGGGACTGCACTTAGCTGAAAGACAGAAGTTGGTTTTTTTACTTATCACATTCTAGTGCAGAGGATGTGTTCAAATGTATTCAGGCTGCTGTTTTGTGTCTTTTTGTTTTGTGTTTGAGCAATTAAATGGAGGAGGCACTTGTCCTTCTAGAGCAGCCCTGTGGACAGCAAGACCTGAACTCCTCCAGTATATAGAGATTGAAATTCCTCCTCTACTTCAGTCAGGAGATCTACCTGTTAATTTAAACAGGATAAGGACTTCACCAAGAAGTATCAGAATTTGCTGATATAAAATTATAAACTTTCTCCTCTAGTTATACATTCATAGAAAAGAATGAAAATTTGATTGTTCTCTTTTTCTCTTTGCACTTTTACAAGGAAAAATAACGAAAAAAAAATTGCTTCAGAAATGAAACCTTTGATGGTTTAAAACCAATACGTGGGTGTTTTGTGATTGATCTGTGAAACCCTGAAAACTGGGTTCATAATGACCTCTCAACACAGCTTAACACTGCTACCAGGAACCCCTGCAATTTCTGCTTCTCTACAAAATGTGCTGAACATCTATGATAGATAAAAAAATCTCATATTCTGCTTTCTTCTGTTAGCAAATGACTCGGTGGAAGCCTTTTAAATATATATAATACATGCAAAGATAAATGTTCTGCTTCTGAACTAGCCCATTTAGATTTTGTACGGTTTGGAAAACAGAATCTGATTTTACTTCATAAGATCGATTTCTTTTTCTAAATTTCATAAATTTGTTGCATTTGAGATACATTTAAATGCTAACTAGTATATCTTTGGCACAGGTAAATGATTTAGATGGCCTGTGTGTATTAAGTACTATGGAGCACATAATGTGGTTAGTAGTGCATGCAGCAAGTTCATTTCAAACAGAAATGCTACATGAAGTTTAGAAGTATTTTGGAGCAGGACTGAGTAATATATGATTGAGAAATGAACAAATTACAGCTTGGATGACTGTTTCTTTTGGAAGTAAAATAAGAGGTAGGTATGGCCTCCATCTACTGGAATTAGGGTTGGGAATTTTTCTGTTGGCTTTAATAAAAGATGAATCAGGTTGTTAGCAGCTGTCATGCAAGCAGGCTAGTTTAGGTGCTATAATAAATTAAAAATGTCAAGCAGGCTTTGGTTTTTTGTTGTTGTTATTGTAGTTTTGTTTTTTTCCACTGTGGACTATAAATTACTTAGCCTTTGAAAGGGGCTTCATTTGGAAGTCATGGCCTGTCAAGGCTGACAAAGATTGCTGTATGCTGGCAGCTGACTCAAACGAGTATCTACCAACTAAATAGATCTGCAAATAAGTCTCAAGGTTGTAACGGTGACTTTATGGTAGGTATATTCCAAAGGCAACAAGAAGGTGGGAAAATGAAAAACTATAAAACAGTCTCAGAAATGCATTTACCTGTTCTGGATTCTTAGTGTAGCAACCAGCAGCTGGATGTCTGCAGCAGCATCAGGCAAGGGGACCGTGTACATTTGATTTCTCTGAAGACCAACTTGAAAATGAACAGCTTATGTGCTTTTTTTGCTGGGAGACAAATGTGTGCATCCTCAGAGCCTGTTTGAGACTTCAGGTGTGGACTATAGATATACAAGTAGGGGATCTCTTTTTGAAACACAGTAGGTTGCATGTGTCACGTGTACAAACAAGTATGGATCCATTAGTAGGAGGTGATGCCAGTTCAAGCAGCTGAGAGTTCATGTATTTGCTTTTCAGACTGAAATTCTCAGAGATAATACAGGGAGGAAAAACCTTTCTTTTTATGCTCTCAGTGCTGCTAAAAATGATACATTTAATGATGATGGTTACTCAGAAAAATAACTTCAATAAAACCCACAGAATAGTGATAATTGGATGGGCAATGGCACGGGCACATTTGAGCATCTCAGCACAGGGAACTGGTTCCAAAAGGCAGTGTGCAACTTCTGCAGGTGGGGCCAGTGAACCCCCACCAGCAGACAGACAGAACTGTTTGGTTTATGAGTCTGCAGTGCCTTCTTGTTTCTGCCAGTTAGTACTAAAGCTACATTAATTTGGGTTTGCATGCCAGAAGAGCTGTTCTCCCACAAAGAGGGTCCTTTACCTTCCTGTGTGTGCCAGTGTAGGCACCCCCAGACTGCCAATTAGACCAGCAGCTTTCCATCTTGCTTTCCATTCCTTCCTTTGTGGTTGCAGAGCAGGGTTCCAAGGTGCAGGACCAAATGCTATGCTGTCAGTGTGCTTTCTGAGGCTGGGAAGGACAGGCTTACAACCCAGGAGTTTTTAAGGCACAAAACTGTGTGATTTAAGAGAAAACTGATGTAGGGAACATCTGAACAAACAAATGCTTTGAAAGAAATGTGTAATATACTTTTCAATTTCAGAGTGACTTGACTGACAGCAGCTTAAGTAATAAGTAGAGCTAAATCCTCTGATGACCTGCTTGATTCAATACCTTCAGGTCAGTACAGAAGCATGCGTGTGGTGCCTCACCTCTGCAGAGACAGATTCACCAGCCTTAATGCACCTATTAGTAATGTAACTGCTGCTGAGCTGGATACTTCTGGATGCTAATGAGCTTTGTTAGAGTTTGCATTGAGTGTCCTCCTGTACACTGCTTCACAGAAGACCACTCTTTTCTCCTGTAACCAAAGAACAGCCCCACTACTATGGAAACCCAGATTTCCTGACATCAGTGCATTTCATCCCACGTGCTGAATGGTGTGCATTTCTGCTTAAGACAGTAAAGCAGTGGCCTAGGTTTTGCAGGATGCCTGGAGTCTCCAGCTTTATGCCAGGCGCAGGCAGCAGATGCCCTGTCTTCCAGAGAGCAAGGAAGAGCTGCAGCATTTTCCTTTTTTAATGTTGAATACAGACATGAAGAGGTTTAGAATCATTTGCTTGGTGCTGGAGGAGGTATGAATGCATGTGCCAACATTAGATTAAGTGCTGAATCTTCAAATATACAGCTGTCAAAGTTTGGGGGGAGCCAATATACAGTATATACTTAGCTACAAATCAGCAATAGTAGGTGTTAAGAATGTGCAGGTGATTCAAAGCAAATTTACTCCAGGATACTCCTCTGTTAATTCTTCTTTTTTTTTTTTTTTCAGATGCCCTTTGCCTCTGCTTCTGATTTTTTATAAGTTCTCTGCAAGCTTATTTATGAAAAAGTGTTTTTAAAATAGCATAGGTTATCTGCAGTCTGCACTGTGTAGCTGTCCTACTGTGTGTTGTCACGTAACAGCTGTTAGAGCTTGCTTGGGCTTTTGAGGATTTGCATTAGGGTTTCCTTTTCACAGCGCAGCAAACTCTGTGCTGTGTTTTGAGACCTAAGTCTTTAACTATAAAAAAATAAAACAATGTTTCCTGTCTGTCACTCGTTGGTGTGACTGCAGCAATTTCAGCTTGGATGGGCTTAAGCAAGCTGGGAGTTACTGCTGTCAGAACAGCAGCTCTGAAGGCTTGAAAATATAAGTGCCAGCCAGTGAGGCAGACATCTGTGACGTGCACTGTGGGTCCAAGCATCAAGGTACAAAGCCCAAGAGAAAGCAGTGGCCACCTGGCAGATGTTTTCAGGTGACTGACGTGCTGCTGTGTTTATAGCAGTTTTTAATCAATAGGAACTAACAGTGATTTGAAGACCATTTCTTTCCAGTTCCCCAGTGTACACCCTGATGTATTTGCTAGGGAATAAACCTTTGTAAGTCCACTCTGTCTCACTCATGCTGCCTACAATTCTTCATCCCCTTGAATGTTTAAATGTAGTATTTCCATTGCTTGACATATCGTTATGCTAATTTTTTCCCTGCACAAAGGTTGAATCTGGTATCAGTAATTCTTTTCCCACGGTTACATGCATTTACTGCATGTGAAAACATAGTACAGTCATACAATGTACCTATCATTTTGCTTACTGATCTTTTTACACTCAGTGTATTTTAACTTAATGTAACCTATTTGTAAACCCCTTTATTGGTATCAAGTAAGATACTTAGAAACTGATGGATTTTATAAAGCCAGGTTTCATTTTGTGATTGCAGCAGTTTTCTTCTCCAGTTATTACACTGGAAATGATGAACAAAAGCTGATATTTTAAAAAGAATAGTTGTTACGATAGGAGCCTGCAGATGGGGCTCTAATAAAATAATGACAGGTATAATGTGGCCTTCTTTGCACTTTCTTAAGAGCTTGTGCTTTGTCTTAAAAATCCCCTGGGGAATTAACAATAGGCACCACAGCAGCAACAGCTAAAAAAATGCCCTTGTGAATAAGAGTTTCCTGAACGGGTGACCAACCACAATTAAGCCGTGTCAAGTCAGAAGAAATCCACCTCTGCAGAGTGGCTCAACCAAATGCAGCACGTTTTGTTCAGCTTTGTGCTTCTGTAGTCAAAGTTGTAAAGTGAATTGCCAAAGTCAAAGTGTGCCCCTGTAGAAAAGTACTTTATGGGCAAGCTGCAGAGAAGCAGTAGTGCTTGATGAGTCTGTCCTTGTGAAAAGGACAGAGAAAGGAAGAGAGCAGAGAAGCTCAATGCTATGTTCCAGCATTTCATATAACTGTGAATGCAGCTACAATGAAAAGAAGATGGCACAACTCAGCATCATCCCAGTAGGCAGATCTGCCTGTAAATTGCTTACCTGAGAAGGAGTCTTACATGATGAGTCTCTTAGGACCAAGATCATTGGCAGGTATTGGCTTTGTTAACGGCATACAAATATCTAAAACTGTGCCTAGAGCACAACCATAGTTCCTAGAAAAGTAAATAGATGTGCTCCCTTCCCTTTCCTTTTAAATAGAGGCCTGTGCAGCTTCACTTGTGAAAGAAGAAACAGAGGGAGTACCGTTCACATTTTTTCTTCCACCTTAAAGTCATCTGTGGGTCCCACTCTGCTTTTCTGTCCCTCACAGAGGAGGTGGTGACAAATACACACATCATCATGTAAAGCAGCAGTGGAACTTGTGAAACTTGCAGGGTTTGGCTACAGTCAGACATTATGTGGGCTGCCTTTGAAATACTCTCCAAGAGAAGGAGACTGATCAGTGTGTGTGAAGCTAGAATGCCAAGGGCTTTTCTCTGTAAGATGTTTTGTAGGCTATCAGCATCTGAGATCCTCTAATTGGTGAGAGGTTGTACAGCTGCAGAGAAAGAAGAGATCTACAGAAGGGGCTGTGTGTACATAGACAGGTTTGAGATCTCCTGTGTGCCTTCAGGTAATCTAGGCTTCAAATTTGCTTTTCCAGTCTTCACTGGAAAGATTAAATCGACCCAAACCTGCATATGTCACTGTGCATGCTGCCAACCCTCTTGAGCTTAGGTGAGTAATTCTGACAGCGTTGTTCTAAAAGGCTGAGGCAAAGTTTTTATCCCGTGTATCCAGTGTGGCCTATGAGTCCCTGTGAGTGCCAAAGGATGTGAGCTCTTTTTTCTCTGTAGTTTCTCAGCAGATAGGTCCTGCTGCTTTAAAACAAAGCCTTTATAAGTATAAGGAAAGAGAAGAGAAAAAAGCTACACCCCAGCAGTCTGTGTGACATGCAGCTTGTATTAAAGGCTCATGATTCTGAGTGGACAAACTCAATTAATTTTAAGAGCTTTGAATGTATAAACAAGAGAATTGTTGTCTCTGTTGTGAAGACACAGAAGTCTGCTTTGCTCTGTTCAGTTAAAGCTTACTGGACTGTCACAGGTCAGATTTAGCATACGAAGACCTTGCACAGTGCTGTTTTTCAGAGTAACAGCTTCAGGAAAGCTTGTACATTTGGTAATTATAGAGCAAGTATTTAATAATGTGACAAGTATTTAGTGATAGAGTTATATATTGTTTAATACTGTTCAGTGTGACAAAGTAGAGAAAAGTCATGTGAAAGGAATAACATTTTTGCGAAGCAGATACAGGAGTCCAGGACCAGTGTGCTGAAGGTCTCAATATCTGCTGCCCCAGGTCCATGCTGTAACTGCCTCTTGTGCTCAGTAGAACTGCAGTGCTAAATCCAGGTGCAATTGTCCCTACTCTCACCACTTAGGATTAGATGCCTTGCAAATAAAATCAAGTCGTCTTGAGGTGAAAGGAGAGGAGCAGGCCATTTGTTGGGCTTTTCCCTTGTAACATTTTCCTTGCCTCTATTTCCAGTGCCTGGAATACTGGCCTTCATTTTGGTCTTCCAAAGTTTGCAAATAATTCCCTTCCAGAATTCTGTGAAAATAGTTCTGCTTTGTGTTAGAGTGAGGAGAACCGAAAATGTGAATTGCAATACTTGCTATCACATTCTTGATAAGTGCAGTGCATTACTAGTAGTGTTAAGATTACCGCAGCATCCTTACTTACTCTTCTTTGTACCTGGGGCCAGTAGCAAGTTTGGAGTTACTAGAACACTTGTGAGCTCCTACTTTGATCTCTGTTAGCTTTTTGCTGTCTTCTGCTTGCGTTAATGTGTTCATACTGCAACAGAAATGAACAGTCTTTATTGTATGAAAACATGCTTTGTAATTGTCTTCATTGCTCAAAGTGAGTTTTTAAATGTGATGGTTAGAAGGAGCAGCAACAAACAGCAGTGTGCTCAGTGTAGTGGGTGACTAATAGAATTTGACCTCTAAGAAGCTGCTTCTCCCAGCATTTTGACTTTCCATTGAGCCAGCTTCTCAAATTGACCATTTCTTCCTTAGTTGTCATGGAAATATTGGGCTACAAATAACTTCAGATGTGAAAGGAATGTGTGCAAACTGATTCAGAAGCATGATAAATGTATGAAAATAAGAAAAGCAGTCCTTATTGTGTTACTCTCAATTACCATGCTAAGCTGCTGGCTCTGCTTCTACACCCAAGTGCAGAAGATATTTGCCTGGTAATACTTGTATTTGTTCTCCAAAGACTTCGCTGCAAGGCTACCATTATAGAAAGATACTGCATGGCAGGAACTTTATTGACTTCCATTGCTCCTGCAGAGTAGACACTGGGAATTGTAATATTGCATAGCATGGCTGCTAAAAGCAAAGAGACTTATTGAAAACCATTCTGATAGTGACTAAGGAAAGCTTAGCGCCTAGAAGTACGAATAGATGAGGCTCTTGTCTGAAAGAGTATGCTGAGCAGTGACAGGATGGGCATAATGTGCAGGAGCAGTAGGGAAATGGTGAGCTCTGTAGTGCTTCGGTTTTGGCATGCACACACCTTCCAAGTTAGCTCTTGGGAAAAAATGTGAACAACTGACTCAAGGGAATGCTGCTCTGTTTCTAACATGAAATTTGGTTATGCTTATCAGATGTGATCAAAGACTAGCCCAAGAAATGCTGTAGCAAGTGTCTTAAACTGTCTTTGATGCATAAATACAAACATGAGTCCACCCTAAGCCTGAGTCTCTATGAGTCTGTCCTTAGCTGGGTTTGGAGTTGAGAGGTGTCCTTTCTCATGCTGTTTTCTCCCTTCACAGAGCAGGCGTAGAGTAAAGCTGTGCCTTACACCTTCTAAACACCAACAATTGATCATAAGGTTGATGTAATTTTCTACTTCTGTTAATCAGCAGCAATGCCTCCTCCACTCGTACTTCAAGATCAAGGGGAATAAAAACTTGTGATGTAGAGGGCTGTGTTTGAGGCACTTGGCTTCCTAGGGCTATTTCTGAAGTTCATAAATTATCTCTTGCTCAAGGCTGTGCCTGAAGCCATAACACAGTCATGGTTATTTAATTAAGACCTTAAAATACTGTTGCCCTGATAAAAGCAAGGAGTTGGTGGTTCACAGGCTTCTGCTGCAGGAGACAATTAACTTGAGGCAAAAGTAATACCTAGAAGCCTAAAGGATGGCGTTGTGACTCTGGGACTTGCTTCATCTGGGACAACTCAGTGGCTGTAAATAGGAATAGGGAAAGGAGTCCCAGCTCTGCCTGTTCTTCCACTTCGATGGATCATGCCTCTACGTGCTGTTTTTGAAAGCTTGTTGCTGTGTAAGTTTAAACCTACGTAACCAATGGAATCATTTGACTGGCTGAGCAAAAAGGGGGAGTTTCTTGGATAGACAGGAGAAATAGGAGAGTCGATTATTTGGTTGTAATGTGCTAAAGTGAGAACAGATAACAATGACAGCAAAAACTCTGTAGATATACTAATTAATTTTTGTAAGAAAATCATTGAGTCAATTGCAACCAAGGCGGCAAGCAGTTCTAAAATATAAATGTTATTTTGGAACTTAAGCTGATGTAACTGCTGCATTTTAAAAGCTATTTTATGTAATCTCAGTCATAAATAGGTAACCATGTGTTTTATTTTGCCTGCAGTTAGTACTTTAAGATCTGAAAGCAAACTTGGTTTCTAGGTATTATGGACTCAACTGCCACACAGTTAAAAATGCTTTGAGGATTGCAAATTTTTCTCGAATATGTTGCTCACTTGCAAATGCTGATGGTGAACAACTCATCGTTAAGCTGATTTACATAAAAACATGGTATGCCTGTAGGCTCCAGAATTTCATTACAGTCTCAGCGTTGGTGCAGCTCTTAAAATCTGCTGTTTGCAAATGTCTCTCTGAAATAGCTCTTCTCTCCCTGGATGAAATGCAGGTAACCTGCTACAGCCCAGCTCATTCACTCAGGTTGGTGCCTATCAGTCCTTTCCTTACACCAGTCCATGAAAGGCAGAGCAGATAAGATAGCACTGCTGGGCCTATCTGTGAATAATATAATATAATCTGTAAATAATAAGAACATAAAATTCTTGCCTGCTCTGGGCTGAGTCCTTCTGTCTTTGTGAATATGGAGCAAATTGTTTGTTGGTTGCAATGGGATGATAGATGACACATGACTCAGTACCGGGAATGGTAAAGCTGTGTCCTTTTTTATATATTTTTTTCCTCCTGACCTCATATTTCAGAAAATGATTTTAGGAAGAAATGATAATTTTTAAGAATGTGAGCTGCCTGAGCAAGCCAAATTTCAATCCTGTTAACTGTGCCATGCAGTAAAACTTGTGAAGTCAGTAATAGTCTGAGAATATGCACCTGTGCAAACCTCCGATTCTTTTCATATCTGTACAAAGGCTAGAACACCTTTTTAGTGAAAGCATCCTGCATCTTCAGCTGCTATCTTAGCAGTGCTGTTCTGCCACTGACCTTTCTTGTGGCAGGGAGCTGAGGAAGCTTTGCCTTGCTCTGCCCTGCCTTGACTTCAGTTGTTGCTCTGAATGCCAGCCTGAGCAGAACTTTGGTGGAAGCACTTGATCATGATGAAGTAGGCTTCCACAAGGGCTGCTGGATGGCTGTAGAGTTCTAATGTATTCTAACCTCTTCCCACCCAGACAGTATGTGAGCCAGCCAACTGACAGTAAATCCCATTGCCAGTTCCCTGTGAAACTGCCCTGCTACCTGCTCTCTCAAGCTCCTGCTCCACTCAAGCCTGTGGTCACTACAAATCAGTTTTATTTTCTTTGCTTCCCAAACCTTTTGCCCTGATTCCTTCTTTCCCACCCACACTCCTAATCCTCCCTGCTACCTTCATCTCTTCCTTCAACGCAGGCACTTCTGCAGTGAGTTTGTGTTTTCCTCATGTGTACTACTTGGCACAGCAAGATTCCTCATACGTACTCAGCAAGATTCTTCCTGCATGCAGGAGAGACACCCAGACAGGGTACAGCCAGAAAGAACTTACATCTGCATTGCAGAAAAAGTGCCTTAGCATCAGTCTGGAACATATTCAGCACATAAAAGATTTCCTGGGCATTTAGGTGGTGAAATCAAAAATGTTTCAAACCAATTTTTTTTTGGAGAGACTGGTTTTTTGGAGGGTAGTTTTACATGAATATGAAAAGATAAATGCTCAGTAAACTCACTGCTGCACCAACTTAATATGGGGAGTGAAAAGAAAGATCGTCAGAAATCTTTAATGAGTAAAAATAACCTTAACCTCACTGCTACAAATTTCTGCATGAAATTTTCTTGGCGTGCATCTCTGTATGTCTGAGGCAGACATGCAGCATGCTAAATTTGCATGTGTGCATCTTTGAAAACACACAGGCACCTGAAGACAGGATTTATAATGGAACATGTCAACCAACTTCAGTAATAAGCAGTGCTAGGAGCCCTGCTTATGCAAAGAAATGTATGCTGGCAGTGAATGTACAAACACACATCTAGTCCAGCCACTAGAGTTTTTTATTAGTGAGTCTTGCCAAAAAGGCAGTTTTTATGAGTCAAGTACATAAGCAATACTCCACTAAAATGATTTTTATATGCTCTTCACAAAACCACTTTGTTATATTTCTCCTGTAATAGGAAATCCTTGCTTACGTCTGTGTTTCTATTGCATGATGAGAGGTAGTAAAAATAGTATGGCTTTACCTGTCCTGTGCTTTGGAGTCTGCACCTGAAAAATTACTAAGTACCAGCAATTAATCACAGACTGTATCACTTCATGTGAACTGCATAGTAATAGAGGTAGTTTGTACATGGCTGGATGCAAAATCAATGCAGTGTGGAGCCTGCAGCTCTGGAAATACAAACAAGGGAAGCTAGGACAGAAGACACTGTGCCACTGACTGTGAGGAATTTACTGTTACCCATTAGGTACTGCAGTGTACTGATCTACGGTGTGACTGTGGTTCTTGGAGGCAGGCAGCTGCTAAGTGGAACTGTCAAGCAGAGGAAACAGAAGTGAAAGTCAATAATAGAGAGTACCCAAGGATCGCAAGTAAAACTAAGAATTAATAACAAATATACGATAATCAGCTTTCTTGCTACAAAGATGTCTAGCCATGAATGTGCATTCTTGTGAAGAAAAAAAGTCTGTGACAAAACCAAGAAGGAAAACTCAGAAGATGAAATAAAATGTAGCTAATCTGATCTGTTTTTCAAATATTTCTGTTACTACTCAAGTGATATATTTTGCATTGCTGCAGAGTTAAGGTTATTCGAATGTTCTATCACTGCATTTCTTCATCTTGGTAAGTTTGGATATTTTGGCTGAAGTTTGATCTTGATAAGTTTTCTGGGGTTATACTACTTGATCTTCAGATCTTATAGTTTCCTTGCAGATACTTTTACCTGAAATTCTCATTGTGTACTGGTTAAACTTAAACTGCAGATACCTTTTTCTTTCCTGAGTGGTTGCAGTATAATCACCTTGAAGTTGAGATTTTAAAATCTGGTATCTTGCAGTTCCTGAAAGAAAAAAAGAAAGTATTTTGGGAGTCTGTGTTCAGATGTGCTTGTGCACATGTCTGTTTTAGACCAGGACAGGAAGATAAGTTGTCAGAAAATTGCAAAAAATTTGGCAGCTGGGATTAAACAAAATATAAACATGAGAGAAATTAACTTTTTACAAGGATAGACAGTGATAGGACAAGAGAGAATGGTTTAAAACTAAAGGAAGGGAGATTTAGGTTGGATGTCAGGTGGACATTTTTTACCGGCAGAGTAGTGAGGTGCTGGAACAGGTTGCCCAGAGAGGCTGTGGATGCCCTGTCCTTGGAGGTGTTCAAGACCAGGCTGGATGGGGCTCTGGGCAATCTGACGTTTATAGTCATTGTGATAGGCAACCTTGCATGTGGCAGGGGGATTGGAATTTGATTTTCCTTGAGTTCCCTACCAACCCAAGCCATTCTGTGATACTGTGATTCGTGTTTAGGCCTTGCTGGGTTTAAAACTTTTGGTGTCTAAACCAAACACTGAGGGACTTTAAAGAATCCCATATGAGGTTCTACCACTAAACACCTCCGACGAGCAGCTTCTAGCTTAAGGAAATGGAAGCAGAACAGCATGAAGGCAGTAGTATCACTATCATGTATCAGACAGAGCTCCTGGAACGGGCAGATTTTCTGGTATAGGATGAGGAATAAGCAAGCGTGGAAGCAAATTTCCCAAGCAAGTTGTTTGCATGGAGCAACAACAAGCATATCTGGTAGAAATTAACAATAAGGAGTATTGATGCTGCAGGTACAAAGGACCTGCTCTTGTGCTTTGGGTTTCAGGTAGCTACTGATATGCCTCTAATGGCTGTTTTGACTTTCCATTGTAATTCCTTCTCCTTTTTTTTCCATACGCCACTCATAGCTTCCTTTTTTGCATTCAGTCCCAGTTCTGGTATCCCAGAGACTCCCTGACTCCCATTCTTTCTCTGCTTTGGAGACTGCTGTGGCCTACTGTAATGAAAGATGGTCTCTGAGTGATCTGATTACAATACCAACCATTTATTTACTTTCCTTCTGGATCTTTTTGGAGGAAATCTTATGAATCTTTATGACTCATAAGTTAATTGCTGCCTCTATGATGTGACTTGCTCAGTTCCCACGCACAACCATGGGCAGCTACCTTTTCATTACTGAATTTTGACACCTCTCATTTTTTATGCACAAAGTTTGCCCCAAAGTGCAACAACAGCTCTTTTAGTAATAGACGGAACCGATCATAAAAGACACAGAATTTTGAAGACTGATGTTGCTTCCCTGACAGATGTGCTCAGAAATGCTTAGCTAACGCCAACAAAAAGAGCCATGGGAGGAAATTACAACCAGACTGTGGAAGTGTCTCATGTAACACACACACTCCTATCAAACACCAACTGATAAAGCATGTTGATGCCTCCTGCCTCCCCCAAAGAATAGTGTTCAATTTTTCCTTAAAACACCGATTAGGATGTGGGGGACTTTTTGGATGGATTTTTTTCTGTGTGTGTTTTGGAGGGTTTTTTGTTTTGTTTTTGTGTGTGTGTGTGTTGGGTTTTTTTAAGTATAAAAAGGGAAACTCTTCATCTTGACAGTGCTTCTTATATGTGAGAGACTTAAGTCAATGTTTAGTGCAAGTTAAGCCCTAGCAAGGAACAGAGGGTTATAAAAGGATGTGAATTTTTGAAAAACAGAAGCGATTTAGGCCAGTTTTGAGAACTGTAGAGCAATGAAGGAATTGAAGTGCCTTAATGCATATCACATGAACCAGCAGGAATGGTAACACTGACAGGAAGTAAGAATGGGTGAACGATGGGCACTAGTACACCTGTTAGAAGCCTTCAACCTTCAGTATCTCCATCTGAAGTTCATCAGCAGCCCCTACTAGCTTTTATCTCCTCTTGCTTTGGTTTAATAGCTAGTGCATTGTTTCCAACTGCTGGATGATATTGAAAGCAGCATAGAATATAGCTTGGAAGAGTAATGTTCAGCTGGTAATTAATTTCGTGGTTAATTCACAAAACTGATTTGGTAACTGAGATAATTCAGGCCTTTAGTAGAGAAATAACTTCAGATTAGTCAAAGTTGTGCTGTGAACAGGGAGCAATCTCTGTATTGTTTGGGGCTCAGCTATAACCTGGCTCCCTGACACATCCCCAGGAGCACCCACCTATGGAAGGTTGTTGCCTGTAGAGTGCTGTGCAAGGAGTGAAACAGAACCATATCTTCTCCTGTGGGGTTCATGTCTCTGTCGTGATGGCCTTGATTTTGGGCAGCTGTGCTTTCTGCACCCATGAGAGTTACGTGTGGACCTAAGCATACAGCTGGGGACAGTTTTATTTATGTAATGGAGATACCAAGGTGTATAGGGAATACCTGACTGTTTTCTTCTTGGCAAGTAGTTTGGTAATTGTCATGGGCACAAGTATTTCTGAGTGTCTTTAAATATCTCATCACTTGGAAGTTTTGCCAATCGAAATGCCATTTGTGCTAATTGAAAGGGGAATCTAACTTCATTACTTCATGATTTTAACATCATAACTTCATTACCCGATCCAGTGAGCTACTATTCATAATTACTGATATGAAAATAACAATGGCACATCTTTGTTTATACTGGAATTAACCGGACAACACCACTGCAGCATGCAGTGTAGCTGGAACAACAGGACAGAGTTAAACAATCATCTTTATTCCAAAACAAGCTCATCTACAAGACTACAATGCAAACAGCCTTACTTATAGCTTATTATGTTCTAGTGCCAGCTGGATAATATTCAGGTTAATTTATATCACTGCCTTGCTTATATTTCAGATGCTTTCTGTTCATCTGCGGGGGTACCAAGCCAGTGAACGTCTGTGTTTATTTTGCAAATGTATCCTTCAGAGGTGATTCAGAGGTACAGGAAAAATCTTCAGATAGAATAAAATGTCAGGACACCACTGACGTGAAAATGGAGGCCCCGGTCACCTTATTTGGAAAAAGTGGCTCCCAGCCATTAAAAAAAAAAAAAGAAAAAAAAGAAAAAAAGCAAAAATGTAAGGTGACATTTTTGCACAAAGAGATGTCATTTGTAATTTTGCAAGATATATGTGTTAAAACTTTGTAAAGAAGCCAAAAAGAATAGCTTGGAATACAGTGAGAATAGCCATTTTTGTAATATTTTCGATTTGAAATGGATTTGGGAAGAAGTACCAAAAAAATCAGAAAGAAAGAAAACATTGTTCCCTTGATGCTTCCAGAGCAATTTCTCAAGCTTTTTAAATTGGACATGAACCTTGCATCTCCTAGAAGGCTGCTTTCTTTCTTGTTTGCAGCTGTACTTGGATGAATTGATTAAAAATTAAATTGTAAGTTGCATTTGTGTGAAACTCAGAAGAAAGGAACCTTCAGCACACACGGAGGTTCTTTCTAAAGGCATATTCAGTTATCTTAGTAAACGTTTGTCCTTGAAAGTAATATTAAAATCCAGAATACCTACAGGAAAATACCTTCATTCCTTCTGCTCTTACTCCGTAGTACTTTTCATTTAATTATATAGGTAATTTTAAACCATAGTGTCCCAGTGTACACAGTAACTGATTTCCTACTCGTCAATCTTTAGTGAAGTTTCTTGCTGTGAGATCTGAACATTTTCATAAAGACTACTACCGTCAGTTACATTTTATTAACTACATGAGTTAATTAAAAAGAAAAAAAAAAAGAAAAAAAAAAAGTTTATCTATATTTTTTAGCTCTCATTGTTCCACACAAGCTAAAAATCTCCAGGGCAGACGAAAATTAAGAATTGAATAATTGTGAGAATTGTGTATTTTAGCTACTGTGTTATCATCAGCTTCTACTGTCTGCTCAGTGAATAAGTGGTTTACCTGCAGAGCTGCTAAAAATTCCATAAAGAAAATTGCAACATGAGAATTCAATCTGGACTTGCAGTTTTTCAGTTCCACCACCTCATCGAGCTTTTTTGCTGCAAAAGGAAACAACTGCTGCTCCTAGGTCCCATCAAGGCATCACTTGGCTTAGCTCTGCTATCAGTTGCACTTCTGGTCTGTAATCAAGGGTCAAGGATGATACCAGGAGGTGTTTATCCATCAGAGCTGCAAAAACTGTCCAATTAAAGCTACTGCTCCCCTGGGAGCTGTGCATGTGGTCATCTGAAGTGGTTCTCTAAAATTTGCAGAACTTCCTTCAGGTTGTGGTCAAACCCCAGGATGGGCCGCGGATCCTTGTGTGGAGAGGTTGTGGGACTCTGCATCCGCTTTTTGTGTGTGAAGTGCTGCAAAATAAACAGGCTGAACAGTCGTCTGTCTATAGTGGTAGACGCATGTATGAATTCAGTGGGGGAGCAGAAACGTGTGTCTGGTTGTCCTGGGCTGTGGGTTTGGAGAATTTGGTGGCATATGCACTATAGTGGCTCTCTGGTTGAATCATAGAGGTTGGAAGGGACCTCTGGAAATCATCTAATTTTCCTGCTGAAGCGGTTTTCCTTCAGTAGGTTGCACAGGAAAGTGTCCACATAGGTTTTGACTGTCTCCAGAGGAGACTTCACCGTTTCTCTGGGCAGTTCCAGTGCTGTCACTCTCACAGTAAAGAATTTTTACTTCGTGTTCATATGGAACTTCCTGTGTTTCACTCTGTGCCTGCAGCCCCTTGTTTTGTCTCTGGGCACCACCAAAAAGAGCCTGACCCCATTCTCTTGACACCCACCATTTAGATATTTATAAGCATTAATGTGATGTACCTCAGTCTTCTCCAGGCTGTCCTCGTAAGGAACATGCTCCAGGTCCCTAATCACGGATATTTTCTGGATCTACCTGAAGCAGTCACAGCAATGTAATCTGTGGTCAGGGCCCCAGCTCTTCATCTTGCATAATCGTTTCTCACACCAATGTGACTTCTCTATTAAAACACTGGCATTCCTTTATCCTTTTCTTACGTAGAGGCCATAATTACAGTGAGCTTTGTTGGCATTCCAGGGACAGTTGTGTCCAGGAGAACCTGATTATGAAAAGCACCTTCAGATGCATAAAGGTGGCCACAAAGATGATTAGAGGGCTGGAGCACCTCTTCTACAAATAAAGGCTGAGGGAACTCAGCTTATCCAGCTTGGAGAAGGGAAGGGTCTTGGAAGACTTCATTGTGGCCTTCCAGTACTTGGAGCTTAAAATCATGAGGGAGACAGACTTTCTACATGGGCAGATAATAATAACACCATAGAGGGAAGACTGAGATTAGATTTAGTGGAAATTACTTTACTCTGAGAGTAGTGAGGCAACGGAACAGGTTGCCCAGAAAAGCTGCAGATGCTCCATTGCTGGAGGCATTCAAGGCCAGGGTGGAGGGGATCCTGGGCAACCCCATCTAGTTGCTGGCAACTGAGCAATCTCGTTGCTCTGCCCATGGCAGAGAGGTTGGAACTGGATGGTCCTTAATGGCCCTTCCAACCCAAGCTATTCTATGATCCTATGCATTGTGTAGCTGCTGAAGGTTTCCATTTCCCCCCATTCAAACTGCAAGATGTTAACACTGTGTTTATTTAAACAGGCACCTTTCCGATGCCACACTCGTATCTGTTACATACCTGCCACATTCTGATTGTGTGTGGGTTCAAAGAAACCCAGTTCACATCCTAGTTTGCTCTGAAGGAAAATTCAAGTCTTTAGACAGGTAGGAAGCCAGGATGTGCTTTGGCAGGTCACTCAGTCCAGGGGAGTTAGGGGGTTGGATTATAGAGAATCCTAGCAAGTGATATTTATTTGTAGTTAGGGTCTAACAGAGAACCTGGCTGAAAATACCCTTCCTGAACAAGAAGGTGATTTCACTTCGTCTGTGCCTTGATACAGTTACTGAAATGGATTTTACTTGATGTATTTATTTGACTGTTTGGCAAAAGCAATGCCGTAAGTCCAAGATCATGCCCTTGTTTGTGTTCCTCACCTAATCCACATATTTCTAGGTCAGTAGAAATACATTAAGGTGAGGTCCTGTGATATTACACTGTTTCTGAAAAATGTTCTTCTGTAGTAACTGTCAGAGCAGATAATGTGTGTAGATGTATGTCCTTGCTCTAACCAAGACCAAAACAAATAGACTCAGTGAAACCTGTCAGTGATCAGTTATGCAGTCATGTTGTCTTAAGAGGTTTCTCACTTCCCGTGCTCATGTTTGGTATATCTGAACAGTGAGGATTTCTTTATCCCTACTTTTCTTCTTCCTACCGTAGCTAAAGCTACTGATCATGTATTCTGAAGTCTGCCTGTCATAACAGGTGGTTATGTTGAGATTTAAACTGTTTCAGGTGATAGGAATTGAATGGTAAATGTCACTGGTAGAGCAGGAGATCAGAGTCAGGAAGTACGCGGTTGTGCCTACCAGTCAGAGATGAACCACTCACAGTTCAGCTACTTGCCAGCCTTTTGAGTGATCCGTGTTATGCCTATCTGCTGCAACCCATTGGACAACTTCTCCACGGCAATTTTTCTAATCCAAAATAATTATCTTTTTCAGCTGAAACAAAGATATGCTTCAAATACTATCATGGTGTGAGTGGGGCACTACGAGCCACAACTCCAAGCGTCACGGTGAAAAACAACGCAGCTCCCGTAAGTTATGCTAGCCTTTTGTTTCTGTTTATCTTCCCTACTAGCATTGTTCTGTGCCTTGCTTTCCTTGCCAATTTTGTGTAATAATATAAGAAAATAAAAGAGAATATTTGCTTCTTAAGTGCACCGTGAAACAGAGGAATGAGTATTCTTTCAGTTTAAATGTGTATTTATAAGCCAAAAGAACTTAGACTGCTCTCAAACTGTCACAGATAACCTCTGTGATCTGGGGTCAGTCCTATGTCTTAGCTGTATCCCTTTTTGTTATCTTCTGTCTGCTGAGTGCTGTGAGACTTGATTAAAACCTCCAAAGGATTAGGGATCCTGGGATTTAAGTGCAATAAATGCTGAGAAAAGAAGTGTGATTTTCTTAGATGCATTTTACAAAACCATGGCATGAACATTTTCATGGCATTTCCTCTGAGCCAGCATCAGTGACAAGAAGTGAGCATTTAGGCCCTGACCTACTGAAGTACTGAAGATGATTTTTGACAGGCCAAGGCTTCATTGTGAGCAATTTTGATTTGCTGGAGCTTAGCAAAGCTCTGTAACTTAGTTGGTTCTAAGAAGCTACATACCTTGTCTTGTGTTCGAAAATTCAGTGACCATGTGAGTGAGCATTTTTTAGAAGAGAGACTTGCTGACCGCCAGAAATTATCTGGCCTTGTTGACAGACTTTCACTGCCTGCTAGACTCGTCTTTGCAGAGACCTGACTAAGCTAAGGAATTTTAGTCCAACTAGCATTAGTGAAGGATGGGTCTTGATGTTGTTTACTCTGGAAGCTGACCTAAGGAAAGGTCAATCTTACACATGGTTTCAGTGAACATTCCTGAAGCTTAACTTCTAAAAGTTTAGGGGATGTTTTTTATCTTGTTGTTGGTTGGTTAGTATGGATTTATGTGGTGTTGGGTTGTGGTGTTTTTGAAATGGTCCCCAGTTGATAACTCTAGAAAGGCCGAAAAGTCTTACATGCTGTACGTTGACTGTCTGATTGCATCTGGGTCAGGAAGGATTACATTTTTTCTCCCTTGATGCACGTAGAGACTTTTTGTTGTTTACCTTCTTTGGTGCAAACAACAGCTGGAAGCCGGATGCTGGGTAGGGGTTGATGTGTCCAGTAGTAATGAAAGGCTTTCGTGTATTGGTACACCTTTCTCACATGCTCAGAATGAGTCCATTCACCACTTCTGAATCCTGGAGAATTCCTTTCAGCTGTCTACAGAGGAACATCATGACATGCCCTTGGACATCATCTTTTTTGTGGGATGCTGAAAAGTAATTTAGTTTGTAGCGTGCAGCGTTTTATTGACTCAGGTCTTGCCATCTATTTCCTGATTGCCATCAGTGTATGGTGGACCGTCTGTGTTACTGATTCAGTCCCAGTCTTCCCTGAAACCCAACCAGCCAAACAAGGCAGTAAATACCAGTAGGCTGAGAGATTAGGATACTTATTTTTTATTATTCACATCTGTTTCTCAGACATGTGTTTGAACCATGTAAGTAAATTTGTCCAGTTTAGTGTGGAGGAGTTAATGTTTCTTTATTAACTATTGACAGTATGTTTAAGTTAATAGAAGAATGTCAGATGACCTGCACTTTGTGCTAAGCAGATATGTAATCTCCCCAACTTCTTCCGTTCAGGTCTTTGCTCATATGTGTGAAATATTCACTTTCAGCTGAAGAGGGTTTGTGTTAGAAAGAAAGTGTTCTATGTGAGGGTCAAACCATTGTCCTTAGGAGTAGCATTCTCTTCACATTTTCTTCTGTTTTTTCTTGCCCTTCTGGGTTGCAGGCTATTCTGTCTTTGTTGGATTAGAGAGGCCAGCAGTGTTGCAGATGCATTACTGGTTTCTCTGTTATTTTCTGTTCATTGTTTGCTGTATGACATAAATATTTGGTGCACTGTAAGGCAAATACCAAGCAGTGAAAACAAAAAGAAGAAAGGAACAGCAACTGAGATTATGCAATATTAACCTGTGTGACCCTGCTTTATGAGCACATGAGAAAAATTCAAGTGTGAAAAGCACTGTATGACTGTAGAGAAAAATAATGGGCTAATTTTTGCATGTGTGAAGGCTTTCAGATAAGTATGATCCTTCAGACTCTGGTCCCAGCTGACACCATCAGATGACTTTCCTCATCTGGCTCTGTACAGTGCATGTGCAGCCCTCGTTACTAAAGTATTTGAAAGTTGGACAGCATTGGAAAGTTGAACACCACTGGAAAATGCCGATATCCTAACTGAATAGATGAAGAAAAGAAGGGATTTGCTTAGCCCTACCCTTTTTCTGGGCTCTCATGTGTCTCTGCACAGGCTGACCCTGGGGCTGAAATACTGGTCATTATACATAGAGATGCAGCTACATATAGGCACTCACCTTTGACCATGGTTTTGCCAATAGCAAAGGTTAAAGAAATCACAACATAACCTGCTCTATCTGTTTTAAAACATATTTTTTCCAAATAATGGCTTGGGGAAATTATCAGAAAGTTCTTTTCCTAAAGAAGTAGCAGCTCTTCTGGCTTGTACTTTGCTATGCTCATACACCACCCGCTAGAGAGCACAGCACAGCTTTCCTTTTTCGTATCACTGAGCCCCTCCCCATCCCTTTGCAGTGACTCCGCAAGAAAGTATACTGAGGGGCAGCCAATTCTCTTCTGTTTCTTGAATTGATAAGCTAAGCACGGCTGAGCAGTGAGTGATAGATTGCTTTGTTTCTCCTGTTCCTTGGTGTGATCAGTTAAGTGCTGACTGCATAGCGCCATGCACGTAGCTTGTCTGAGGGCCTGAGGCTCCTTACCCTAGTGAGATCTGACATTCTGGGCCCTCTGGGATCAAACTGGATGCATCACATCCCTCAGTCGTTTTCATTGCTCCAGTGGTTCTGAGCACTGCCCTGGGGTCCCACGCATGGCATTTCTCACAGCACCAGCTGAAGCTCTGCTCCTCAGGCTGCTGTGGCCTGGCTGCAGAGCAGGGACTCTTCAGATCCTGGAGCAGGTATTGCACATATTTTCAGCTCAAAGAGGGAATCCTCTGGTCTGCACCTGGAAACTTACCCTCTGCAATCAGTGTGAATTTTACTGGTGACTGTGGGACCTCAGCGTTTTGTCAGAAATAATAGCTTTCCAGGGAGAAAATCTCAGTGGAGGTTTTTGTGGGTGTAGGCACTGAAGGTTTATTTTTAAAGCTCGTTGCCTAGAAGGAGGGAAGTTTTACCCTACGTTACCCAACGTAGTAATGGCATCACAAATTCAGCTTTCACTAGAGGGACAGAGGGAACAAGGCTTTGTGTGCAAAAAGATCAGGAACAGGTGTCCTGAGGGAAGCAGCACGTGGGAACAGGTGACCTTCTGGGCACAGCACTTTCCCTGCTAGCACAGACTCACCTGCATCTGCAGCCACCCAGGCAGGTTCTGTTTGAGGCTGCAGGTGCAAGGCACCTACCGTGCTTTGGGCAGCAGCTGGCAGGGTGGCCACTCGGTGTGCATCCAATCCTGCCAGAGAGCCCTGCAGGCAGAACAACCAGCAGGATCCATGATTTAAAAGCACTGCCACAACCGTCAAAAAATCCCACACCGTCTGTCTGTGTTTCGTTGCAACTGGAAAGACAAAAGAAGTTGGAAACAGGCTGGGGGCTGGAAGTGGTTGCCATTCTCGTTCCTATGACACTGAGACGATATTTAACAGGCAGTTAAAAGAGAACTTGCTTCCAAAGGGGAAAAAAAAGAAAGTTGCTTTTATCTGGATATCTTTGTACAGCGCCAACAGTGCTTTAGGCTGAGTAGCATCTCACCTTTCTTATATTATGGATGTTCTGCTCCATTTGAATTTATCTCCTTACACTCTATCCCAGTTATTAGAGCTGCTCGCCTGCTGATTAGGATGCCCTGCAGTTCATTTGTCAGTGAAAAGTCCTGTCACATTTTATCACTTATGAATCATCAAGCTTGAATATCTGGGAACCAAGAGCTGTATGCTTTGACCAGTTCTGACATGGTGAAAGCTAAATGCGAATTTAGGACAATATAGAGGCCTGGGGGTGATAGCAGTAAATGGAGCACCTGTAATCATGGCAGAAAGGATCAACCTGGATGAGTGGTATCCATAAAGCAGGTTTGCACATGGTAATTTGTAAGTTTGTAAGCATTACTATGGTGTGGGTGAGCCGAACAGCTTCCTTAGTAGAAAAGAACATTGTTATGGCATCTGGAACATTCCTGTGTTTGCTTCTCTTCTGTTACTTACAACGTCACCTTTCACAGAATCACAGAATCACAAAATCACCTTTCATTCATCTTTACATCAGATATTGCTGTAGAAAAACAATACAAGCTACAGCAATTAATTCTAGCAATAGGAAAGATGCATCTTGTTAGGGGGGGGGGAATCTGAGATTATGAAGATGTTTTAACCCGAGCACACCTGTTTTGGTGTAAAATAAAGCAGGCACAAGAACGGTGGATTGAATGAAAAGAACAGTCTTTTCCCCGAAGAGTCTATCACCTAAAAAGATACATTGGAGACATCGCAATTAAAAGACAGTAAGTGCAGAATCGATGTTTTAGCCTCAGGACAAATGTCTTTGTGCAATTGGAAATGCACGCTAGCTGTATTAGACGCAAATAATCACAGTTGATCAAATCTCTGGAGCTTTCATGCCACCGTTTTTGTCTCATAGATCATGATGGCTCTCGTCAAATGCACTTAGCATCATGGGGAAAGCTTTGTAAATTGGAGCTAATAATTGGAAGAGACCTTCTCTGTGTTGTATTTATGTGGAAACGCTGCTTCAGCTGGGTTTCCCACAGCAGGAATCGCTGCTTGATAAGCTGCTGCCATTTGCTGGTGGCTGATCGTTCCCGAGGACTTCCTGCTGTAAATGTTTGCATTATGTGCTGCCATGTCAGAGCATGGGCTGCCAAGAAGTGATTGATAATGAAGTGTTCTGCCTTGTTTTCATGGATGTGTTGCAAGCTGAGATTTTATAATGGTTTGCACGTATAAGCAACCACCTCTTCTTTCTAGGGCTGGATTTAAAATCCCAGCTGTGTGTTCTTTTTCATTTCATTCCTTATTCTATGAAAGGTGAATTTTAAAATCATCTGTGCTTCTGGGGCATCGTTACATCTAATAAGTCCAACAGTTTGATTTTCAGAGTTTAAGAATAATTATACTTTAAGAAACAGAAGAGGTATCAGCAACTTGTAGCAGCTACTGCACTGCTCAGCAGTTACAGTTTATAAACAAAACAAAAGATGATGGAAAACACAAAATCATGCTGCTATCTTGTGTTTGAAAATCCTAATTCTTTGCAACTAATCAGCAAAGAATGCAAGCTAGGTACGTCTTTAACAGGTGTGAGTGGTGTACCTTGAGAGGCTTTTCATTTCTGGGACCAGGAGCATCATTTCTGGAAGTTTTGGGTCTGCTTAGGTGACTCGGTACTTGTTGGGAATGAGCAAAAAATCCTCTTGCATTACCTTGAGTTATGAAGTAGCCAGAGGTACTC
Source organism: Perdix hodgsoniae (assembly GCA_035772895.1). NCBI lineage: Eukaryota > Metazoa > Chordata > Aves > Galliformes > Phasianidae > Perdix > Perdix hodgsoniae. The sequence goes on from JAPSGF010000088.1 coordinate 2,176,718, forward strand.
CCAATTGCAGCTGCCTTTGAATGCAAAGTGAGGTGTAGCACTTTATTCACTAGATCCCCGAATACAAGTCCTTGATTTCCTGTAAAGGAGATGGAGTCAATCAGAACTGAAAAATTAAAGGCAAAGCAACAGGGTGAAATGATTGGAAGTGGCAATACTTGCTTATTTGTAAGGCAGAGTAGACTACAGAAGTGAAAAACAGAGGGCTCTCTGCCAAAGTAGTCTCCTCCTATTGTAAAAGAGGATCTAACAGAATATGTATGCTAAGAAGCAACTGTTGTAAGAGAGTACATTATATTGTTCCAAGGTGAAAAATGCTGAAAAAAGCAGTTGATCCATAAACTGTGGGAAGGTTATCTGTGTATGCTTCTGATCCATTGGAAATATCTGCATGTTTTTGTTTTCTTCTGATGTTTTTTTATTCACAGTACTGGCAATGCTCTGCACATTCCTCCCATCTTATGTACTCATACTTTGCCACCGTTGTGGGCTGACATTAAATATCTAATAGAGCATGAGAATATAAGTCTTTGGATTTAAAGAAACAATTCAATTTACAGCAAAATTACTTAAGCAATTTAACAGGAAGCTCTGTGTGTCACTGGCTTTCCATAAATACGCAGGGAGCAACTTGGTTGCTTGTATATCAAATAATTTTATGGCATCTGGAGTTAAGTAGCCATAATGGCACATGAGAGGTAGCAGTATCTCTTAGAAGGGAATTGGGAAAGATTTTCTTGCGTGTATAGGAAAGATTAGCACATTCACGTCACGAGGTCCTATGTGTGCTCAATTTATACTGAAGAGCTGATAGTAAAAAAGAGAGCAAGGAGACCATTAGGAACAGTCCAGAAGCATTTTCACTAGTAGTCTGTTGTTGTCAAGACTTCATATTGTAGTATCTACCTAAAGCTGTACTGTAGGATTGGGCACTGGGCACAGAACACCAAACAGATACGCTGGCTGTTACATGAGGCAATGGCTCATTAACAGGTGTTTGGAGAACAGATTTTCCAGGCAGAATTTGAACTCCTTTGATACAAATAGAATTATTTTTAGTGTGAGAACAACCCTGAACACATTTGTTACAGCTGAAAAATGTCATGAATTCATTCTTTTCCCTTCTGTTTTGTTTCATTATAAAACCATGGTAGTGCTTTACAGCCTGATTTGGCAATATTCTGCTGTGTTCTAGCATACTTCATCACGCGAGCAGCCTTCTAATAGTTGCACAGTTGAGCCCGTAGTTCAGTGTAATTACATTTCTCGTTATGATTTTCTATATCCTAATTAGCACTGAATCAAAGGATTTGAAGGTTAATGACACATCCAAATTATTTCTTATTGCCACCTCAGTAACACAACCGCTTTTTCAGGATCTGGCTACATAAAGACCATTGTATTTATGCTGCAATTACCCTGACATGGAGTGAGCACGGCATTTATATGAATTAGTGGAGTCAGAAAGCGTAACCAGGGTGTAATTGGTCTCTAACTGCAGTGTAACTATAGTCACTGCATTATAAATAATAACCTTTCTCTTCCTTTTATTTCCTCCACTCACAGTTTAAATTGGAATGGTTGTCAAGAGATTTTCTTCAGATATTAAGAAAACTCATTTGCACTGAGGCCTCTTCTGAATACTTTTCAATAATACTGGCTATTATGGTCCTGATTCAGTAAAGGTGTGGAGCAAATGCTGAAATTCCATTGCTTTTACAGGAAAAGCTTAGGGTGTTTCTTCCAAATTAGCAGAGTGTTTTGGAACAGGATAGAATAAGCAAGTAGAGTCACTTCAAACTGTATCTGTGTTAGGACACGTTCCAGATATGTCAATAACTAAACAAGCGACAAGCGATGCAGTTCTGTGTGCCTTGTGGCTTTTTTTCCTCTTATCTTGATATCTACTTCTTCAGCTCAGTGTGGTTCAAACTGCTATTAGCACCAATTTATGTTATCAAAGACTGACACCACTTGTGAGAGAGCTATGTGCTCAGATTTTATTGCCTAACAAGAACAAACTGAGCAGAGGAGGAACAAACAATAATATTATTTGTGAACATCAGCACTGATTTCCTGAGCAGCAGCCTGTAAATCACAAGAGGAAAGTTTGTTCTTTTTTATTGCCCTGAGCAGAAGGAATATCTCTGCTTTCCAGCGCATCTGTATATTTAAAATTTTGTATTCTTCCTAATTTCCTGATCTCTTCATATGAAAGATGAGGCACAGTGTATTGGATCACCACCAGTGAAGGGCTGAAGTTTCAAACTCAAGCACCGAATATAAGTTTAAATTTGGTGCCAAACATCAGAGGTGATTTGAAAGGCACAAGAAATGGACCCAAGACACCCCATGGTGCACTAAATCATTTGCATATAGCACGAGTATCTCTGAGGATTCTCCAGAGTATCAAACGCTGAGTGCCAGCACAGACAAGGCAGTTCAGGCGCCTGCCCTGTGCAGTGCACTGAGCTGTAACATGAGTGCTCAGAAGTGGAAGTTGCAGGGGTACCTTGTGCCCATCGTTCAGTCTTCTTTTACCATTGCTAGCATACTTGAGCACCTGGTAATTTTAAAATCTGTTTTAATTTGCACTTCATGCACTGCCGGGGATTTAAACAGGGAAGAGCTTGCTTAGGAGAGCAAATATCAGTTAAATTATTAAGCAAAATGATTATTTTATTTATTGAGCTTTTTCCTATCATGCTACTCTGAACGTGAGCTTGTGCAATCAGAGGAGGAGAGCAGGGGCAGAAAAGAAGGCAGGGTTAAAGACACCACTTGCTTATCTGCCATTAAAACATTGTCAACTTCTTGCCCTCTTGTGGACTCCAATTAAGCAGCACTAATTGTGGAGCTTGTGAGCCATCCCTAGGTATCACTGGCCAGAGCACACTCCTCACTCTGAAGATCAGTTGCACACATTTTGAGCTTCTTGCCTCTCCCTGTTGCCCCTGTTTCCTCACACATGTTGTTTAAAAAAAAAAGGCCACTCGGGTGAGCTTCAGCCTTACTGAGCATCTGATCCTGTATAAACTTCTAAATGTGGAAATAGAGTGTTTTAATTAGCAGACTTACAGTACAGCACAGAGCTGTAATGAAAAAAAAATTAAAAGCATGACAGTTGGGGGACTGGAGTGATTTTATTTCAGCAGCACCAAGAAGGTCATTACACAAGCCATTTCTTAGTTAATGGGTTCAATACATGTCTGGTGCCTCCTAGCCACTTACTTTCCAGGATCTTTTGTTACGGTCACATAATGGCCATAGTGAATTGTATTACACATTGTATTACTTCCTTCTGTAGTTTAGTAAATTATGAAAAGGTCAGTAACTATTCAGCACACTGCACTAGTGTAATCACGTCTGTGCTGTTCTTGCAGTCATAGTGTTTTTCGCAATCCATGACATCCATGCCTTATAAACACAGTATAAGGCTGTTGACTTTGGTATGCTTTGATCTTTTAGAGGTTAAAATGAGGGAAAGAAGAAACGGGAATGCTATAAGGTTGAGTATTCTCCAACACCCAACTTCCATCCAGGGCCATGGAAGTTACAAGAACCCTGCAGTACAGGGCATGAGATCCTCTAGGCCCATTTGGGTGTGTCTGCAATGCTCATTGATGAGGTATAAAACAGAAGGAGCTGTGTTTTGGTTTGCTGTTTGCCATTATGTTTCCAGGACCACATGTCCACATCTTAACTTTACAGGCCATGATGTGTTCAACAGTTGCCCATTCTAGGTGTGCACTGGATAGGCATGGGGACTGACTGTTGGAAAACTTCGTGTTCCAAGTGGGGTTCTTGATGACCGGAAGTCATTGAAGCAGGGAAATAATTTGGGCTCATCAACTGCACTTTAGTGTGTATTACAAGGTAACACACTTTGGTGTGTAAAGATGCAGGTCAAATCTGCACCAAAAACAAGTTCCATGCAGTAATTCAGTAATGTAGACGGACCTAGTGAGCAGTTTCTTAGGTCATTGTTTAGCATCCTGTTTACATCTTTGTTGCCACTTACTATAGTAATTATGGCTGTTCCTGATAGCCATCCATTGCTTTTTTTATTTAGTCTTGTTGAATTCTTGGCCTTTTTGCATCCATGCAGCAACAAATTTTGCTCTTTAATTAGGCCTCGCAAGGAAAAATAAACACTGCTTTCCTCAATTTTGAATCTCCTATTGTTCAATGCTTTGCAGGGATACATAAGGCTAGGACTGAATTTGTCTGGCAGTGCCACTAGTTGTAAGAAAACTCCGCGTTCTTTAGCAGCCTATTTATTTCTCTTATTCTTCCCTAAAGGATCTAAGCTATCCTAGCCAGTATGAAAGTCTGAAAATTGCTGCTGTCAGATTTGAATTCTAACAAAGCTGCGCTGATCACTGTTGACCTTTTTTTGTTGTTTTGGTTTGTTGTTTTTTGTTTTCTGTTTTTTTGTTTGTTTGTTTGTTTTGTAATTCTTCTGAAAGAGGGGAAAGAAAGTTTTATGATCTAGAATTTTAGAAATTGTTCTGTTTCCTCATAGCATTCTCCATTACTCTTTCTTTTCCACTCTTCATAGAGTCTCACCTTATCACTGTGGTGGTGTGGTTTTGCCCCCTCAGCCACCTTCCCCCAGTTTTATAGATCAGCATGATGCCATACGTATGGAATTTCCCTTTGCCCAGTTTAGGTCAGTTGTCCTGGTTCTGTCCCCTCCAAGATCCTTGTGCACCCCCAGTTCCTTTGCTGACAGGGCAGCATGAGAAGCTGAAACCTCCTTGTCCCTGTGTAAGAGTTATTTCCATCCTAAATCACACGGCACCATACCAGCTACTGTGAAGAAAATTAACTCTCTATCAGCAGAAATCAGTACAAGTACAAACCTCTGCACTGCCTTGGTCTACAGGAGTAATTTCCCAAGAATGACTGAAGTGTTTGAGACAGATTCTGCACTGATCTCCATCAAAACTGACACATGCACCAAAAAAAAACCTCTCTTGCTGTTACGATGTGATTTACTTATTAACATCTACAACAATTATATCATTATACATACAGTAGCTAATGACTTCTTTGCAGTGACAGCACTCCTGCATTTAGCTGACATCCCTTTTCCCCTTCTGTCATATTTAATCATTTTACATCCAAAAGTCTTTTGCATCCAGTATGCAGCAAATCCTTCATGAAGCTGTGGTACCCAAATTGCTGTATTTAACTCAGCTGTTATCAGAGGTTGGAATTTGTAAACATTGCTTCCTCCAAATGTCTTTGCCATAACATCCCACCACAGTCATTGTTTGGGATGAGTTTGGCTCCTATTTGTCTTTCAGATCAGTCATTGCCATTATGTATGAAGAGTAACAGAGATAGAGCTGGATTTGTGCAGTCTTAAGAAGAAGCGTTTTAGGTGGGATATTAGTGATGCCTTTAACTACACAATGGGAAGCTGTAGGGAAGCAGGACATGGACATGGTGAAAACACAGCAGGCAATATGCACCAATTGCAACAAGGGAAATTCTGATTAGACTTCAGGAATAGTTTTTCTTCCTTGTGAGAGTAGTTATCCATTAGCCCTAAAGAACTTGTAGGATCAGACCAAAACTGCACAGGGCCCTGATTAACCTTCTCTTGAGTGGTCCTGATTTTAACTGAAGGGTTGGACAGATGACTTCAGGAAATGCCTTCCAATGTAAGTTAATCTGTCACAGTTTGATTACAATCAGTATTCTCACAAGCAACACTTCACTGCAGAAAGCTGTGCCATCATGGCTAAAAAACGTGCAAATGTTTTATTAATAATTCAGCAAGATTGAGGGATATTTGAAGTTGCAAGGATACTTTTCTTTTTATTAAATCTCTGCAGTCGCTTCTATTTTGCCTGAACTAGTATCCAAGGCTGAAAGTAAAAGTCTGTAATTCACTTATGAAAATAATGGTATTCACAGTGAATTGCTATTTGGGGCATTCGTTCAGAAGAATGGGCACTGTCCACTACATTGCTGCTTCTTTATGGCTTGAAGGATGATTGATCAGAAACCCCCATCCAGACTCCTTGACAGCGAGGCTAATGTATTGAGCCTTTCTTCAAATACAGCTCAGCTGAACAATCTAGGTGTCTCCCAGTGTGAGCATTACTCTTCTATCTTCTTGTCCCAGACAAACTACATTAGAAGAGTTTCTAAAGCTTGCCTTGAAGCACAAACTGCACTCTAAAGTTTTCCACATGGCAAAGACATCATGGATGCATTTCATTTTGGTTATTTCCACCATATATGCCTACATCTTCATCATCCTCCTTGTTCCTTAGTTCAAAAAGAAAAGATGTTAGTGACATTTTTTTATTCTCAGTACAAATAGAAGACTTTCTTGAGAAGTTTACAGTTAAAGGAGCAAATTTTATGCAGAAAATCAGGAACCAAACAGTGTTTACAGGTCTTGTTTTGCTTATCAATAATGAATCTCCCAGCTGTTTAGTGTTGTAGAGGCTTGCTTAGCTGTTCCTCGGAGGATGTTATATACCTTTATATATACCATTATATCGTATTTGCTGGAAGAGTGCTTAAGCATATTAATACTCAGTGTACAGACCTTGTTGTGCATTAGGCTGCTGCTTGATGCTAATCTGATCTAAAACCCAGATTTTCTTAGGGTTTATTTTTGGCTTTTGTTGTTTTGTTTTGTTTCTGGATAATGGCAGCTCTGCGGAGCACCAGGTTGTTTAGCAACTTCAAGGAACCTTCTTCCCAGCTAACTAGAGCAGAGGCAAGGATAGTGGGAAACAGCCCTTTGTTTCTGTAAAAATACATTTTTCACATTAGGGTGTAAACTATTGACATCCTTCTGGACCGCTGTAAACTCATTGAGAGACTTGTTAGTGCTTAAGGGCCCTCTGGTGTCAAATAGCACACAGAGCCACAATGAGTACTTGGTGAAATAAACTGCAGAAAGCCCATCTCAAAAAGTTTGCTACATATCATGAAAAAATTTACTGTCTCTTAGATGTAACCCAGCCTTCAACCCAGAAAGCATAAATTAAACCCTGTTTCACATACTCATACAACTGTCCAAGTATCTGAAAATCTAAGAATTTATTGAAATGGAATTTCAAGGAGTGTAGGAAGATCAAAGTCTCTAATCAAAGCTTTTCCTCTGCTGCCAAAGGATAGTTGACATTTTTTAGGCAGAACTGTTAAAACAATGAAAAAGCCGAATCTAATAAAATTTTGGAAGACAACTGGACTCTATGAAAGGTTCTGATTTGTTGCCTCAGTCCTCGATTTTGTTTTAATTGAAAGTGTTACTCATAACATCCCTTTTCTAGCTTCTTGTTATGTTAAAACAGCTTTCCACTCACATAGAGAGTATGAAGTATCTTCATGCCAGTTTGGAGACCTGACATTGACAGTCCTTTTGGAATAGACGTGTTGGTAATTGCCTTCTAGAGGACTTCACATTAGTACTGATAGTACTAAACAGCAACTTGTCCTGTAACTTCATTTAACTTCCAGGGTTCATTATCTAGAATCTGCTGAAAGAATTTGCAGCACTTTCAGTGAAAGAAAAAAATGAAAATGTGTACCTGTTTGCTTGCTAACTTTTTTTAAAGGCTTCCAGGAGATAAGCTTTTCAAGTGAAAAACTTCTGTCTCCTGGAAATAAAAGAAGTAGTCAGTAAGCACTGCTGCAAGTTGTGTCAAGAGGAGCTGTTTGGTTGCGACAAGAAGAGCTGTTTGCTTTCAGAAGGCAATTGTTGTATTTCCAAAAAAGCAGATTCTCCCCTTAATTAGGGAATAGCACTGAGAAAGCATTACATTCTAAGGCTGGGATAGGACTGACCACAACTGGGAGGGAAAGCTATACATGTGTGTGGTCGTAGTCCTTTGGGGACACAAGGCAACCGCAGAGAAGTCAGCAGGGAATTAGGTTCTGCTAATAGAGAAACTGGCTGTGTGTGATTTGCAATCACCTTATAGAAAAACACTATGGTGCCAGCACAGTGGCTTAATGAGCTAACAGGATAAGTGCATTCATTGACATTGCATTCAAGAGGTGGATAATTCTGTTAACAGAGCGAGGGTTGTAGCTGAAGCACTGCCACTAATTAGGGCTAGATTTTCAAAGCAGTGTCTGGGATTATAGTCACATATAGTCATGGGGCTCAGATCTCCATTTGCTCCTCCCACAGCTCACCCCTTGCATTGCAGTGCACCCTGTGTACCGAAGAGGTAGTAGAAGTTGAGTGACAGAGGGGAAAGAAGTACTTACTCACTGTGTTTAATTAGTCAAGTTTTCTTCCTAAACCAATTCCAGTCAGCACAGGCAGAAAATGGGAATGTTCGCCCAGATCTACTATGGACAATTTCCATTATGGAGAAGACGGTAAAATGCGAAGCATGAAGGTGGGACAGTGCCTCACATGCATTTACTGTGGAAAGACACTTCACATGTAGGAGATTGTCCTAATATTTAGTGAAATCAAGAGGGTAACAGTAAAAGCCAACAGAGCTACATTATGGGAAAGCGATTTTTCAAGAAAATCTCATCACGTGTGCTGTGTACACGCTCATATTTTAAATAGCTCAAAGCTGATTTAAGCTGACATCAGGAAAGCAGTGCAGATTGGAAACTGGTACTCTGCTCCTGTGTCTCTCTGGGGAATTCTGGACCCGTCTTATGTCTCAGATGAACTGAAAAATGCAAGCAGATGGAAGAAGGCAGAACAAAGCATCAGCGTCTTCTGTTCCTTATGACCATTGAATTCAGGCTATTACTCCTGCTTATTTTATTTTAAATTTGAGGTCAGATTTAGTGCTCTTGAAAAGCAGAGAGCAGAGGACTGGAGCTTGAGGCAAGGAGAGGACAAGCAGTTACTGATCAGCCCCGTCTTTTCACCCAGCTCTGCAACACCGTGTCCTTTGCTCTGATCCATCTAGCACTATTTCTTTTTTCTCCTGCTGGGGAGATGGGATGAATAGCTGGGGACTGAGTTGAGGCTGTTTTTCACTTGTGATTTGAATCAAGCACAGGTCACCAGCTTCTCTTCTTTGCAAGGCTCTCATCTGCTGCTTTTAATTGTCAGAACTGGTGCACAAAACAGAAGATATTTTGCTGCTTCACATCCTAGCTTCTGGGTTTTTTTCTCAGTAGATCTCCGTCTGCCATACAGGTTGAGTAGCTCTGCTGAGGAGCACGAGCCCTTCTGAATAATGTGATAATCATTAGAACTGCTTTTTTCTTTATGAGAAACTCTTTCTAATAGGTGGTATGATCCATCGTGGAGCTTTAAAAATCTGCATTATCTGAGGATTTAATCTCCTTCTTATAGTAGTAGACTTTACTACTATAATAGCGCGTGTTGTCAGTGTAGTGCAGTGGTGTTACTGATGCTTAGAATGGTAGTTTCCAGTGTTTTAAATGGAAGAAATACTTGCTCATGTGAGAATATTGATTATGGTCATTAAATGTTACCACTGTTTTGCAGCAGAGGCTGCAGCAAACCAAGCGCTGTAATCATTAGTGAAGAGTACAATTTCTTAAACTAAATGTTTCTTCTTCTTATGGGAAAAGATAATTTGTTTGGCTTTGTTGAATTCCCTTGTCTATATGGTTACATGGTCCCAGATTGCCCTTCTGGAGAGTAAAGCGTGTTAAAAAATGGTGACTAAGGTGTAACAGTGCTTTTCTATGCTGTGTTGTTGAAAAAGGACTATTTGCTTCTATCTGCTACCTATGTATATCTAGGTGTGGTAGAAGCATGTAATAAAATCATATTGTGTTTCCCATCATCAGGACTTTTAAAATAATTAAGTTGGGCTGCACCATATACAAAGAAAGTGTTAGCAGTGTAGAGCATGCTTTACGAGCATGTTGTACTGTTACAGGTCACTCTAAAAGGAAATTTCTCCTGCAACACCAGACAAACATGTTTACAACTTCTTCCAGACCTGCATACTCACTGCACTCTCACCCGAAAATATTTTCCTCATCATAGAGGGAAACTCAATAGGTGTGCGCTGGAGCCACTTGACTTTCAAGAGCAACACTGTTGTGCTTGTTACTCCTCCATATATCCAAATAGACTAGTGGAGGGTAAGGTATTTTAGAAGCTATTTTTAATTAACTGTCAGAGTTTTTGTTTCTTAGCTTCTGTTTAGACAAATGTTTAGTGATGCACTTAGAGCTTTGCCTCAGTTACAGCTGATGAACTGTCGTAATGTAGGATTTCTCAAGTTGTTTGTTGTGTTTTTTTTCCGTAACAAGGACTCTGTTTGACAGTGTGAAGCCTGCCTCCTTTCTCATTCAGGGTCACATAACTTCCCTCCAGCATTTGCAGGAACAACTCACAAGGAAAAGTGATGCTAGGAAAACACTGCATTATTTTTAGCTTTCAGTCACCTCTGTCTGCCTTCTATTTTCTCTCTTCTCAGAACATGAAAAGCACTATGAAATGTGGACTTTTTTTTTCCTGAGCTCAGCAAGTCATGAGAAGCTTTGACCTGGCCTTGAGTACCTCTGCACCTTTTGCAGATAGCTGTGGCATACTCTGGAGGTTGCCTTTTGCCTATGCTTTAGTGGCTGGGAAGCTCTGTGCTAGGCTGGAAGAAATTTTTTCAGGGTATGTTTAATGGAGAATATTTTAAAGGAACCAATGATGCTTCCCTCCTTGTTTGGGTGCAGGCCCTCATGAAAATAGCAGTGGTTCTCATCACAAGCAGGGAAATGAAGAGGAGGTTTGAATCTGGATCAGGAAATCTCCTGCCTTCTGAGAGATTCAGCTAGGCTTTTACAGTAGTGTCCAGCTTTCTGACATCTAGAAAGATATCAGAAACTTCAAGGTGTCATGAGTTATCTGTTACTTCTGTGATAATAGGAGCTGGGAGAGCTGAGTCTGTTCAGCTTGGAGAATAAAGGCTCTAGAGAGACCTGATAGCAGAGATTTGGATTGGATATAAGGGAAAAGATTTTTACAGTGTGGGTTGTGAGGCACTGGAACAGGTTGCCTGGAGATGTGGTGGATGCCCCATCCCTGGAGACACTCATGGTCAGACTGGATGGGGTTCTGAGGAACCTGATCTAGCTGTACATGTCCCTGTTCACTGACAAGGAGTTGGACTATGTGACCTTTAAGGGTCTCTTCCAATTCAAATGATTTTATGATTTTACAAGAGGGAAATACTTGTTTACTGCATATCTCATACGCCATGGGACTGAAACAGATCACCATTGAATGAGGTCAGATATTCTTCCTCGTTGTTTTGTTTGTTGGTTTGATTGTTTTTTTTTTAACAGGGTTGTGTTAGGATTTAACACAAAGCATTAAGTAAACATTCATTCAGAGTGAATATTACGGCTGTATTTGCAGTACCTAAATAAGTGTAGGAAAGAATCCCAGGCTTCTTTTCTTTTCTTTTCTTTTCTTTTCTTTTCTTTTCTTTTCTTTT
>JAPSGF010000088.1:2188150-2486765 GCA_035772895.1 Perdix hodgsoniae
TTTCTTTTCTTTTCTTTTCTTTTCTTTTCTTTTCTTTTCTTTTCTTTCTTTTTCAGTAGTTGGGAGTAGAGATTGGCAGCATTTACTGCTTTTTGTTCATGGCTGTGGGGTGGTCCTGCTCAAGGGAAGGAAATAGATGGCTTGCGAGCTTGGGGAGCTGCAAGGTGTACGCTGGGGAGGAAGCTCTGCGCATTTCCAGGGCATAGCAGAGAGACAAAGAAAGACACAGCACAGGATGGATGGCCTGGGCTTCAGGGAGAACTCACAGTGAAGAGCAGAGATGTAATGGCCATTATTAGGGGATGCAAAGGCTGCAGAATGTTTCCTGCAACTTTAAAATGTGCTGAGCAGACTAAAATGAAGCCTAGAGGCAAAGACAGAACAGCAACGACCTGCAGAGAAAAAATGGGGTGGGGTATATTGGTTTATGTGACAAGACTTTGGTAGCAGGGGCTGCTGTTCTGCTGCATCAGGCAAGGCTGGGACTGCCCTGTGCTGCGCACAGACTGCTCCAGACAGCTTCAGAAGCCCCATTGCAGAGCATGGCTGGGCCCTCAGCCTTAGGGAAAGCAGAGCTCAGAAAGGGCAAAATTGTTTGGCAGTCAGGAAAAGGGCAAGAAATGGCCTTGCGAGCAGCTTGCAGCCTTTAGAGAGCCCATGCTGCAGCAGGGAGAAATGTGAGGAGGAGGGAGTGGCAGAGAGGAGCTGCCATGGGGTAGATGGGGTAGTCTGAAATAGAGAAATCACACAAGAGCCGTTTTCCATTGAAAGCCGGCAGGTTTTTTCAGTTTCAGTATCATCAGTTAGGTAATGTGCACTGCCAAGAGGGATCTGGGGGTCGCGGTGGACAACAGGCCATGAGCAAGCAGTGTGCCCTTGTGTACAAGAAGGCCAGTGGGTATCCTGCAGTCCATTAAAAATGAACCAGATGGCCAGCAGATCGGGGGAGGTGATCCTCCCTGTTTACTCTGCTCACATGAGGTCACATTTAGAATACTGTGTCCAGTTCTGGGCTCCCAAGTTCCAAAAAGGCAGGGTTCTCCTAGAAGGAGTGCAGCAAAGGGCACAAAGATGAGTAAGGGCCTGGAGCAGCTCCCGTGTGAGGAAAGGCTGAGTAACCTGGGTCTGTTCAGCCTGGGGAAAAAAGGACTGAGGGGGCCCCTGATCAATGTTTATAAATATCTAAAGGCAAACGGATGAGGCCAGGCTCTTCTCAGTGCTGCACAGCAATAGGACAAGAAGTAATGGTCTCAAAAACTCAAGCATAGGAAGTTCCATACAAACATGTGGAAGAACTTCTTTACAGTAAGAGTGATGGAACACTGGAACAAGTTGCCCAGAGAGCTTGTGGAGTCTCCTTCTATGGAGATATTCAAGACCTGGCAGGACACCTACCTGATAGAATTTTACTAACACTGGACCCTTAATAGCAACACATTCTTAGTTTTTGAATACACTGGTATTTGCAGGATACCATCTGTTCCACCCCTGTCTCTTCAAACAATTTATGGCTAATCTTAGAATGTTTAAAGACTGGAAAAAAAAAGTGCATGGTTTGCAAATGTGCATGTTTAGGTCCATTGGCCCAGGCACTCTCCTGGAAAAGAATTGTGCAAAGACTAGAAGTAGTAAGCATTAAAGGATAATGTATAATAAATGTCAGCCAATGAAGTAGTATGAAAAATACATCTTGACAAGGAAATGTCATTGTTTCTGGATATAGTCACAACTTTGGGCAATAAAGGTTATGGAGTCCTTATCACAACATTTTCAGTGTCACTTACAATGCTGATATAAATTTGTATCTTTCCAGAAGTCAGCGGTGGCTTTAATAAGTAGTTTCAGACCTGCTTACTTGAGAATTCCAAAGCTGTAATTGCAACCAGTTATCCGATGATCCTTGTGATCCATGCCATGATGGAATTTGCTTATGGTGTGCCTCTACCGAGTACCCATTTTCTCATTTAAATTGAAACAAACTGTTGGTGGCAAAAAGTCAAGTCCCCCAGAGCCCATTTTTTAAATGGTGACTGAATTCACCCTGTACATTTACGGCCTGTACCTCACTTGTGCTTGACCTGTCAGCTCTGCTCATTGTTTAATCTCTGACAGTGGGCTGTAGGGCCCCTTCCTCTGTTTTGAACTTCCAAGAGGGAGGCAAAAACAACTATTTTCTAAGCTAGCTTCTAAGCTAAGCTTGAATACACAATATTTAATATACTGTGCAATGAGTCACAGTTGAGTGGGACTTCAGTTACTGTTTTCTGGCAGAAATTGGAACTAAATGCTCTTTTTCTTTTTTTTGCCTCCAAGCCTGTGACTTCCTAGGAGCAGAGCAGCGCTTGGCTTGGCTCTAGAGTCAGTGGGAGGTAGTGATAGTAGCAGCACCACCCTGCTGAACTCAGATCCTGACTCACAGAGTTGTTTCTTCCACTCTGTTCAGGGAAGCAGCAGAGAAAACTCTTTCCTCCAGCTGATGCAGGCTCTTATTTTTGCCTTATGTGTTGAGACAAGGGTGTTTTTGCTTCCCAGCTTCGATCGCAGCCAGAAGGCAACCTGGATTTTAATTTATAGAACAGCAGCCTAACATTAAAACTCAGCCTGTGGACCTGGCCCATATGTTTTAAGTGAATTCAAAAAGTCTCCTATTGATTTATGTCATTTTTTTTCATTTTCACCCTCAATACTTACTATTATAATACCCAGCTGTTTGCACAAGCTCTTTGAGAAATGTGTGCAATAACCCGTCTGGAAAAAGATTTCCCACCCTATCAATATTAGGTTATAAAGATGGATATTGTTAATAGAGGTGAGAGCTCCTTATGCACTGCTTCTATCTCATTTAATTAATAGTCCCTTTTGGGATGAGGAACTACTATATTAAAAGTACAGTAATATTTTGGTAACATTCTGTTTTAGTGACATGGAAGGTCTGACTTAGGCCACTAGCGGTTAAATCGTTACCCAGATGAAAATGTTGTTGTGATTAATGGTTGTCTAATTGTTTCTTGGTTACGTTGTAAAAAGGTCAGTTACTAAGCAGTTTATGTGTTCAAGAGATACTCCTTTGAGTACAAAGATGTTTGTTCTTCTTCCAGCAGATTTTTAAAAGCATCACCAATGAAGATTCAATCCAGGGACAGGGAAATCGGAGGCTGATAAGTTTTTCATTGTCAGGTAAGATACTGTTAGTGTGAAATTTTTAAGCACAGAGAGTGGGAAACTGAAATTATTAAAACCCTTAATGTATATGTGTGTGTGTTTAACATATGTATGGCTGCATGTATATATTTATCCATACACGAGTGTGGTGAGGCACTAGAACAGGCTGCCCAGAGAAGCTGGCAGCACCTCATCCCTGGAGATGTTCAAGGCCAAATTGAGTGAGGCTCTGGGTGACATGGTCTAGTGGATGTCAACCCTGCCCATGGCGAGGGGTTGAATCTTAAGGTCCCTTCCAATCCTAGAATCATAGAATCATTAAGATTGGTAAAGATCTCTAAGATTACTAAATTCAACCATAAACCATCACCACCATATCCACTAAACCGTGTCCCTAAGTGCCATATCTCCATGTTTCTTCAGCACCTCCAGGGATGCTGACTCCACCACTTCCCTGCACAGCCCGTTCCAATGCTTGACCACTCTTTCAGAGAAGGAAGTTTTCCTAATATCTGACATTAACTTCCATTAGTGCAACTTGAGACCATTACCTTTTTTCCTATCAGTAGTCACTGCAGTCCCCTGTTAGGTAGTTGTAAAGAGCAATAAGGTCTCCCTTCCTTTTCTCCACACTGAACAATCCCAGTTCCCTCAGCTGCTCCTCATAACACTTGTGCTCCAGACCCAAAAACAATAAACTGCTGCTTCAGAGCAAAAGGAGATCACTAACTTCTCCAGAACAGATCTGTAGGAATTTTGTTTTCTAAAAGTATTTGCTTCTTTAGTGATGGAAGTTGGTTCAGTGAAAAGTTAGTTCAAATTAATTAGTTAATTAGCAACATTGATCCCAAAAAAGATAATTTCCCATGATTAGGCTTCTTAGTCTTTTATACAACTGTATTATTTTAACTTTCTTTATTTAAAGAAACCTAAGACTACCTAAGAGAAATATTACAAGCCTAATTTAGTTAGATTGAGTACAGTCTTGAAGGAAAATTATTCAACAACTTTGCATTTAGTTACCAGTGAATGTCATGCTTCTGATAAGCAGATGAAAGTGTCAAAACTCTCTTGCATGAAATATGGAAAGAAGAAATGTACTAAGGTGCCCAAGATGTGCCAGCTGCTTCACCGAAAGTTCATCTTTTAGCAGCAATGAAACACAATTGCTGAAAGCCCCGGAAACCATTCCTTTGGATAGTGTATGTAGAAAGTGTTATCATGATATTTATGTGATACACCTCCCAGCCAATGTATCGCATTCAATGACTTTTTTCAAGCTTTAATATTCCACATATCTCACAGTTCGTATTTACTAAGTGATTTTGTGGAACAAATGACCGGAAGATCTACATATGTCACAAACTTACATATGAACCTGAATACTCATAAGACACTCAGGGATTGTTGTTTATTGTTTTGTTGTTGTTTTTTAATTTCTTTTTTTTCTGTGGCTTTCAGGTCACGCATTTCGATAACATAAATTTTCAGGTTGTGGAATTCAGAATCTAAGTAACAACTGAAAATAACATTAGGCACACTAAAGGTTATTTTGAAAATTGTAATTACTTTGAAATGCTAGATCAAAATGCGGATATAGAACATGGTCTGTCTTCTAAACTTTTCTTGAAGTCCTAGTGACCGATTTTCTAACAGGAATCCTAGCTAGTAAATTTTGCTTATAGAATATTACCGTAAACCTACCACTTCTGCCCTCCCCCACCTCATACTGACTTACCCAAATATGTTCTTTATAAACCCTTAAGTTACTAATCACTCACCTGTTTGTTGATTTTTAACCTTTGCTAAGGTGAGGTGACATGCTAAGCCCTCCAGCACACCAGCAGCTAGGTGCTCTAGATTGACATGTTTAAAGTCTGAAATTAAGTACTGCATTAGCCTGTGGAACACACATATTCTTACCCTGTGGTATGGAGCTTTGTGTGATATTGGCTATCTAAGACAGGCGTGTAGTCTGGTTTAGAGGAAGATAAGAGATGGTATTTTGCTCCAGTGGCTGACAGTTTGCAGTGATGAAACCCTCAATGTTAGCTGTTCAGACTTTTTTCTGCGCTTTCTTTCTCCATTAAGGCAATTTCAAAAATAGCCTTTTGGCCATTTATGAATAATTAATTTCTTAATTCCTTTTCATTTATAAACAGACCTGTTTCCTTCCTTACACCTCCACTGCCTCTTCCTCGTAGAAACAAGAATCCTTTCCATAGTCCCTTTGTAGCATGTCCTAAATGATCTTTCCCTCTTTTTCACTGTCACATGTTGTCTGATTGTCTTATTTGACAAAAATGTTCGGGCTAATCTATCCTGCTTAGCTGAATTTGTGTCTGTTGTTATTTTTTTAAACTCAGGTCTTTAAGAACCTCGCTGTGTACCAGCCAATTCTCTCTTACTTACATTATTATTTTTTGTAAAGGGAAATGCAGTCTATTTATAGATCTGTAGATTTCTGAGAGCAGAAAGAACTGCTTTAATATCTGTGTAACCTTTTGAATATCACCAGTTGCAGAATCCCATTCAGTAGTTGATTAAGTCAGTAATTTTTTGTACATTATCATTCTTAATTCCCCTCTATTATTTTGCAGTATTAGATATAAGTCTTCCTAGCACTGCACATTACTGTTAGATTTTTACAATTCCTTAATATTTGATGTATTGAAATTTTATACCACCTGTACTACTGCTTAATTTGTTCTCGTTTTCCATACTGTGAAATGTAGCTTCATATAGTACGGCATAAATCAAAATGGTATTTCCAGATCAGTGCAAAATCGCTGTACTGTGACTGTTGAAATGTTATTCACTACTGGTAGCTAAAATAATCTCTATTCCTTTAAAAGCACGTTGCTGAGAGGAGGTACTTCCAGGCCTATTGCTGAATCTTGAGCAAGATGAGTTTTATTTTTCCTTCTTCTGATGCCACCTCTATGTCTCACATAGCTCAGCCCAGTGTGTGAACTTATGCTGAGAGAGGTGATGCTTGTTTTGGTAAAGATCAACACAGAATGTACTACAGAAGAACCACTGATGTTTTAGCACTTTGACAATTACTTTATCGTATTGGTAGACAACTGAATTACCAGTCCTGGTCAGGTACAGCTATTGAATGTCATAAGCTGAACCGAAAGCACTTTATTCTACAAAGTTGGAAGGGAAACACCTGTTTGACCTATGCATTGACAACCTAATTATTGTGGTGATGATATCTGTGGCTCCCAGAGCAAGAAAAAATGTGGAGCTGTTGGAGCAGGTCCAGGGAAGGCCACAAGGGTGGTCAGAGGGCCGGAGCATCTCTGCTGTGAAGAAAGGCTGAGGGAGCTGGGCTTGCTCAGTCTCGTGAGGAGAAGGCTCTGAGGGGACCTCACTGCAGCCTTACGGTACTTAATGGAAACTTCTAAACAGGATGACTTTTTACGCGGGCAGATAATGCTAAGACAAAAGGAGTGGTCTTAAATGAAAAGAGGGGAGATTTAGATTAGATATTAGGATAAAGTTTTTTTACTCCAAGAGTGGTGTGGCGTAGGAACAGAGAAGCTGTGGATGCCCCATCCCATAGCTCTTTCCATACCCTGTTTGTCACTCTTACTCTCCATGTTTTTCTATGGCATGGATCTAGGCCAGTACTTTACTATATCTGCACTATCCTCACAATTGTTTTGCTTATGACTATGATCAGAGAATCTCCTTGCTGTGCATGACAAAATGTGACTGTCATACTCTCTCCTCTGGCCTTTGGAAAGCTTAGTCACTTGTACTGAGACAACACCAGACCTGGTAAACACAAATAGATTCCAGCTGTGAACTGATTAATATCCCCATCTGGTTGCATGTTTTCCCACTAAACACACACTGATTTCCAATTTGCCACAAAGATACAATCTTCCTCATTAACTAGTCATCAGTGTCAGAAAGTTTGGGATGCCGTGTGAAAAATGTGTTTACAGAATGAGTCTTTACAGGGCAGACAAGGAAGTGTATGGCCCTCCTCAGGGGCAGAAGCTACATGCCTGCAAATGACCTAGAGCAAAGCTTCCTTTAGTCTGATTGAGATAGCCAGAAATCAGCATGTATGAAAGGGAAGCCCTGAACAAACTGATAATTCCCTTGGGTCAGCAGCAGGCAGCACTTGGTGTGAGCCACTTGTATGTAGAGAAGTGAGCCTAGGCAGCATATGATGCACATACTTTTTTAACTGAAAGTCTGTAGCAGTGAAAGAGTTGGCAGTTGCTGCCTGTACACCTGGATTTCTTCCTTCCATCATCTTCCATAAGAGAGATGGCCTCACATTATCAAATTGATAGATCTGTATAACCTTTTTTACACAAAGGTGTGACTTATGAATAAATGGGAAACTAACATGTGATGCATCAATAACTTCTTTGGTAAACTGGCTAAAAATACACCTTTGAAAAGCATGGGTGATTTCTGTTGGTAGCATTTCCTCATGTCTTCAAGAAATACACTAAAACTGCAGTGTACAGCAAGATAAATCTCAGCCATCTGGATTCATTGGTTTTACCAAGATTTAAATTCAGTTAATCCTAAATATGCAGTATCTTCAGAACCTTTGCTAAAGACAATACAGAGGAGAGAGAAATATTTTCACTTGTGAAAGTGGAACAAATGGTGTTCTGACCAGATGTTACAGCAGTGGTAAGAGCGTACCTGGGCGTTGTAGTTACAGCAAGTTACAGCATTCATCAGTTCCACTTCAAATTAAATTGATTTCTTCTGCATGTACACAGGTGTCAGTGTAGCATTATTCTGAGCTCTTGCATTTTTGAAGCTGATTTTCATGGTGCTCAGAATTTTTGGTGAGATATTTAAGTGCTATTCCTCTACTTGAGAAAGCTACTTCTACTATCCTTGTGTGCACTGGACATTAAAAATAGAAGTTTCTGACATTTTAGCATAATTTACTGTATTTTGCAATCTGAGCAAGAAAATGATACAGATTAAATTTCTCATGTGCTTAGCTAAAACATTTCTCTCATCCACATACAAGAATCAGCTTACTAATTAGGGTTAGGAGTACCTTTACCTTCATGACTGTTTATTTCCCAAAAATGAAAAGAGAGTGATAAGTTATCATAATATATTGTTGGGTTGTTTTTTTAATATACCTAATATATATGTACCCATCAATATATATGTACCTATCAATTCTGTACCAGATACAGTGGTACAGAAAGATGAAATGTCTGCTCTTTGAAAGAGAAAAAAAAAAAATCAAACATATACAGCAATAAATATTTCAGTTTCAGAATCTTTTGAGGAAACATCAGAGGGAAAGAAAATCAGATCTGAGCGGTCTTTTCCTCCTCTCATATTTTAGCATTCTGACACTATTACGCTTTTGTAATCTTGGTTTTATTTCTGGAATGCAGTTCTAGCAGTACAACTTTCGAAGCAAAACAGTTTGCCATAAAGGATTTCATCAGGGCTGATAGATGAGATACATGCTGGTAACTTGGAGATTGCACACTTAGAGGAGAAACCCATGTTATCAGTTTGAACCAGATCTTTTTCTTTGTGTAAAAATATTGCTATAACCATGGTAATACATGGTATCAGCAAAGTACTTTCACATGGGCTGTTAATAACGATATCTCCTATTTTTTATCTTTATTTATTAGAGAACATCAGAAGAATGAGATTTTTTAATACACTCAGTTTCTGGTCCAACAGCTTTTGAAGATCTGCTATATGAATTGTATGCTAGAATATGCAATCAAAATCAACTTTCTTTTCAGTTTGCATATATTGCGTTCATTATTATAATATATAATATATATATATAAATTATATAATATATAATATTCATATATTGCCAATTCACATGGGTGAAGAAAGTGAAATACAACCTGGTGAACCTAAACGAAAATGCTGATGTTGGTGTGGAAAGCCCAGTTCATCTAGAGTATCTTCAGGGAGTGATTTCAATGGTCTCCTGTTGACTAGAATAACTCGGTGATGTTGGTTTAATCAGTTAGAAGAGAGTTCAAGCACTGTTAAAGAATGTTTTGGAAACCTGCCTTAAAAAAAAAAAAAAAGTTTAAATTGAATATTTAGGAATTTATCTGAGCAGTTTCAGAATAATTTTGTATAATGCTTTGTACATCTTCAACACAGTAAGAGGGAAAAAGTAGCTAGAATGCAGGCCAGTACTTTTAGCTGTAAACAGAAGAGAGAGATCTCCATGCAAAGAACGGTGGGGAAGAAACTAGCTAGTAAAATCACTAATAAAAGCAAGTGTCTTATGTTTTACAAGGAAAGCTTAGAGATGCACCTGGAAAAATGAAGGCCAGAAGATTTTGTTTATAGCAGTTGAACCAAAACTGATGACAGTTGCAGATTTGCTTTTCTTGACTTCACAGCAAGAAATCATGATAGACTTGTGTCTTTCTTCAGCATCTTAAGAGTAAATGTTGAAATAAGAGCATGGAGATTTTCTCTGCACATCTCAAATATAAGGGAGTTCTGCAGCTACAAAGTCCTACTCAAAACTTGGACATTATCTACAAGAGTTTTCCTGCATTAGTTCAGATAAAGTTAAGCCATGTATGGAAGGAAACATATTAAAGTGGAAAAAAAATGTAAAATGGCTTCTCATGTAGAAAAAAAAAAAAAAAAAAAAGTGATCTAAAAGCTACATTTAATAGAAGTAGAAAACTGATGCTTAGGAGAAGTATCATGATTGCCATGTTTACATTATCAAATGAATGGATCTCTCTTTCAGAGCTTGTTTTGGAATTGGATTGAAAGTTTGCTTAGCTCAGACCACTTTTATTTAGATCCACAAGCACTGATTTAGAAGCCACATTACTCTGCACAACCAGGCTGTAAAATTTTCAGTTTAATCAGATAATTTATTTTAAATATTAAGATTTGGCCTTATGCTACCTCACAATAAATATAATAAGTTTTTTGTTGTTTGTTTGTTTATTCTGATAACGCTATCTAAATTCCTCCTCTGTTTCCTGTCTATTTCACCTGATCTCCCAGAGAATTACCTCTAATGTGAAAAAGTAATCAGTTGTTTGGTTTTTTTTTTACCTTATTTCATTTCTTACAGATTTCCAGGCTTTTGGTCTGAAGAAAGGAATGTTTTTCAATCCAGATCCTTATCTAAAGATTTCCATCCAGCCTGGGAAACACAGCATCTTTCCAGCACTTCCTCATCATGGACAGGAGAAAAGATCTAAGATTATGTGCAATACAGTAAACCCAATCTGGCAAGGAGAGGTAAGCAGTTGAGCCAAGACTTGTCTTAAAAAATAGAAACACCTTTGGCTATAGCTTCTTTTCTCTTAGCTTTTTCTTATCTGTAAGTTTTTCCTTATCTAAATAGTTGTTGATCTAACCAAGTTTGCTGTGTTTCATGGTTTCTTATCAATACAAAAGGCTTAAATAGCTACGAATGGTAAATTAAAACTTTCAGTATGGGTTGTTTTTTGTGGATGTCATTTATGAAGTTAATTGTCAAAGGAAAATGTAACACAGAATTGAAAAATATATTCTGATAATGTGAAAGATTGCTGCTAGATTGTCATAGTGCTCTTACACTGACAGGAAACATTATATAAAGTAAAATAGGATAGCATGCAAATAAAAATAATCTATGTGTTTGAAAAATGTCAGTGGTAATATAAATTAAAATCAACCTTGGCACATTTGCCTATCACCTTGAAGAAATCCTCTCTAGTCTGCTGCTTGTTATTGGAAGGGCTTCATGGGCATTAATGAGATCTTAGAGTTCAATTGCTCCCTGCTGTTTTTAAATTATACCCAAAATGGAAACAGACAGCATAGAATAAGGAATCTCTCTGGAATGAAAGGAACCTGACATTAAGAGTTTGATTTACTGATGTTCTCTTTCAGACCAATATCTTCACTGCAGGAAAGAGTAGAAGTAAATAAATAGACTAAATAGATGTATTCAAATTAAAATGTAAATTGCAGAGTAGTTTAGGAATAATTCCAACTGCATAGGAATAAGTCCAACTGCATAGGCATGAAAGTTAGAGTGGGGGAGGAGATGAAAGAATTGTCACTGACTATGCCTCCATTGAGGAGGATGAATTTAAATTAAGTATTGCATCAGATTATGCTACCGGTGAACCTTTGTTGGGGAGGAGATGACACCTCCAAGCTAGTCTGAGAGAAAATGCCTTCTACAGGACTTGCTTAAGTGGAAGGCCCTGTTGTGAGGCATCCACCAAGCAGTATCTTCTTTCCTGCCTTAAGCAACAGATGTGTGTGGCAGAGGGGTCCCAGGCCAGAGTTGCTGGAACTGGAGGTCAATGGCAGAAATGTTTCAGTAAAGTGCATAAGACACCAGTCTAGAGGTAAGCAGGCATAAAAAGGAAACTTGCTGCATTATGTGTCACATATGGTGCATGTGATTGTGGGATTTTACAGACAGCATGAATGCCAGAAATTGATGCTCAAAGGACATAGGATGTGCCTGTGATCTTGCTGTTCACTGTTGGCCAGACTGAACTGCTGAGGTGACACAAGCTGTTCACGGTAGAAAAGGGACATAAGCTGTGCTGATGGAGGCTGAAAATAATCTTTTTAGAAGTGCTCATTACTGGTTGGAAGTCTTCTTTCAGAAACAACTTCCAGCCAAAGTAATGTGCTCTCAAGGTCTTTTTGCACTGCCAGAGGATAAAATAATCACAGAGAAAGAATGTGGCCCTGATTAAATGTCAAGGGTCATAAAATATGCCTGAGTTTGTGAGCTGACATTTCTTTTCCAAAAAGTTTGTCAGAAATAAAAGGAGAAACAATGAAATGACCTAATAATGGATGTAGGAAAGGAAAAACACAGACCTGACTTCTACCTCCTCTGTTCTCCCTCTGGTTTTCTTGGTTGTGTGCAACCAGGTAGCTTCTTTCTTTCTGTTGTTAGGTTTTTAGCGCTAACGAGTCTACACAGCAGAGATGTCGTTCAACATACTATCCATCATTTTCTTTGGCTGGTGTGGAAATGTGTAACTGCTTGTACTTGGGTTGCAGTTTACACCTATCAGCTGCTCTGAAGTCTTTGTTACAGAAACCCATACTGGCATATCTGTCACAGAAGTTCCTAGGCTGCTTCAGTTTTATCCTTTTATGTTACAAGAGAAGGAGAACTACAAACAACTGCTAAATTGTGGTGGTAGCTATTTTTCCATCCACCTTTTTCACAGCACTGGTGGATGTGAACACTTGAAATGAAAAAAATTGAGAAATCATAGTTATTTCATTATCTGCTTCCATCACAAGTCATTTTTCCCCAGTATACTTTGGGTGATGTATTACTTCAGAATTGTGATTCTTTCCTAAGGTTCTCCATCATAGCCCATGTAAACAGAAGCTAGAAGATCTTTTTCAGTTTCTTTCTCTTTCTTAACATATCTAATTAGTTTTGGCTCCTAAACTTGAAAAATTCTGAAACAGGGAAATAAAACTTTGGAAATAACTACAAGCTGTTATATTTGTATATGTTCTTGATTACCCTTGAGCAAACGCAGAAATGAAAGTGTTGCCTTAATTCTGTAGGACTTCGCCATCAAAATAAAATCCTACAAAGCAAAAGAAGATGTTTCATTTACTTATATTCATTATTCATTTTGCTATTCCACCTCATATACTTATCCAGTAGTTCTATTTGCATAGTAACCACCTGCATTCAAAGAACACTCCGAGAGCACTGTGATACCTCAGGCAGTATTTCATCAGTGTCATGTAATATTAATGATCTTCATTTCACAGGCTATTCAGATGTTTTTCGACACAAGCAGCCCTGAATTAAAGCTATACTTCTATTGCTCTGATTCATTGTTCATTATACAGGAGGGCATAACCAAATATAAATTTCTCGCTAAGAGATGAGTTGTATTTAACATTTTGAGATTTGTAGCAATACTCAAGTGAAAGTGAGGTGGAAGCCTTCAGTGAGAACTGTTCGGTGAAGCAGGTTAAAAACCATGTGGTATCTTACAGGGGTTGAGAGGAGTCCTTCTGGGATGTTTCCGTGTTTGAATAAAAACAAATAATATGAAGAGCAGGGATCAGAAGCCAACAAGGTTGTGTTGCTGGCCTACTTACAGCTCCATAGGGTCGTTGTCCCATAACCTCTTTGGCTTTGCTTTTCAGCTGCAACGTAGCCTAGCTTCGGGAGAGTCCTCCCAGAGTAATTTATAGCTTGCAGTTTGTCTTTTTAAACTTAATCTACTGGGAAGAAACCACAGTATGGAAGGTATCTTTGCTATCCAGAAGCAAAAAATTTGCACTGTTGGACAAAGAAAATGGCTGTGGCTACTCTGCTTTTTATCCATGTGTGCTGATATCACCAAGGTCAGGAGTTGCCCAACATTTTAGTCTGGAGAAGAGAGGGATCATGGGAGACCTCAGTGCAGCATAGTGTACCAAAGGGAGCTTATAAAAAAGTAGGAGACTGACTTTTTTACATGAGCAAATGGAAGTAGGAAAAGGAGGAATTTTGTTCAACTAGAAGAGAGGAGATTTAGATTAGATTTAGATTAGATGTTAGGAGGATTTTTTTTTTACTCAGAGGGTGGTGAGAAACCCTCAGGTTGCCTAAGAATATTGTGGATGCTCCATCCCTGGTGGCATTCAAGGCCAGTTTGAATAGGGCCCTTGGCAGCCTGGTCTATTGGCTAGTGACACTGCTCATGGCAGGGAGGTTGGAACTAGAACTTAAGGTCTCTTCTAACCCAAACCATTCTGTGATTCTGTGTCACCCATTTGACTTCAGTAGTGCTTTTTGGTATCAGAAATGTTTTGAAGTGAGAATCACCTAATGCCCATTTATATCAAGAGGTTGCTCCAAAAGTAACCCTATTTTCAACATTATCACCACCTTGAGCAATGCATTTTTGCCATGGGTGATCAGAAGCCCACGTACTGCATTTGTAAAAACCTGTGCCGACAGAGATGACCCACTGTCGCCACTGCTGAAATACATCACCCAGCACCTCACTGTGCTCACATCCACTGTTGGTTGCTGAATAAACATTCAGCAGGCATCAACGGATGTCAGTTTTTTCTGCCCGGAGAAATTCAATTCCACACCTTTGCTTTATATACTCTTCTATGTCAGGTGCCAGTTTCTCAGATGCCCCTCTGCTACCATCTGTCACACTGCAACAAAATGTGATGGAATATTGATAGGAAGGTTCAGTTTCTACAGTTGTACCATCAAAATCCACCACTGATGTTGTGGGCCATTAGAAGGGATTTTGGAGCAGCCCAGCAGACTTGCTAACAGTTCACTTAATTGCAAGGTCATAATGAACAAATTGTCTTACCATGCTATCTTGGGGTAAAATGTAAATAAATCCCTTAAGGAAGTGTTCTTTCGTCAAATCTTGTGTTCATCTAGTAGAACTGAGAAAAGTGAATGTTTATCATCTTTCTTCTAATACTTCTGTTAGAAGAATAATGACACAACTCACATATTGTTTCATGTTGAGATCAAATCTTTTGATAAATCCCCTCTAAGAAGATTGTTAGCAAGCACAAAGTGATAGGCAGTCCAGGCAAGGAGTACTGATCACTAATGATTTTAACAACAAAACAAGCTGGTTTAAGAAATAGTTAATATTCCTCAGTCTGGCTGGCAAATTCTGACAGTGGGTTTGCAAATTAAGTACTTAACCCACCTGAATTTCCCTTGAGATCTATTTGTTGCATTTCCATCTTGACTGTGACAGTTTTGTTAGAACCAGTCGCTTCTTCAGTTTTGGTTACTTACTAGTGAGTAGGTATAGAGCCTCGAGGAATGGCAGTGACTGTAAGAATTGGTTGTTGCAACTGTCCAATGTATTTAAAGTAGTAGAAATTGTTAGCTGTTAAATGACACTTTGAATTTCAACTCCAGTAATTCTAGCTCTGGAAGAGTAGATTACCTTTCAGTACGAGCTTGGGGTGGAGTGGCTGGAGGACTGTGTGGAGGAAACGGACCTGGGGGTGTTGATTGATGCTCAGCTGAACATGAGCCGACAGTGTGCCCGGGTGGCCAAGAAGGCTAACGGCATCCTGGCTTGCATCAAAAACAGTGTTACTAGCAGGAACAGGGAGGTCATTGTCCCCCTGTACTCAGCACTGGTGAGGCTGCACCTCGAGTATTGTGTTCAGTTTTGGGCCCCTCCCTGCAAGAAAGACATTGAGGCCCTGGAACGTGTTCAGAGGAGGGCTACGAAGCTGGTGAGGGGCCTGGAGCACAGGCCTTATGAGGAACGGCTGAGGGAGCTGGGATTGTTCAGCCTGGAGAAGAGGAGGCTCAGGGGAGACCTCATTGCTCTCTATAACTTCCTGAAGGGAGGTTGTGGTGAGCTGGGGGTCGGCCTCTTCTCTCGTGTAGACAGTGATAGAACTGGAGGGAATGGTTTCAAACTGCGCCAGGGGAGATTCAGGCTGGACAATAGGAAATATTACTTCTCGGAAAGGGTGGTCAGGCATTGGAATGCACTGCCCAAGGAGGTGGTGGAGTCACCGAACATGGAGGTGTTCAAGAGACGTTTGGATGTTGTGTTGAGGGATAGGATTTAGCTGGGGAGTATTGGTGATGGTTGGACTGGATGATCTTTTAGGTCTTTTCCAACCTTGATAATTCTGTGATTCTGTGAGCTTGAGGATGCAAACCATTTAAACTGCTTGCAGCTTCTCTGATTGTTTCTTTGCCTCAGCTTTTACAAATATTGTTAGATTATAGCTGAGATACAAACTGATGCTTTGAGTGACTGCTTTATCACTCTGATGATAGCTATTTTTTTCAGGTGAAGTAATTGATGTGTGTAAGAGGTGTTCAGTACACTGTTGCAAGAGCGCTTGACAAATAGTAGTTAATGTGTCAGAATTGATAAACAGAATTAAAATATTTTCAAACATATAACTTGTACTGACTGCACCTCAGAGAACCCTCAACCTTTGAAAAATACTGTACTTGAATAAATTCTCATGAAATCCATCTCTTCAGATTACCAATTAGAAGAAGGAAATAGTCAAGGACTCAAATGCTAGAGGTGGCAGTTTGGGGAGGGGGGAATTCTGTACTGTGATCAGCAGGGATAGAAGAAGGGGTCTGGGTGCTGCAAGACTATCAAGGTGGTATCAATGGAATAGGCTGTCTGAGTGCTGAGCCGCTGACTGAAGATGCTTTAACTCCTTTTGAAATAATGGTATGATTTTAAACTGGATGTGGATTGTATTTTATCTGATTTTGACCAGATTTAGGGCCCAGATCTAGATACAGACAATCCTGCCAATGCTTCATGTAATGCATTATTCCATCAGAAGTTGAGTATGGGAGTATGACACTGACTCCATCGGAGTATGACACTGAACTTCCATTTTTTTTTAATCATTTAACTTAAATAACCCTCTTCTTTTGACAAATGCAAAAGAATGGGCTGCAGAGACAGGCAGGGCTTTGTACCTAAGCATAAGTTCAGCACAGATGATATGAAATCTAAATCCTGAATTCAGTGTTTTGCCAGAGGCTTCAATGGCACTGCCTTGTGAGTGGCAGCTTCAGTATACAGTATTCCAATACACATAGCCACATAAAGTGTAAAACAAACATTTCACTAAACAGAAAAGCCGTGATTTTAAAGTTGCAGTTTGTTTTAGTATCCTGTGATGACTGCAGTGTGATAGCCCAAGACAGCTTTAGTTCTTTCAGGAATGAGTGGAAGAAGTGAGCAAATTATCTAGATTATTCTAATATGTCATTCTTCCAGAAACACATTCTTATCACATCTTCTGCACCTAAAATACTGTAAGTCTTGCTAATCTTGTGTTCCAACCTATCCTATACTAGTTCCAACATATCCTATACTAATGAACTTGTAGACAGCATGAAAGAGATGAAGAAAAACCATGTCTCTTGATGCACCATCAGTGCTTCATTTTTTTCTGGAGTTCTTTTAAATGTCTAATGTCTTAAGGCTGAAATTAGTCATTTGTAAAGTGAAAGCCATCTTGCAAAACTATCTAAGCCATCAAAGAAAATTCACAAGTCTTTTAGCCAGTGTGTGGGAACTGCCAAGTCACAGCCTGAGCCTCTGATTGATCACCTGAGGTGAGCACTGAGTCAGCCCTGGGAGCACAGGTGAAAGCAATTCACCTGTGCTGCAGGAAGGGGTGGAGCCTGGCTGCACCTCTCCCAGACCCATTTAAGAGCTGACTGCCAGTGGGGAAGGATTTCTCTTCTGGAGATTCACTCCACTGGAGTTTTCTGACTGAGCCCACAGTACGGGTAAGCATCCTATCTATTCTCTTCATCTTGCTTTGCATAGCTCTCTTGTTTATTTCATTATTGTATGCATCTTAATATTCTTTGATTATATATTTGATTATAACCGGTAACTCTGAATTTTGTAGAAAACATGAAATAAAGAAAAAAGTCTTTTTTTTTTTTCCTAATAAAAAGAGAGAGCAGATCTGGGGGAAAACTTAAGAAGCCAATATGCAAGCTCCTATCCAACTTTAAAGAAGTTCAACGTAAAGAGTTGGATGAAATGTGAAAACAGCAGCGCAGTTTTATTGCACTCTTTTTATTGTAGGAAAAGAAACACCGTGCCATGCCAGAGTAGGGTACCACACAGCTTCTGCCACTGTGGTCACTGCTAAATCCCAGGGCACAAACCTGGCAGGAATATTTGTAGGGTTTCTTACTTTTCCATAGCAGTGGAGCTGTGTACCCTGTGCTGGTGACATGACAATATTCTGTGTTGTTATTGAGAAGTGCTGTAGTAAGTTTAAGAAACTGGAATTCTTTGAACTTATCCAGTTGCTCATATGAGAAGCACTGTGTGGGACAGAAGTGACATGCACTGAAGATTTTTGAATGGGGAGCAGAATAGTACAGATGGAGAGTGGTGAGTACCTAGAGCATGAAATTGTTTCACTAGAGTATATGAAATGAAAAAGCCACTAATGAAATATTCATCTGAATGATTAAATCTATCTTCAGCCATCAGAAGTAATTTCCAGTCTTTTAAGATTTATTTCTGCATATATTGTCCCTGTGACATGATGGGTATCACAAATATATTCTCTTTAATTGTTTCACGTGCTCAACTCCATGTCAAGAGCCTGATGCTCTGTATCACCAATGTATTAATTTACCTACCTTTCACCACTTAATATACTGACTGTTCTTAGCACTTCACTTGCAATTAACTTTTTGAATAAATATTAGTAGACTTATTCTTTTCGTCTTAGCAACTTTCTTGATAGTGTTTTTGAGAGCTCATCATTACGATCTATCCATATTCAGGCATGCAAATAATATTTTTGAAAAGAAGACAGGAATTCATCATCGTCATCAATTTGCTTTCTGTGTAAACTATTCTCAGGCTCTAGAAATGTTTTTATTGTCTTATGAATGGTTCCAGATATATTCTTCATGTCAGTGTTTGGAATGTGTCTTCAGTTTTCACCATGTATAACTCATACACAAAACTTCCACAAGATCTATTCATGTCAAGGAAATGGATTATCTTCATCTGTAAAATCATTGTTAGGTATGGAAGAAAAAACAAACAATGGCGACAAAAAACTGTAGCACTTAAAAGCAGTTTGCTCTCTGGGTCTTCCCTTTGTGTCCTACTCCAGCATAAAGATAGCAGTATAAATTCAGGTCTGTGTTTAGGTCATTGAGATTGTGTGAGAATTTGAATGTGTCGACTAATCCAGAGTATTTTTTATTCTAGTTTTCATCTCTGAGAGTGAATACAGGAATACAAGTCAATACAGGAGGCAGATGTGCAAAATCTGTGTAAATTAAAGGAGTATCCCAATGATTTACTGCTTGCCAAAGCCAGAACTGACAATACCTTTTGTTAAGCCCAAGAAGAGTTCATATATTAATGTGGGTCTCCCCACTAAGTCACTTTTGCTTCCCTCTCCTTTCACTGTATTTCTATGGATATAGTTAATTACGATGGTTTCATTTTCGGTGCCAGAGGAAATATCAGTTAAAGCTTTTTCTTGTACTATCACGTTTTTAACACAGTGCCTTGTACAGGTTCTCCACTGTCTAATAAGGTGAGCTGTAGTGGTGCAGCATTTATTTAGTCAGAGATTAACAGGGTGTGTCTGTTCTTTCCAACTGGCTCATTATCAAAATTGTAGGAACAACATACAAGTAAAAAATAATCACTGAATCTTCAGACATGTGCTGACAAATGCCTGTAGAAGAAGTTGCAAATGGGGAAAGAAAAGAGACAATCTGCTTGTCTTCCTAGAGTAAATCTGTTTTTTTTTTTTTTCAAGGAATGGAATTTCAGAGAGATGCCAGAATGTCTTAAAGAACCATAGAAATATTGAGGTTGGAAAAGAACTCTAAGGTCACATAGACCAACCATCTACCTACCACTGATATTGCCCACTAAACCATATCCTGAAGTACCACATCTAACCTTTCCTTAAACACCTCCAGTGACTCCACATCCTTGGGCAAGCTTTTCCAACACCTAACCACTCCTCCAGAGAAGAAATTCTTCCTAGTATCCAACCTGAACCTGCCCTGGTGCCACTTGAGGCCATTCCCTCCAATCTTATTGCTAGTTCTGTGGGCGAAGAGGCTGACTCCCATCTTGCCACAGCTTCCTTTTAGGTAGTTGTAACCTGTAAGGTCTGCCCCAAGCCTCCCCTTCTCCTGATAAAGCAATCCAGGTTCCCTTAGCCGCTCCTCTTGACAGACTTTAGTTGTGATCTTCCACCAGCCTTCCTTGCTTTCTCTGGAAAAGCTCCAGGGCCTCAATGTCTTTCTTGTCATGAGGGGCCTAATACTGAGCACAATATTCAAGGTGCAGCCTCACTGAAGCTGAGTACAGGGGGACAATCACCTTCCTGGTCCTACTGGCAACACTATTTCTGATACAAACCAGGATGCCATTGGCCTTCTTGTCTACCTGGGCACAACGCTGGCTCATGTTCAGCCAAAAACCTCTACCAGTGCCATCAGAGCTTTTTCCTTCACACGGCTTTTCAGCCACTCTGCTCCAAGCCTGGATTTCTGCATGGGATTATCATGGTTAAAGTGCAGGACCTGACACTTGTTGAACTTCATTCCATTACCTCAGCCCATTGATCTGGCCTGTCTGGGTTCCTCTTTAGGGCCTTCCTACCCTCAGGCAGATTGACACTTCCCCCCAGCTTGGTGTCATCTGCAGGCTTATGGGGGGAGTGCACTCAGTTCCCTCATCCAAATCATCAATAATGATATTAAACAGGATGGGCCCAATACTGATCCCTGGGGAGCACACTCATGACTGGTCTCCAGATTGATTTTATGCTCTTCACCACCACTGGCCTGGCCATCCAGCCAATTTTGTACCCAACAGTGTGTACCAGTTCAAGCCATGTGCTGCCAGCTTCTTCAGCAGAATGCTATGGGATATAAAGTCAAAGGCTTTGGTGAAGTCCCACCTGACCCCATGGACTTGTGACAGTGCAGGTGGAGTAGCAGGTCTCTGTTTCCACCTGAATCATGGGGGGTTTATTCTGCTCCCACCCCAGATTTCCAGGTCAGGAGGCTGGGAACCCTGAGGATAGCTAGTCTGACTATTAAAGTCAGATGTAAAAAAGTTATTGAGAATCTCAGCCTTTTCCTTATCCCCAGTGGTCATGTTCCCCACAGAATCCAGTAAAGGATGGAGATTCTCCTTGGCCTTCCTCTTACAGTTAGTTTGTTTGTTAAAACTGGTTTTTGTTGTCCTTTACAACAGTGGCCAGGTTGAGTTTATGCTGGGCTTTACCTTTTTCCCTGCTTATGCTAGCAACATTCTTGTACTCTCCACATGTTGACTGTCCCTTCTTTCACAGGAGGTAAGCTCTTTTTTTCCTGGAGTCTCATTAAAAAAAAATTAAATGAAATTTAAAAAAAAACCACAAACTAAAACAAACAAACAAAAACTTTCAGAAATCTGTGTGGCACAGATAAAATATATAGATGTTATTTGTTTTTATTTGGGTAAACTTCTTTCTACTCTTACTGGAAGAGGAGGTTATTTTCTGCCATCCTATGAGACTCAGGTCTTCATTAACATCAACCTTTTCCTTCCCTATTACTTCCATGTGCTTTGAACAAGATTTTTCAGATTTCAAATCTGTTAATCAAAATGTAATTGTATCTTACCAGTTCTGTACTTCAATGGGGAAGAGAATCTTTCCGATTTTCTTTCCAGAGCTGGTACAAAAATACATATTCACAAAGTCATGGAAGTGTTGAGATTAGAATGGACCTCTGGAGGCCTTCTGACCCAGCTAGGTCATCTAGGCTGGAAAGTCCCAGATCTCTCAGCCTTTCCTCATAGGAGAGATGCTTGGGGTCCCTTAATCACCTTTGTGGCCCTTAGTTGGACTCTCTCCAGTATGTTCATACCTGTCTTATACTTAGGAGTCCACAGCTGGACACAGTACTCCAAGTTTGTTCTCCTCAATGCTGATTAGTGAGGAGTGATTCCCTCTCGACCTGCTGGCAATATTTTGTCTAATGCAGCCCAGGATACCATTGCTGTCTCATGTTCAACTTGGTATCCACAAGGACCCCAAGGTCCTTTTCTGCTATGTTGTTCTTCAACTGTGTGGCGTCAATATGTTCTGGTGCCTGGCACTATTCCTCCCCAGGTGCAGGACTTTGCACTTCTCCTTGCTAAAATGCATGAGGTTTCTGTTAGTTCATTCTACCAACCTGTCAAAGTCCCTCTGGATAGAAACATGACTCTCTGGTGAGTAAGCTATTCCTCCCAGTTTCCTATTGTCTGCAAACTTGCTCAGCCTCATTGTCCATACTGTCAACAAAGATGCTAAACAGGACTGGACTCTACATTGATCCAGTGGGCTAGTTCCTGGCCTCCATCTAAACTTTGTGTCACTGGACACTATCCTCTGGACCCAGCTGTCAATCCAGTTTTCAATCCACCTCATTGTCTACCATCCACCCAGTTCATCAGCATATGAGGATCTTATGGGAGACAGTGTCAAAGACCTTACTGAAGTCAAAGTAGACAATATCCACTGCTCTCCTCTGGTCTACCTGGCTGTTCATATAAGTTTATCAGGTCAGCCAAGTATGAATTCCCTTCGGTGAATTCATACTGATGACTACTGATGATCTCCTTTACGTGCCTGGAAACAGTTTCCAAATTAGATGATTCAACTATAATTTTACAGCTCCTTCTTGTTGCCCTTCTGCAAGATAGGAGTGACATTTGGCTTCCTCTAGTTTTCATACTCTTAGTTGCCATAATTGGTAAAAGATGAGTGAGAGCAGCCTCACAATGATATCATCCAACTCCCTCATCACATGTGGAAATCCCATGAGGGCCATGGACATAAGTATGCCCAGCTTGCTTGAGGATTCTGACCTGATCTTCTTCCACCAAGGGTACATATTCCTTATGTCAGCTTTTCCTCCTAGTCTCTGGAGGAAGTCTCTAGACCCAGGATTCCTAAAAGCTGGTCCTGCTGCTAAAGACCGAGGCAAAGAGCAGTACTTTAGCTTTTTCCATGTCCTGTCTAACAAGGTCCTCTGTTTTACTTCAAAATCTGCCCGTATTTTAGAGATGGTAATGAAATGCAGCTTTCTTTTTCTTCCAGGCACAGGTGCCAAACATTGAAGAGTGTAAAAGTAGCCAACCTTTTATTGCTAAGGTACAGGGGCTGTCACTTCTCAGAAAAGAAAGTGAAGAGAAAGAAAATAGCGTTTGATAGCGATCTGGTTCCACCTCCAAAAAGGACAGTCTGATCTTAAAATATCACAATAACTTGCATATTTTCAAAAGTGATTGGTGACTTTTGAAAATGAATTTATCAGTTTTTGATTTCTAAATCCTTGTTGTTTTGCTGGATTTCAGTTTCCAAAGGACAAGTGACCAGTGTGTTCTCTAAACTGAGGATTATTTGAGGCTCTTCAGGATGAGTGGCCTAAGCATGGAGCCACATTTAGGGGCTGCCTCTGGAAAATGTTGTTATTATGAACTAAACTGTATGGAAGCAGTGTAAGCAAGTGTTCAGATAATGGAAAACCAAATCATGTAAAATTATCACTATCTTACTGTCTCCAAATCCATTTATTTGAGTTCATTTTCAATCTCAAACTGCATTAGTTTCCATATGGAAATCCTTTGAGTTCTGCCATAGGACATCTCAGGTCTTAAAGGCTTAATTGTGCTTTCAACACACAGCTTGAAAGTGTCAGAGCATTGTTTTAGAGAAAGTGCTTGGGAACTGTGATCATGGACCAGAAGCTGGTCCCAGGCCAGTCTCATGTATCCCCAAGTGCAGCATGGTTGGCAGGTCAAATCAGGACAGTTTGAATTTACAGATCGTATGAAATATCTCTGTATTCGTGTGCCTAAGAGGCACAGCTTTCTCAGGAAACTCTAGACATTTCCTCTGGCTGATTCCAACACGTTCTGTGTGTCCACTTGGCTTGACTGCTGAGAAATACTTTGGAAAATGTCAGTGTGTTTCTTGTGCAGAAAGGGAGCCACTTGGTTCCACCTGGCATTACAAAAACAAATGTGCATGCAAGTTCTGATTTACATCAAGAGTTGGACCACAAGACAAAATTAATAGAGGAAAGTACAGTTCATTAACTTTTATTTCCACTTATGGACAGCTCAGTCTCTAGCTGTGTGTGTGAGCACGCTCTACCTCACAGAAATCATTTTACAATAATAGATATCAACAACAGTCTAGTGGAAAATTCATTAAATGACATGTTACATTGAAGTAACCTCATTCAGTTAAATGAATGTCTTCTGCTTTCCTTGTATGTGTCATGAATGGGCAGTTACCCAAGATATCCATACTGTTACAGTAATATTGCTTATTTTAATAAGGCGATGTTCAATATACGTGTAAAAATAATGTTCCCCTTTCGTAGGGTTTAGACTCTTCAGTAGTATGCTGCAGAGGTATAGAAAACGAGAAGAAAATAACATTTTGGAGGTTATTTGAATTGTATTTCTCAGATTGTTTATTTATTTGCAGGACCTATTTAGCAGAACATGCTGCTCATTTTAGTTGCACATGAAGCTGTTCAAATTCAGCATTTCTGAAAATTGGATAACAACAATTTAGGGCTGAACTCCAGACCTCAGTAACCCAGAGCATTATTGCACTGTGAAGACTGCTTCTGGCAGTGGGAAAGCTAGAAAATCCTTTCATCTATCTCAATATTCACTTAGTACAGAAGTCAGCTTCCAGTTTAACACTGACTTTTGAGTTAGACAAACAGCTGTCTTACAGATGTCCTACTTTGGCATGCCATAGCAGAGAGCAGAGACTTTCTTTTTCACTGATAACATCCTCATAGTAACAGATCTGTGTGGATAAAAGCTTCTTTCAGTGAGTTATGTCACCAGCTCATGGTCTGTACTGAATTTAGGCAATCTAGGAGCAAGCAAGGAGGATAAGCAACTAATATATTTGCTTTTTACTGTTATCCTTAAGAAACAAGCTTTGCTTTTCCTACAGGGACATGATTTTTGGTATTGCCATTCCTAACTTCCCTGGTGTCACTGGTTATGGTAGCCTGTGCTATGGCTTACCTTCTGGTTTAGCTGTGTGGGACCATACTGTGAAGCACACTAGGAAATCGATACAGAGAAACTATATTTTCAGGCTGTTCCCTTTTAAGTTAGGACAGAGATGAGAGTGGGAAAGATTTTGATATGTATCTGAAAACGGTGATGCACTTCATTAGTTCCCCACTACTCAGTGGCTGAGGTGTGCTGCACAGCTGAGTTGCCACAGATTGCCAGCCTAGAGGAGGAAAATGCTGACTAAACGTCTCTCCATGCTTCCAGTTTTGTTGTACTTACATGCAGCTATTTGAAGCGTTTAGAACTCGCGTGGAAAAAAGGAAGAAAGGTCATCTGGCCAATTGCATTTAGATCAATAACCACTGCTAGGACAGAGTTCGCTACGTCCCATAGATACACCCTGCTTACCATAGAGAAGCCTTTGCTTGTTAATATGACATGAATATCTGAAATTCTTGCATTCTCCACACCTGATTCCTCAGTGTTACATAGTAGCTATAGGATGTTTTCACTTGATTGCTTTGAGGACAGGTTATTTTTATTTACAGGCCTATGCCTTGGGTTCCAAGACCTGTTTCTGTCCTTTGAAAAAGCCAGAGAATCCCATGGGCTGATCACGTGCAGCAGTATCTTCTGGCTCAGCCACCAGCTTCATGTTCTTTACTCTTCTTTTATTGCAGCAATTCAGCTTTGTCTCCCTGCCCACGGATGTCCTGGAAATAGAAGTTAAAGACAAATTTGCAAAGAGCCGACCGATCATCAAGCGTTTCCTGGGAAAACTCTCTATGCCAGTTCAGCGCCTCTTGGAAAGACACGCCATAGGGTAATTTTGCTGCTCCTACTTTGAGTTGTTTAACGAGTGTGCTGCCAATTTGAAGTTCCTGGTTATATCTCATTATGGTTACATAATGATGTTGTGTGGGCATTCTTAAACTGAGAGTTGCCTGATGAACAATGTTAGTCTTTATTAGGATGCATAGCGCTATGGGCCGACCAGTGATTTCTCTTTATAACCTTATCTGTTACATTTTGAAACATGAGAACTGGCATTTAGGAAAGGTTCTGTGTGTATCCTGGCCATGAATCTGGAGAGTGCAATATTTTCAATTTAAACATTGTTTTAGTGCTATCAACAGGCTATTTTCATGTTTCAGAGAATTAACTCTGGGCTAAAATCTTGCCAGATCTGTTCCTCCTCCCTTTAGACAGTGGAAATACTGTAGAAATATATGTTGTAACTGAGCCTTTCTGACCCTCCCCTGCTGCCAAGGAATATCCAGTTCAGATTAGCAGCCTTGCCCTGCTTTCCTGTTATAAGAAGGTGCAGGGAGGGTGTGTGCAGCAAAAGTAACATACTCCAGCTTGAGATGGATGGATAGCATGCTGACAAAGCCAAAATATTTGCTCTGAACTTTAAGGTTTAGACCTTCAGGAGCAGGGAGAGAAAGAGTAAGCTACTGAAGAGAGCGTGGAAGATGCAGTTGCCAGGATGGCATTTCTAAAAATTGGATCTCAGTTCAGCTGAACAGCAGGATGATGGGCTTGCTGGAAGTGTTTTTGAACAGCTGGTTCAAAACTAGCAGTGATATTGACAGCTGAATCTACCAGAAGGGACTAAACTACATCCGTGTTTCTCAAGTAGGAAAGATAGAGTGGCTTTTTAGAAACCAGATGGATGAGAACAGCTTGGGGAAAGTAGAGCTTTGTAACTGATATCATTGGCTTCCCTCAATGTGTCATCATCATCTGATTATATCTTCCTATTTTACTTCCTTATGGAAAACACTGTGTATTGAAGGACATACTTTGCCAAGAGCAGTGCCTCCAGCCTGTACCTAGATCTGGCTTAGTTTTGATACCACAGTGGCTTTTAAATCTCAGGCAAGCTCAATGAGGACCCACAAATTCAGAAAGATTATACATAAATCTTGAGATCATCTCATTTATATGATTTCCAATGCATGTGAAACTACTCTAGTAAATATATTGGGCCCAACTGGGGATACTATGTCTCATTAAAAGATATATAAATATTACTATTCAGTGAACCCTCTGCACTTAACAAATGCTTTGCAAACATTGATTCAGCCTCACTTTGGGCACTGGGAAGTTAATCTCTTCTGTAGTTTCATTCTGTTCTGAGGGGTGGATGAAGTGTGGCAAAGGGAGGGACCTGCACAAGGACAGAATGGAATCATTGATCAACCTTGTCAGGAAGGTGTTCTCCTGATATTTCAGCTTCATAGAGGTAAGAGGGGTGGAAAGAGATGAAGAGTAGTTGTTCAACCAGCTTAAAAAGAGAAGGTGGTAAGTGGGGACTGATCTGTCCAGAATTTTTAAAGTAAGTACAGGAAAGCTGAATTTTATGCAGATGATGAAGGAAAAGAAATATGGAAATGTGAGATTCTGCGTAAGGGTAGATATGATCAGGTCAGCAAGGAAGTCTGATTACAATAGCTCAAGTGGGAGTTGTTCGCTTCCCATGTTGATATTTCCATGCCCATGCTGCAGAAGTTCCATTTACACCATTCTCTCTCTATATATACATATGTGCTTGTGTATCCCAGAAGCCTGTCTGAATCACTGACTCAACTGTTCCATTGTAATTGAAGACATTGTCCTCTCCTTCTCTGCCATTTGTACTTTTGTATGCAAGTCAACATGCCCTCATGGCTGGGTTAAATAGACTCTGAAATTCATTACGTATTTTTGTAGGACACAGCAGCTTTATCTATGGACAGTTGACATTTGGTAGGTTATAGCTATTGTGACAGTATTTGTTCTCTTTCAGGGACAGGGTTGTAAGCTACACTCTTGGTCGCAGGCTTCCTACAGATCATGTCAGTGGCCAGCTGCAGTTCCGATTTGAGATAACTTCTTCCATTCATCAAGGTAATTCTTAGTCTTAATGCATCCTTTTTCTAGCTCTTCTTTGGCTTTGCATTCATTTCTCCTCAGAAGTTTAGATTCTTTCCTGGCAGCTCTGAGACTTCAGGTACAGTCATGAGCAAAGGAAAGTGCATGGAGTCTCCTGTCCACAGAATGCATCATGAGTTACAGTTTCTCCCCAACTTCCCCTCAGCTTACAGCTGCTGCTATGTCCTCCTGTTCTTGACTGCTTCATATAGTCTTCCATGTCAATGGAGAGAAGAGTATGAAAAACTAAGGTCCCATCTGCATCTCTGTCATCTGTCCTGAGGAAGTGTTTGGTGGGCTATTATTTATAGAGTCACTAACATTTGAGCATTTTATAAGTAAAAGTGAATAAAAAGTGAATAATCCGATTGTAGGGATGATTGAAGACTTCCTTGGTTTGGCTATTGTTAATCTAAAAATTAAAAAAAAAGTAAAAGAAAATGTATTGTTCCCCTTCAGTCGTGATGGTGTCAGTTTG
Organism: Perdix hodgsoniae; assembly: GCA_035772895.1. Classification (NCBI taxonomy): domain Eukaryota; kingdom Metazoa; phylum Chordata; class Aves; order Galliformes; family Phasianidae; genus Perdix; species Perdix hodgsoniae. The sequence continues at coordinate 2,216,294 of JAPSGF010000088.1, forward strand.
AATCTTGGTTTTGTGTGAAAATCTCAAAAATTAATAATTAATAATTAATAATTAATAATTAATAATTAATAAATAATAAATAATGCTCAGGGGCTGTTTTCTTCTCTAAAGTCATGCTGTCTCAGGTACACTTTGTCAAGCCAAAAGCTGCATTAGTACTAGGAAATTGTGACCTGCCCCTTACTGGAAAAACATGACTTCTTTCTTTTGACTGGTGGATGGGATCAAAAAGCCCAGGTTGTCTGGCATCTGGGAGGAAATCATATCAAAGAAAAAAATCCCAGATTTCTGGAGGTTGATAAGCAATTTGTTAAATTCTCTGTTGCAAAATCTTGTCAGCTTCTGCGTGACAAAAAAAATGTAATTAAAGCATCAGAGAAGGTATCCTTGTCAATACCACGATACTCCTTCCCATGCCCGTTGGCTCAAAGGGGAGTTTCAGGAAAGGCGTTACCTTTGGGTTATATTGCAGAAAGGCAGTATGCTACATACACATTACCACCATGAGTCCTGTGACTTTTAAATCTACTGCACAAAGGCTGCTGAGCACAAAACTAGGCTTTTTTCAGTTAGCCTCTCATTTCACTCTCTAATTTATGTTTTAATTTTCTCAGATTGCGGTGGATGCCTCTGTGCTCACAGCCAAGCTTCTGGTTCAGTCAACATTTTGTGTTAAAAGAGTGAGTAATTTCTTTTCCTGTCTCGTACAGATGATGAAGAGGTCTCCATTAGTGCAGATCCTGAGCCAGCTGACCTCCAGGAAAGCCCTGTGAACAACCCCACAGAGGAAAGCCTCGGTGAGCCTCCATGCATCAACACAGTGACCTCAGAAAATACAGTTCCAGAAGAGCTAAATGGATACAGTGTGAACAATATTGATAGCCCAGGGGCTGTCAAACCACCCAGGGAAGTCAACCAGAACAACGTAAATGAAGAGCTAGCAGGAGATGAGGAGGTTGATGCCGTGCCAGTTCCTGAGCCCTTGGAATCCGTCCGAGGAGAAGTGCTGCCTTCTTTAAATATGACGGACCTCACGGAGCAGCTGGGTCTGCTGGCTTGCGTGTCTCCTTCTGAGACTGAAGTTAGGGAAAATAGCAAAGTCAATTCTGGTACTCAGGGAGATGATGGAGTATTGAATGGCACAGAAACTTTAGATGTCAATGAGGTGAGTGCAGATGTGTATGCTGACAAAGACCTAGAGAAGAGTCAGGAGGAAGAAGGGGCTTCAGCTCAAGAGGAGGAAGACAGCAAGCTACAGCTGAGGACCACAGCAAAGAGGAAAACAAGGCCATGCTCCTTGCCTGTGTCTGAACTAGAGACAGTTATAGCTTCAGCTTGTGGTGAACCCGAGACTCCTCGCACTCACTATATAAGAATCCACAACCTGCTCCACAGCCTGCCCTCAGCACAGATGAGCAGTGATGGGGAAGAAGAGCAAGATGCTGGCAATGGTGGGGAGAACGATGAAGAGTCCACAGTCAAGGAGGTGTTGCAGAGGGAGACGGTCAGTGAGAGTGAGACAGTGGCAGCAGAGCCTCCTCCAGAAAATGAGGCCGAAGACAACTTCAGCCAGTGCACAGTGCCTCCTGGGACCTTAGACGAGCAACTCTCTGACTTAAATGATGGGCTGGTGGATGGGGAAAACCCCAGGACAGGAAGCGAAAGCGAGTCAAGCTCCAGACCCAATGGTGACAACGAATGTGAGGCGTGTGACACCTCCTGCTACAGCCCCTCCTGCTATAGTACCTCCTGCTACAGCACGTCCTGCTACAGCACCTCCTGCTACAGCACCTCCTGCTACGACAGTAACAATCGCTTCTCCAGCCATACCCGCTTCTCCTCTGTTGACAGTGCAAAGATTTCTGAGAGCACGGTCTTCTCCTCTCAGGATGATGAGGAGGAGGAGAATAGTGCTTTCGAATCGGTGCCAGACTCAGTACAGAGCCCTGAGCTGGACAGGGAGCAAGTGGATGGCTCCTCCCAGTGGCCAGATGAACTAGTAGCTCATGGTGGGAATCCACAACTAGCCACAGAAAGTCTAGACACCCCAATAGCAGGTCCAAGCAGCAGAAGAGAAGGTTAGATCCTGAGAATCAATGCACTGAGCAGCCTTGATTATCTGGATGTCACAGAAGGCATCAGATAATCAAGGTTTCAGATAGCTCATGGCTTATTTCATAAAAACTTGGGGTCTCTGAGTTGGGTGATATTTTAGGGAGGGTTGGATAATTGAGCCTGTCTTTATATATCCCAGCATATACAGATGGGGATCTGTATATTCGGATTCCTGTAGATATACGTGCATCATTATAAAATCAAGATTAGCTGAAGTTATGTGGCAGACCAGCATTATCACATCCACCAACCCATTCCTTATTTCCTGGGATTGTTTCATTTCACATATCTGATGTACTGCCATGTCTCTGCTAGACAGTGAGAGGACCAGCTTGTGCTTGTCAAGGGGCAGACATGCTGATTCACTTCAGTTAAGGATCTGGACCAGTGTCTGTATATGATATACACAGTCATGTATGTGGAGAAAAGCAAATGTTTTCAAGTTAGAAATGAAACAGCTGTGTCTTACAAAACCTGTTTACTCAAATTTCACAATTTTTTTTGTCTGTTTTCAAACAAATTACATCGAATTTCACGGACCACAGGGCAATTCAGAATACTTTTTTTTTCTCAGATTGAGCTATAGCCTACAAAATTCTTGTCTTATCTTTGTCTAGAGATAAAATATAATTTAAAAATCACTTCTGTTTTCACAACATAGATAGTCTTTTTCCTAGTCTTTCCAAACCTCAACATTAAATATATACCTTAGGTAAATTTTTTTTAAATAGTATGGAGTTACATGAAGGGTGGATTTGGTTACTCATCTTCAGTTCACTTATCATTTTTCTGAGACTGAGGAAATGAAGGCCTCAGGTGACTGCTGTGGTCAGGGGTAGAATTTGCATTCCCCCATCCTGAGTCAACTGTCTCCTGGTATAAGTGACACCAAATTAAAACAGCACTTAGAGAATAACATATAATTGGTGATCACTGGGAAACTCCAGCTAAAGCATCCTTGTACCTTTTCACTGTCCGTTCCCACTTCATTTACCCCGATCTTTCGCTGCTCTTGCTGAAGGAATGGTGCGAGGGGATTGTTAAACCCTTGGTTCTAGCCCAAACAATTCATTCTCAGAAGTAGAGAGAGAGAGAGATAGAAATCCTGAGCAAGGTGGACCTTCCTTGCAGGTGAGGGACTTCGTATACCCAGGAGGGCACGCGTGTGTGTGTGCATGAGACTATTCTTACAGAATTGATGGTTGCTTTGGACCATGTGCACTTCTGAGAGCAGCTCTGGGGAGAGGATGTCTTCTGCATATGGACTCAGTGTGGCTACAGAATGTTGTCTCTCAAGTCTATATAAAGCTCAGCAATTTTGTTTTGGCTGCCTGAAAAAGAGAATGTCTGAAAGGCAGCCCTGCTCTTAGCACTCTTTTGGTATGACCAGGGCGTACTTCAGTCAATGTGCATGTTGATCCATGGTTTGGTGGCTGTTACAAATACAGTAGATGTGGTCACCCCCTTCCACTCCAGGTGACTGACACTACCATGATTCCACTGGCGTAACTGTCATGACTAGGGGAGAGTCAATTATTGGTGAGGTAAGTAAAGAAATGTAGATAGATGTTCTGGTAAATTGTGCCACAACACCTGCAGAAACAGCACAGTTTTTAAGGCTATGAAAGACAGACTTTTAGCATTGAGTAATAACTTACATAACTCTGCTGTCTGCTCAGAACACACAGCAGATATGACCATTAGATATGCCTATAGACAAGTGTTTTAATGGAGAAATTTAGGATGCCATATGGTATCATCAGAGCACCTAGAAGAGGGAGTATTTTTGACAAGTCTTTTTTCTCACTTCTGGATGGTGTGAGATTATTTTTTAGTTCTATACAAAATTAGTTTCTGCCCTGTAGCTGTTGTTTGTGTATGTTTATTTTTAGGCATTTTTATATATATTTGGTAGCAGTATGCTATTTTTTACAAAGTGTTCTTTCTTAGGGTATTGAAATAACACTGATTTTAAAGACAGCCAAACCAGCCAGCACACAGTTTGGTTCAGCTGGCTGGTCTGAGTTTAAGTGTCTGTTACTAGGATAAATAATCTTGGTTTCTAAGAACAGAATGAGAAGGAATCTGAATTCTTTTTATCTTGCATTTTCCTCATTCTCACAGTTAAGTCTAAGATGAGGAACAGGTTTTCTTCCTTACAATAAACTTCTTCATATCTTCAAGGTTTCTATAAAAAATATCTGAATCTTAAGTTATTTGTCTCAAAAGAACGTGAGTTTGGACATTTACTTAGATTTCAGTTATTTCATTTGCAGATATGTAAGCATACATACAGTATTACTGTTTTCTAAAAACTACTGTCGCACTGTCCGCTGTGTTTCAGTTTTCCTTCTTCTTTCCTTCTTCTGTATCTCAGGTCTTCTCTCTTTATCTCAGGTCCTGACTATGTTTCACTATCTTTTGTCCTCTTCTACCACCTGTCTCCTATTTGTTTCCGGTCTTTATCTCATTCTCTCTCCTCCCTTCCAAGACCAACACTTTGAATTTTGAAAAATATCTGTAGAAGGAGGTGCTCTTCTGCTTCACAGGGACTGCATAATTCTGCCACTCCAACCTATTTATACAGTTGCTGATCCTTTGGAAAAGCAGAGGAAGATTCGAGGCAGATTTTAGCCTCATATTTTGCTGGTGAGAGAAGTTGGAGCCAGGATTTTGCAAGTTCCTGTCCGATTTCTGCAGGAGCTTGAGCTGTACTATATTTCTCAGAGATCAAGCCTGATTCTTCTCTCGCTTACACTTGTGTGTCTATGAGTCCAGAATCTGGCCCATAATGGATTAGCATTGGCTCAAACCAGAGAATGGAGCCCTGACTGCATTATTTTCATAAGGTGTGTGAATTGTTATTAAAATAGTACCTGGGAATAGGGATAACCAGAGCTGCAAGTATACCAGGAAAACCTCTGTGAGAAATAATCACTTGTTTTGCAGTAGCACATTTTTTGAACCATGTTGTGAAAACAGTGAATGACTGTCAATATCTTGAATATCTTGTCCATAGGTGATTGTCCTTTACTCCATAATTCTCAGCCAGTCAGCCAGCTTCCTTCTCTGAGGCCTGACCATCATCACTACCCAACTATCGATGAGCCTCTTCCACCAAGTAAGCTTTAGCATTTTTTAATCTATTACATTTTTTCAGCCTTTCCTGTTAATTCAGTGTAGAGGTCAGTATGTCTTTCTATATAACCCCATCTGTTCTGTATATACTCTCTCCAGAATCCAGGCAAGATGGTCTTTTGTTTCCCGTGTTTGACCCCGACTTCAAGTGTTGTCGTGTTATTTTGGACAAACTCTATAACATCCCTTTGCCTTGATCCATCCTCTTCTTTAGCTACCATGAAATGAAAATTCTAGTATTTTCCTCAGTCAATATTTTGAGATTGGAATGAATAGGTATCTGTCAGGTGTGCTGGAAGCCTTACAAAAAAGCTTTTGGTTTATCAGCAAAGTACTGTGTTTTTGTGTTTGTTTTTTTTTTAAAGTTTGTCTTCAGGTTTTTCTGTAACCCGATTCAAACATAATTTGGGATGCACTCCCTGTGCTCAGTCAGCCCTACTTTCAGGTCCAGCACAACTTTTTCTCCATCAGGATGCACCAGGAACAAATAGTAGGTCCACATGATTCTGTGAAAGGCAGCTCACGCATGGTGATCCGATCATACTGTTTTTTGATTTGGTGATCAACTTAATGTTCTGCTCATTATGGAAGGAATGACATCTGCAGTTGAGATGAATAAAAATCAGAGATTTTTAAGTACAGTAACTGACTAGCAGGCTGATAATATGGGACTTTTACCACTGTGTCTACTGCTGAAGATGTTTTCACTTGTCCTACCACCTTCTCCCTTGTGTACCTAGAGGATTGCTCTGCTTTTTACATTAGCTCTAACAGCCCAGCAGAGTGCAGTCTGTGCCCTGCAACGTGCTGCGAATCAACTTGCAACTTCAGCACGTGATTTACAACCACAAGCGTGCAGTGCCTCAGAAAAGAAACCAGGCACGTAAACAAAGCACTCTGTTTTCTTCACAGCCTGAGGAGGGAACTTGTCCTGTGGTGCCCTTGAAAAATAATTCATCATTTACCAACCACGCTGTCAGTATTCCGTAAGCTGAATATAGTCCTGATGCTGGCGTCAGCATGCACGATTCAAATGCCTTTAGCCCAATGAAGTCTTATTAGAGTCCCACTGTGGCTTGCCAGTGAATGAGGAAATGGGGAATGGTTACCTCTGTAGCAGGAAAATATTTTTCTTCCTCCCACTCTTACCTCAGAGGTTTGTGAATAGGGCACATTCCCAGTTAGATGACTTAATGATAGGACACTGACACCACCTCAGGTAAACAAAATGTACTGTGAATGCATGTCCCATATTCATCCATCACCAATTCAATACACTTTTCCTCTTTCTTGTAATTATCCTTAAAAGGCAAGTATTTTTACAATTGATTTTTTGAGGGTTAAATATATGAAAAGCAGTGTATGGCTACACAGTTTAGAAGTGATAGCCCTTTGTAGGATTGTATTGTGTCACCTGCTTATAACATCATTTTACCAATAAAGGCTTTGAGACCTACCTATATTGACTTTAATGGGAATGGACTCTACCAAGCTAATTTTATGGGGGAAAAAAAAAAGTTGAATTAGATAATAGCATCTAAGAAGGCAGTGCTAAATTTCAAAGTTGTTTCAAAGGGAAGGCTATAGTCTTAACCTATAAATATTTCTTTTTCTAGTATCCAGTATCACTGTCTCAGTGCCTTTAATGCCTCTTAATCACAGTTAACTTATTCTTGAATTGTATGAAAGGAAAAAACTTTGTATTTTAAGCATTAGTTATGTGAACAAGCCTGGCTTGCTTCTTACATGTAACGTTAACCTCTTCATATTGTTGAAGATAATGTTGTCAGTGCTGCAAGATCATTGTTGACTGGTTTTACGTTGGCCGTGGATGATTGTATGGTCAGTCCTTTTTCTCTTTGGAATAGTTTTCTGAATAACTTCATTTCATCATAACTGCACAACTATTGATACGGGGGAGGAAATTTTGTTTCAGACAGCTTTGTTTAGGAAAGTGAGATAGACCAGAGTCATTGTTTATTTAGCAATGTCATAGTGACCAGCTCAAATGTTAAAGCCTGTATGAGATTGACAGGAGATCTGCAGAGCTTTTATTGCCTTCTGATGACATTAATCTTCACCCCTCATTATACATGTGTTTTCTAGTACTGCTACATGCCCTACAGAACTGAAGCCAAGAAAAATATATGTGCCCTGTTCAGAACTCCTCTGTGCAAAAGGTGTGGCTGAGCTTGGAAGGGGAAAAACAGCATTTTTACTTTGCCACTCCAGGATTACGGGCCTGCCAGAAGAGGTTGCATCTTCTGGTGTAAATCAGAGTAGTTTCAGATGCTGTTGCAAAAAACGACTCATCTGATGGAGGGGGATCACTAGAAAACAAACAAGTACTGACCCATCTCTACTCTCTACTCGAGCATGCTACTTCTATGAAGGTTAGATTAAGGTTAGTCTGTGTTGTAGTCACAGCTTTATTTTGCCTGAAAAAGTAACAAAAAGGCCTGAGGAGAATTGGCTGCTTCCTAGATTACCTGTGCCCCTGAGGTAGCATGAAGAGACTTGAGCATAGCTCAAAAACTGAGTCCTGTCTGTCGGTTCACCTGTCAGCCCGTTCATCTCTCTGTGCAGGTATCTATCCATCTGTCCACAAATCTGGTATTGTGTGCAGCTTCAGTGACTTGTATGACTTACTGGTTGTCTTGTGGGAAGGCAGAAAGTGCACCTGATATCTCTGTGCAACCAAAATACCAGCGCCTTCCACCCTTCGACTGCCTTCCCAGGTGATGAGAAGAATAGCTCTTCAGCTGATTTTAAAAGCTGTTGCAAGATCAGTACTTATCTAGGACCACTGCAGAAGTCCCAAAAGCCCCTTGGCACTGTTCTTAATATTGTAGTATGCCACTGCAACTGTCAGCATGTAGTTTCAGGTGCATAGATACAATCAGCAATGAAAAAAAGCAGTGCTCACAGTTAGATAGAGGTAGTTCATGTCTATACGTGATGCTGCAGGATGTCTGATGCATCCTGCAGAGGTAGCCATCCTGAAACTGTAATCCAGTCTGCACAGTTCTGACCTGAAATTTTCACTGTAACCTTCAAGCTCTGAAGAAGTTTTGTTACTCTTGGATTTCTAAGGATTGTACTTGGAAGCTTAGGAACTCTGAATTACATTTAATTAGAGATACACTGCAAGATAGGCTCTGGAGCCAGTAATGCAGAGGGCTGGATTATGAGAAACTCAATACTTACATTGTAATTGGATAATTTTATTCTTAGTAAGTGTCTATCAGCAGGCTCTGGATCAATACTGATGTCTTCTACGTAGACTGATAAGAGGTGTGGGTGTGAGCATTACCTATAAATCCCTAATTACCCATTGAGATTTATTATTCTCAGCGTGTTACTGTAGCATGAAGTAATGACTAGGACAGCAAGAACTTCTTACTGATTTTAAGGTACAGCATGTCACCTTTGATCTGGCCAAGATAATTTCCTTGTACAGGATGTTGCAGCTAGTGCACGGCTCCAGAACAGCCATGGTGGTACACCCACCACTAGTGACAGCATGCTTGGTAGGGCTTTGCCCTTCAACCTGCCCTGTCGAGTCTGATTTCATTCAGCGTGCATCTGTTGTGCTTGATGTGCTCTTTTTCACCGTTTGGCTTTAGACATTGTTTTCACGAAGCTATGTTCTTGTTCTTGATACAGCTACAACATCCTTGAGAAACCTTACCCAGTTGGATAACCAGAGAGCCCTCCCCTTAAATTATGTGATGTTCACAGAGAGACTGTATGTATGTACATGTGGTGTTAGCATAGTTTCTGCACCTATAATTACCAAAGTACTTACACAGTCAAGTCTAAAAGAAATAATGCATGTCTATAAGGCTCTTGCTAGTTTGAAGTCTCACAAAAATTCTCTCTGAGGACTCTTGGTGTCCTTTTCCTGGAGCTTGCGTGCCACGGGCTACCAGCCACAGACTTAAGACAGCCTACACTAGGATAGGACCAGTCCAGATATGGGAGCTGAGTTTAGCCATAGCTGTTGTTATGGAGAGGGAAACTGTGAAGAAGGTTTCCAGACACATCATGGAAAGATACAGCTTCAGTTCTACTCTTAGAAGTAGTAGCAGATAAGATGTAAAGAATGAAGACCAGCTGAACCTGAATTTGGTCTTAGGAAAAAGTAGAAGGAATGGTCTCTCCAGTTAGAGTAGTCATAGTCATATGAGTATGGGAACAACAAATAGTTTTACCCCCCAAATTGCCATTTGTGCATTTGTGTGTGAATATGAGTGAGGTTTGTATATAAACACATGTAGAAAGTATGTGTTTATACATAGATATGTCATCATCTGATGGATCATATAGAAATATGAAGCTAGCAAGTCAAATTTGTATCACAACTCCATACATTCCAAGCGATCCGGTGTACTTGTTACAGAATTCACTTCTGAATTTCTCCTGCACAAACGTTTTTTGTTTTAATCAATATTACCATTTTCCACAAACCATCAGAACATTCAGTTTTCAATCCTGGGATAACTTAAATGTTAAAAGGAGACAGTGATTGAAGGCTCAATATTATGCTGCAAACTTTCAGTCAAGTTGGCATTCATCAGGACACTAGGTTTATGAAAATCATTTGTGTATATCTACAGAGATTTGTATGGATATGTCCAATCAGGCTGTGATCAGTTTCCAGGGGAGCCTATAATTGTTGTAAGAAACATGTGTAAGCATGTTTATTCTGAAACATAACAAAGCAGAAAACATGGATTTGCCACATTAACTCAGATTTAATCCTTCTCTGCTAAGTATCAGTTCTCTGTGGCTGCCCTGACCTGTAATGAATCCAGCCAGCTAGTAGTAGTAATTGTAAATTATCCAGCTGATTAAAACATGTGTTTTTGTAGTCTATGATGGTGAATTCCATAGGCTACCTATGTACTGTGTGTGAAATATGCATATAGGATATATGCATATAGAGAAACACATTATATATATATGCATTTGAATATATATGTTGAATATAAATACATATATTGCACGCATATAGGCATGTATATGGTATCTATCTTGTATGTATATCTTCTCTCTGTGAATATATATGTGTGTGTTTATGTATCCCCCCACATAATTTTTTTGGAAGACATCACGCTGACAGCATGTTCCCTTCCTTTTTTTCCAACCTCAGATTGGGAAGCTCGGATAGACAGCCACGGGAGGGTGTTCTACGTTGACCATGTCAACCGAACTACCACATGGCAGCGCCCCACAGCTGCAGCAACACCAGATGGGATCCACAGGTCTGGCTCTATCCAGCAAATGGAGCAGCTGAACAGGCGGTGAGCACTTGCATCTGTATTCTTCTAAGATCCACAATCTCTTTTCTCAGCAGTGCCCCAATAACTTCCTTCCTGGAGAAGAGAAGGCTGCGAGGAGACCTCATTGCAGCCTTCCAGTATTTAAAAGGAGATTTAAAAAAGGAGGAGAATCAGTTTTTTTACATGGGTAGACAGTGATAGGACAAAGGGAAATGGTTTCAAGCTCAAGGAGGGAAGGTTTGGATTGGATGTCGGGGGAAGTTCCTTCACAGAGAGTGGTGAGGTGCTAGAGCAGGCTGCCCAGATTGGTTATGAATGCTTCATTTCTGGAGCCAGGGGTTCAAGATCCCTGGGCAACCTGGTCTAGTACCAGACCTGGAGGTTGATGGCCCTGCCTGTGGGAGAGAGGTTGGAACTTGATGACCCTTGGGATTCCTTCCAACCCAAGGTATTATATGATTCTATGATTCCTTCCTCAATGCATCCCTTTGGCTTCCTAAGCTTCTTCCCTTGTCCAAATACAACAGACATCTTGTCCTGGCTGCTGCTGATTTTCTGGTTTCACGTACCTGCTGTGGATATCCAGTACACAAATTTGCCCACATGAGGGGTGCTGTTGAGTGAAAGATGATTCAAAACTTTTGAAACTGTATGAAGAGTCCTTTGAAGAACTTTCTTGGAAATTACTCCTGAAGGAGAAAGGAGTGTTCTTCTAAAAGATGGAATTACTTTTTCTATTTAACTCTTACAGTGGTACTCATGGCTCAGCACCTAGCACTGCACTGTGGCAACTACTGAGGTTTCTGTGCTGACTGTTATTAAAACAGTGTTTACATATCTGTGTGGTTTACATATCTACTCAAACTAGTTAGACCCACTGAAAGGTTTGTCTCTTTTTCCAGGGCAAAGCATTGCTCTAGTAGAACTGTACATCTTTCCAGGTAGAGACAGATATCTTAATGTTGTAGTAGGTGCTGTAAATCTGACAGTTCATTTTTTGCTAACTCAGATTTATCTTAGTATGACACACATTTTCCCTTTGTTTTTTATGGCATTGATCAACAAGGGAAAGGCAACCTGGACTTGAGCAAGGCCTTTGACATGGTCCCCCACCACATCCTTATCTCCACATTGGAGGGAGGTGGATTTGATGGGTGGACGACTCGATGGATAAGAAATTAGTTGAAAGGCTGCAGGCAGCAGGTGGTCATCAATGGCTCCATGCCCAGGTGGAGGCCGGTAACAAGCAGCGTCCCCCAGGGCTCTGCCTTGGAACCAGTGCTCTGTAACACCTTTATCAATGACATCGACGGTGGAATCGAGTGCACCCTCAGCAGGTTTGCTGATGACACCAAGCTGAGTGGTGCGGTCGACACGGCGGAAGGAAGGGATGCCATTCAGAGGGACCTCAACAGGCTTGAAAGGTGGGCCCAGTGAACCTGATGAGGTTCAACACGGCAAAGTGCAGAGTTATGCACTTGAGCTGGAAGAATCCCAGGCATCCATACAGACTGGAAGGAGCGGTCCTTGAGAGCAGCCCTGCAGAGAAGGACCTGTGGGTCTTGATGAAAAACTTAACATGAGCCAGCAGTGTGCCCTTGCAGCTCAGAAAGCAAATGGGATCCTGGGCTCCATCTCAGGAGAGGGAGGTGATTGTCCCCCTCTACTCTGCTCTTGTGAGGCTCCATGTCTGCAGTACTGTGTCCAGGTCTGGAACCCCCAGTACAAGAAAGACAGGGAGCTGTTGGAGAGGGTCCACAGGAGAGCCACAAAGATGAACAGGGGACCAGAGCACCTCCTCTATGAGGACAGGCTGAGGGAGCTGGCCTTGTTCAGCCTGGAGGAAAGAAGGCTGTGGGGTGACCTCATTGCAGCCTTCAGTACCTGAAGGGAGCCTACAAACAGGAGGGGAATCAGCTCTTTGAAAGGGTGGATAACAGCGGGACAAGGGGAAATGGTTTTAAGTTGAAGGACGGAAGGTTTAGGTTGGATGCCAGGGGGAAGTTCTTTATGATGAGAGTGGTGAGGTGCTGGAACAGCTGCCCAGAGAGGTTGTGGATGCCCCGTCCCTGGAGGTGTTCAAGGCCAGGTTGGATGGGGCTCTGGGCAGTCTGATTTAGTTATTAAATGTGGAGGTTGGTGGCTCTACTTATGGTGGGGGAGGTTGGAGATTTGTGATCCTTGAGGTTCCTTCCAACCCTGGCCTTTCTGTGATCTGTGATTCTGTATCTGGTTTAGAAATATATTTGTTTATCATTTCTTTCTCTTGCTCACTTTTTGGACTGAATTTAATAGCAGTTAAAAGTCCTCCCTTTTTACTTCTGACATTATTATTTTTTTTTTTTAAATTCCCTGCTTACTATAATGATATGGTGTCTTTTCTAGACAAGCAAAGCTGAAATTATATTCTAATCATAGCATGTAAAATGCCACAAAAGTTCTTTGGTCTTTTTCTTTGAAAATGTTCTGCAGCTAAGAGAAAAATACAAAGCTTAAAAGTATTGTTTTCATTGTGCAGAATAGTTTTGGAGTAACTGTATGTAAGGAGAACTGGGTTCTGAATGACAACAGAAAAGTTGATTTAACTCTTGGGGAGTACTTCAATCTTTTTAAAGTCGTTGTTGTGCACAGAAAGTTGACTCCATCAACTCTTTCTTGAAAAAAATGTTTTTATCCTCCAAATGTATTACTTTGGGTAGCGTTTCATAATGGGTATTATGTCTTGTAGAGAAAGAACCCTTACAGCTTTCCTTGGAAGGCATCAAGCTATCATGTTAATATTATAAGTAATTTTAAAGAAATTTAATCCGGATTTTTTTTCAAGGCATTTACATGATTCTCCTCTACCATTTTGTGTTTGTCTTCAGAGGGATTTGGATTATGTGAAAGCTCAGATTATTTGACTGCTGGTAAGCAAGTTTTCTGCTGCAGAAAGTTCTGTTGCGGATATACATCAGCCTTTTCCCCTTTCTTTCTTTCTTTTTTTTTTTGGAAATTGAGCTCTTGTGTAAGTGCAGCACAAGACACAAAAAAATAAGTGTTCGTGAGAGTGCTTTTAGGAATGTAACATTCTTTTAGCTAATACAGATGAATTCATAAACCAACTATCTCAGATACCTCAGAGTACGTACCTTTGTGATGTCCTTGCTACAAACTTCCTTCTGTATTTTCTTGTAGTTTGTCTGGCTTCCAAGTTCATGACTTGTCACTGGTTTCGATTGGTAATTGAGCGCTAATAGGTCTAACATTTTTCACTGAATCTCTCTATTTTTGGTATTCAGAAATTTAGTTACAAAGTCAAAAGTATAGAGGATTTTCAGTAGTGATGTAGCTCTCTTTATCAGAATCCCATTGGAGACCAAGCACTTTGTAGTAAACATAAATTGCCATGGCTTCTTGGGACAAAGGGGAAAAAAAACCTGATGAATCACTGCTCTCTATTGAAGAGCTCTCTTGATTTAAAATGTTGAATAGGGAGTTCCCCTGTTGTTTCGAAGTTTGGGATCAGAAACTTCCCAGGATTCTGATAAAGAAGGCTCATGCTGAATGCTCAGTTAAAAGAAACTGGGCATTTCAGAATTGGAAAGTGATTTCTGCATTTTCAACCTGGCTGTTTGAATTTATAAAATTATCATTGCAAATTTCAAACATTCAGAGTCTCCAGATTTCTGTATTATGAGGACAAGAAGCTTTCATAAATACTAATTGGAAGGCATTATAGTAGGCATTGTTTCAAACGCTCGTTTTAGAAATACTGGTTTGTTGTGTTTCAAACCTCGTTGCTTGAAACAGTCTTCAGCAAACACACCTGAAAATGATTTTAGGTGAGGCAAGAGCAAACACGGGGCTTGCAGATAGAATTGCCAGCAGCCTGAGCATTTGCTCTGAACAAAATGGAACTCGAAACCACTTAATTTGAAAAAACTTGGCCACTTTTCTTTTTGAACCAGTTTCCTCAGCTTCCTGGTTTCATTTCTGGGAGGGAATGGAAAAACCAAAATATTATAAGGAAACCTGGTATTTCCAGCTCTGCCAAAACCATAAAGCTTTGGAAATTTAGCTTGGGGAAACAAAACAGAACAAAAAACACAAAAAAAAAAACCATAGCTGTGATTGTTCAAATCCAGGAACCTCATCCTACTTTCTTTCTGTGCTCAAAGCTTCTCTTTAGCTATGCTAGCCACTTGAGAATGCAGAGACAGCTGTAATTCTTAGTGTAAAGACTCTTGCTCATTTTCTTCAGCAATACCTGATTCACTTAGTAAAGCAGTTAATAGCTATTGCTGCTCAAGCTTTGCTGGGAAGATCTTTTGAAGCATATGTCTATCTAGAATTGTTTTCGCACTAGTTTAAGAAGTAATAAATAACACAAGAAATTATAACTGTAGTTAAGGCAGCCTCAGTGTGATATTTCCAAACCTCTATTTGGTTGACACATCACTTTGAAAAGACTGAGTTTCCATAACCTTTGCCCTTTCAATATTTTCTCCAATTACTTTGACATTTTCTAGTATTTATATGAGAGTTTTATAGTACTGAAACCTGCAAAACGTGTTTTTTGTTGTTGTTGGAAAACAGCTAGTACTACTGCTCAAGGTTTGACAGTAGGAATTTTCTACTATCTAATTAAACTGAAGCTGCAAGTTTTTTTATTAATGTGCTCATATCCCTTGATTACATGAACTCCTTAAAAAGCATGCATACTGCTGATGCATGTGAGTGTTGTAAATCTCCAGTGATGGAATGGAAAGTTCATTCAGTTGCCTGTAGTCAAGTGAATAAAAAGGTATGAGTGTGGGTCTAAATCAGAGGGACATAGCAACTAAGGTAAATTCATGCTGCTATGAAATCTGCTATCAGAATTTCTTCGTGAAGATGGATATTAACTTAAAAATAGAACACCTGGTCTTTTTTTTTTAATCTTCTAAATTTGCTCTTCATTGAGCTTCCAAATGATACATTAAATGCAGTTTTAAAGGCCTTTGAATGCTGAGGGATATGAATACTACTCTGAAAGTTAAAACTTAGTTGTTTTTTCTTGATTGTTTACCTCTCCAAAGTTGAGTTGCAGTAAGCTACTGGAGACACTCACTGTCTATTGAAAGTGTAAAAAACAAATCCTTGTTGTCTTTACTGATCCCAGGCCTATTGAAGGAACTAACTCCTGACCAATTTTCTATTTGGAGTAAAATGGAAATTAAGAAATAAAGAGAAAAAGAGAAAGTAATTAGAAATTCTAAGTCAGAATATGAGATGAGGAAATAAAAAAAGAGCATAAGTCAAAAAAATGGGAGACAATGTTGGATCAGATTAAATGCAGACAGTGGAGCCGGTCTTGTTTATATATGTTTGAGAATATAATCAAAAAATATGGATTAAAAATATCAAAGTGGATTAAAAGCTAATAAATTAATTAACGGGACCTATTTCTTTCTTTCCCTTTCTATTTTTTCTTCCTTCTTTTCTTTCTCTCTGGATTTAGAACACATTTTCTTATTCAATAAATAAAAATATTTACATCCATGGCTTCCTAGTAGAACCAAAGAGATTTTGATCTCTCTTCTTATTCATCTGTCTGTGTGAGTGAACAGGTTAACTAGAATTGGTTTTGTGTAGTGCATATTTGAAACACTCCAGGTGATTTCCACAGCCAGGTATATACTTTGTTCCTGATCTGGTGAAGTATTTGAGATTTGAATAATCTCTAAGAGTGTTATTAGACCTACTAGCATTAATTAATGTGGCAATTAGTTCCATAATTAATACGGAAATTATACAGTTTTTAAAGGCGTTTGCAGGTTTCAGTTCAGCATTTACTTCTGTCATCCTTCTCACTGTTTTTTGCTTATGTCTGTATTGTTTCTTTTCTCTTGTTCTGTAGCTGGTCACCACCCAATGCAAACTAATATGCAATCCCATTAATTTCCATAGGTGGACATTACACACTGTTATGCTTTTCACTCAGGATGTGTTGCATCCTATTCTCCTCTTCTATAGTTGTTTTAATTAGATTCTTGCTCTCTGAGTTCATACAGTCTATGAGGCTGCATTCCATATTGTCTACCAAAACAGAAGTGTTTTCAACTGGTGGCCATGCTGTATCGTCATCCACATTGTGACCACTTCTACCTTTTTAGGGTTTTAATCCTTAGCCATTTTAGGGTTGAGCATATTGTATTGATACTGTAATAAGCAAGGCTGAAGGGCATCAGTGCACCATGCTACCCTAAGACTAAACAAGAGGGAGAACCATGATCCACTCATATTTTTAGGTTCCAGACATCTGGATTATTTAAAGAGAAACCTAATGGAAATGTGTAGCTCAAGTATCTTTGTGAACTCGACCTGTGAGCCTCTTTTGCCTTTCAGTGTAGCTATTGTAGCTCAAAATGCCAGATTTTGGGTTGGTCACAGTTGTGAATACCTTTATCACCTCAAGGGGGGGGAATCCAGTGTGCTCCTTACTCTGTTGTATTCTGAAGGTAGAAGTATTGGAATCATTCAAAAACAGCACTGATTATCAAGATAGGAAGTATCAGAATGCTATTCTGCTAACTGAAACACATAGTTCCTTTCTCTAAATGTATGCAGATACCAAAATATCCAGCGAACTATTGCAACAGAGCGGACTGAAGATGATGGTGTAGTAAACAACAGGGTGGAGAGAGTTCCTACTGGAGGAGGAAGTGACTCTGAGGCAGAGCCTTCCCAACCAAGCTCAGGTATGTGAAAATAGCTATTGAGGGCATGTTCAGTGCTACTCAGTGTTGGCATTCAGTTTCGAGGAGTGCTGAGGACTAGAATGCCAGGGTGCAAAAGCTAATTAAAAGAAAAAAAAAAAAAGGTTTCAGTCTGAAACTACAGACACAAGGACAGATAAAAAGGTTCCTTTTTTTTTTTTTTAACAACTATTAAGACAGAGCATTTTTATTTTAGGGAAGGACAATTTTAATATAAAATGGAGATGGTGTCTGTTTTTGTTCAGTGCAGTATAAAAACAGCTGTTTTATTTTTGCTGCATTGTGGTAAACTGTGGGTCTTTCTGTTTATTGTTTCTGGGCATGGTTTCTGCACTACCACATCTCTTTGTGTGGACACACCTGCAGTGGCTCTGGCATGGAGTATGAAATATTTGGGTTTTTTATGGCTACAGCTTTGTGATAGCTATTAGCAGGTCCAAGTCTGGGCTGCCACTGAAGGAGGCACAGCTGTATTTTTACACACCACTAACTGTATGACAGTGCCTTATAACAGATCAGGGAACTGATCTATTTGAAAACTTTCTTCTGGTTAAAGCTCTTTGTAGCCAAATTGATTCTTCCACTTGGCTCATTAGATAACTAAACAAGAACTACTGCCAGTGTGAAGGAGAAGAGGAAAATGTATATCCAGAGAAGGATGGAACAGGTAGGGAGCTATTCCACTCTTTTTTGGTGGCATATTTCTTTAAAGCAATTGCAAAACCATCAGCTAAGATGTTTTTATTCAGATAAGAAACATCAACAATCAGACTACTGTGCAACTTGTGGACCCACAAAAATAGCTGTCTGCTTTGTTTGAGAAATTGTGCCACCAAAATGAATACAGAGTTCTTTTCCACTGGGTCATTCTCACCCTCCACCTAGGGTTGTCTCATGTTTGCTACAAAAAGTATCTTCTTGCCATCCTTGTATAAAATAGCATTGGCAAAGGGAAAGATTCAGCTCATCTACTTGGATTTTCTTAATGTTCCATATTGAAGAAGAATTCTTCTCTCTAAAATCAGCAGTGGGTGAAATCAGTCAGGACCTGAGTAATAGCACTGAACTAAAGAGACAGCTAGTAAAAACTGTTGTGGTCGAACTGTTATTTAGAGATGGCAGTAGTTATGGGCCAGAGTTTTTTAACATCCAGGAGCATCCAGCTCCTGCCCTGTGAGCACAGCAGCATTAACCATAACACCTGCAGGCTTGTCTTGGAAATGCAAGGAGACTAGGTACACTGGGCAGGATGGTGACATTTTTATGCAGTCACTTTTGTAGCCAGTCAGTAGAGACTAGATAACAGACTGTCTTTGCCACTGTTAATAAAATTGTGGTTCTTTTGGTTTCTGTCCAGAGATTAGGAGGGAAGGTTCCCTTTCTCCTGTGAATTCTCAAAAAATCACCTTATTGCTGCAGTCTCCAGCTGTGAAGTTTATCACCAATCCCGAGTTCTTCACTGTGCTGCATGCAAACTATGTGAGTAATTATGATTTGCTTTTTCTGAGTCCCAATACTGTGCCCGAGGCCTTCAGAGAGAATGCACACTGAATTCAAATTGTGTGACTTGGGGTTTGGTTTTTTGTTCTGAACACAAGGCCGGGTTGAGGACAGCACAGACAGACTGCTCCAAGAAAAATCTTGCTAGGATTCTGCCACACACAGGGAATTCCCTGGCACGGAGAAGCTTATTAATAATATTCTTCCAGAATAAGCAGGAACCCTTGATTTCAGGTTGATGATTCTGTTGTCTGTTCCTGCAGGGAGTTAGGTTGTTACCTTTGGAGCCATGTTCATGAGGAACCTCACTCAGATTGCAAAAAAGTCTCAGGGGAACAGAGAGAGGGGAAAAATTATTAACTCCAGTTTGCACTCTCAAGAAGCAGGTAGGCATAAAGCAGTGAAAGAAATACTGACTCGAGTCAGTGTAGCTATTTTGGAAAAAAATGAACATTAAAATAACTTTTTTTTTTTTTTAATTAATACAGTAAATCTATGCTTTGTTACAAACCTGATGTGGAGTGGAAAAGATTTAGTGGTAGGTTTATCACAAGGAAGTAGGTAGGGAAATCTCAAAGAAGATGCAGTTATCAAGTTCCAGTCTTGGTTTCCTTATCTTGAATGCAGATTTAGCTATGCATCCACACATGACTTGTGAATATTTGGAAAATGCTTTTATTCTGGGCTGGGTTGCCCTTTCTTTTTGAAATGAACAGAAATTGAAACACTTGAAGACTTATCTCAGCACAGTTTTTAGGTAATGACAAATGTTCAGATCTGGCCATGGCACTGTGTGGATCGAAGCTGTCTGTCCTTCTCCAAGCCTCTGCCAGAGCCTCCTGAAAGCCTGCAGAAGGCGGCATGTATTTACTCATCTGACATTGCCTGAACTATGTTATGGAGTGCACATGATTTCTTCCATTGACAGGGTAATGCATGAGGATTTATGTCTGGGAGCAGTATCATTTTCCTTCAGTACAGTTATTAGCAGAAGGAGCAAATGTTTCTATACTGGTGCAAAAAAAAGTTTGTAAGAGATTTTGTCGGGAATAAGCCCACTTGGCCAGGGTACCTGCTGATAAACCTAGGGAAGCACACCAACTCAATATGAGCGAAAAGCTTCGTTTATTGTCTATACTCTGGGCATTTTATAGATGCAGAATCCATTATCAAGATTGCAAACAAGTCCATAAATCACATACCATGAATACAAAGATCAAGCAGAACAAAGATCAGAAAGCATGCAACCCGCTCTGCTAATTAAAGCAGTTCTGAACAGGAACAACAAGTCCTGGTGCTAGGACATGGTTTACACTACACTCCAAACACAATGCCCCACTGGCTCCTTTGTCACGCTCCTTAGTCAGGTAGCATTCGTTTCGAGCTAGTTCGAGCACCCAACCAGAATAAACACCCTGCAGTTCCCCCCTTTTTATTTTATGGGTGCATAGCAAGGTATTCCAAAGAACTATGCCCACCTTGCTCCTTTAGCCATTCCTGAACAATGTCATTTGTGGAAATTGTTGTATCTAGTGCTGGCATGGCTCGAGGGGGATCAATTGCCCTCTGCAAACAGCCATACACGATACGCCCACCAATTATCATTAAAAGAATGATTAGCAACCATCGTAAACCTTCTTTTATCAGGCCATAAGCCCATGAGGAAAGGCCTGAGAAGGTAGAGCGAAGCCAATCATCTATAGGGTTATGATCTTTACTCACAGATTGCGTGTGATTCAGGAGCCAGTGGATCTGCTTATGAATGGAGTCACTATGATCAGACAAATTAAAACAACACATTCCCTCAAAATCAGTACACCCGCGACCCTGCGCTAACAGCAAAAAATCTATAGCTGCTCTATTTTGTAGTACTGCATGCCACAAACTGTCCATATCTTCCAGCATTTCTTCCAGAATCATAGAAGTAACGTTGCTTTGTTTGACCGTCCAACATGCCAGTCGTTCAATCTGCTTCAGAGCTTGCGCGGCTGCCAGCCCTGGCGCCAAGATGGATGCAAAGATGTTCGCGGTGACCGTCCATAGTTGTACCTCGTCACGACAGTCTCCAGTCAAAATTGTTGCTGATCGTTGATCCCTTAGACGGTCATCACCAGATAGCATCCTATTGATGTCCTTCCACTCTGCTCGTCGCGGTGCAAACAAAGTTAGTTTTCCTAGGTAGCAAGGACCTCCTACTATATTTTTGGGCACCCCGGCCCACACCCTGTCCCCACAGATCAGGAATATACAAGGGGGAAGGGCTTTTGCCGTGTCCTTATTAACTAGGGTCTCCTGATGTAACACACCAGAGATGTTGATATACCTAAGGCCATAAGCATTGCCTATACTAAAGTTCCCACCACAATATGTATTGAATGCAAAAGCTCTTTCGTTCCGAGGAAATACGGGGGTCCACGATTTACCAAAATAGGGGCTTAAACTACTTTGCAGCTTGGATGATTGTACAGCAAATTTGTCAAAGGTACTTCCTGGACCAAACAAGAGACATTTGATGTCCCCTGAGGCATTACTTGCTGATCGGGATCCTAATAAATCTAACTCCTGAGGATCCCAAGGAAGGGTATTATTCAGCTGATTAATTAAGCACGCACTACGGGTGGCTGTTTCGCTATAATTACAAGTAGTAATATTATATACAAAGTGCTGGAAAGCAGACAAGTCATAGTCAGGCCAACCAATTAGACAGGTTCGAAAAGGCTCACCTGCAGATTTCAGGCTAAGGCAGAAGTCTGGGTGGTTTGTTCTATTAGCCCAGGTTACCCATACTCCGCTACCATAGCCCGTGGCTGAAATAACATTTTCCAGCCTATCGGAACATGCACTCTGTGAGCTTTAAAATCCGGCCCTGTGTCATAGCGAATTGGAAAAGCCTGACCCACAATTTCCACTATCTCCATTTCCCCATTCTGTGCAGCTTGCTGTACCACCTCAGGCCAGTTTAATCGCATAACGTGTCGACCCGAGGGGGTAATCGCTCCTTGGTTCTGAGCCGAACCCGCCCACCTGGCAGATGCCTCTGCCACTACCACCGGAGGGGCGAATGAGGGGGCAGGAGGTAGATCACCATTTCCCTCCTCCTCAGGGAATAGATCAGGCTCAGAATCAGAATCTGCCGCCAACGGAGCAGTGGGCAAAGCATGGTTACCCAATTTAACCGGCACAGGAATTCCCATAGATGGGTGAGGGGGATCCTGAATGTTTCCCGACGATGTTCCCACCCCCAATTGCTGCACCGCCTGACCAGCCATTGTTTGTTCTACCTTATGCCGTTTAATACAGTTTATGATCTCCCGCCACGGCTTCATTAGCTTTTTCGCCTCCTTCTTTTCATCAATAACTTGATCCCAAAGTGTATCACCGAGCGCGCGCCACTCGTCTACGTTAAATAAAGTTCCCGCATGCATGAATACCCCAGCTGACCACCCGAAATCTAAAACGTTCGGTACTAACTTCAATATCCCCGTGTCTACCCCGCGCTTTTCTAAAAAGCGTAATAATAATTGTTGGGCTACCTCCCGCTCCATGGAGATCCGTGTCGTGCACGCAAGAGGAAGTATATACGGCCGGCCGACCACAAACAAAAGCCCCCGGGATCCGTGCAAACCCTGCTGAGCAGTCGGTTTAAGCGCAAGGCTTCTCCGCCCGACAGGACGGAGGCTCTATGTCCCTATACTAGGCACATCAGTCAGGTCCCTGTTCGGGCGCCAAATGTCGGGAATAAGCCCACTTGGCCAGGGTACCTGCTGATAAACCTAGGGAAGCACACCAACTCAATATGAGCGAAAAGCAGGTACCCTGGCCAAGTGGGCTTATTCCCGACAAGATTTAAGTCTCAGTTTCATTTCTCACCGAGATAAAGAAGTCAAGAGAAGCCTTCAGTTTTAACTTATTAAATTGTCTTTAATATGGAAGCCATAACAGTCTGTTGAAACATCTGTCAAATAGTCATATAGATTCCACTTGCACAGAAATGACCCACATAGCTCCTGGCTTAATGCAGTTGTTATATTTTAACAACACTCCCCCATTAAAATTTCAAGCTATTAATTATACCAGTGAAGGTGGGTTTGGAAAACATTATGCAACAGTTAGAGTTAAAAGGGAAAGGCTGTAATTATGCAGTCACTTTATTTCGATTGAGAGATACATTTACGTTACATTTTTGGTTTCTGCAGTGCCGATCAGAGTTATTGATCAAACATTAGATGAAAATAGAACTTCTGTAACGGAGTAGGCTGGGAATTCAGCAGTTTGTGACCATAAAGCTTTCCTGAGTTATAATCAGGTTGTATTTTCAGGGCAGAGATAGTATCTCTTTGATTTCACTACATATACCAATGTTTTATCATAATTAAGGACCTTTGCTGCAAGGAGTATTCCCTTCTCAGCACTACCACAACTATAAACCTTACATAATAAAACTAATGCTTGTAAATGTTTTATTGCATTGTAGTGGTAAAAATGCATTAAAAGTACATAGAAATTGAGAATTCAAAGCTTTTGGAGCCAGACTCACTGGGCAGATTACATATAGACACACTGGGACTCACTTCACTGGAGACAGGAATTCTCCATTGACCCTTAATTGCTCAAGAAGCAGAAAGTATTTCATGCAGAATAGTGAAAGCTCTAGTGAGCAATTCAGTCCTTTAGGGTAACCAGTACAAGACTCTGTCTAGTGAAATACTCAGAAGGAATGCACATTTTCTGTGAAGTTTCCTACCCTGCCTTGAACTTTTTCCCTGGAATAAAGCTCCAAGAGTAGTGTTCTGTGGATGAGAAGAAGTGTTGCCACGACCTGTGTATTTTGTGGTACTGTATCACTGAATACACCATGGCCACAAATACAGTTCAGTTTGTCTCCTTTTCTGCACCTGGATCGGCACTGACTCTCTCCGATCTGTGTAAGTGGATGTTCTCCTAAGAGGTGTCTTTAATGTCCATGGTGAGATATGACTACTTGCCTTCAGGATGATATTCATGTGACTCATAAAAACATCTCCATCTGACAGGCTTTTTAGTGCAGAAACAAATGCTCAGTTCCAGGAAGCAATTGATATCTTCCAAAAATAGGCAATTGAATGTGTCTCTGTCCTGTCACTATAAAGTGACCATAAAAAAGGTAACAAACTCACATACAGACATCTGCACTGCAGTCCTCTTCAGCTGATGAATCCTGCCAGAAGCATCTTAATTTTAATGATACCATAAATACATGTTCACAGCAATCTTCGCACCTTTCTTGGATCATCCAGTCACACAAGCAGTCTTGCTGCTAGTCTATGAAAGAAATGAAATAGACACAACTACATGCATCTTGAGTAGGTGGTGTTTTAGCTAACTGTCTTTTTGGAGTGCTCTATGAAGCAGTTTATTTGGAGAGTAACTGTGCACAGTTTGGAGGGATGTTTGGCTTTCCAGATTATATTTCTCACTTCTAAATGTGTAAAACAGTTGTTCAATTTAATGCAACTCCCTCAGTATGTGTTTCATTTCTTTGGACAGATGTCCTAAGAAATAACTAAACGTGTCATTTTGACGTCAGAACTGTTTTTTCTCACTTCTATTTTCCTTTTCAAAGAGTGCCTATCGAGTCTTCACTAACAGTACCTGTTTGAAGCATATGATTCTGAAGATCCGTAGAGATGCTCGTAATTTTGAGCGCTATCAGCACAACAGAGACCTTGTAAATTTTATCAACATGTTTGCTGACACCCGACTGGAGCTTCCTCGTGGCTGGGAAATAAAAACTGACCAGCAGGGCAAGGTAAGAGTACCAACAAAACAAACCACTTGTTTAACATAGCACATCAGGCTACATGGTCACTGAAGGTCCCCTCATTCTTGTCTCAAAGATGGTAAAAATTTGGATTAAACAACACTTACACCAAGCAGAGTTATTTTAAAAGCAGAAAAAAAAGCATCGGGAATAAATGTTGTAGAGCATAGTGGTAACCCAGCTTCCTGTGGAATATCACAGCATATCTAAGAAAGTACTGGACTAATAAAGATTTCATCCAGAGTCGAGATCTGTCATGACAGTGACAGTGTCTCTTTCCATGAGGCTTTGCTACCAAATAAGCAGTGTTCCCTAGTAATTTTATTCTCTTCCGCCTTTTTTACCTCATGGCTATTAAATGTAATTTTGAGCTATGTAGATCCATGTATTTTCCAAGATCTGCTCTAATTTGGCTAAGAAAGTCCTGTCATTTGAAGCTACTATCCGTGGGCTATACCTTAACAGGGGATTTGTGACACGCAGTTTCTAGTGATTTTCACTGTATGTTGCCACAGTTGTTGGCTTTCTTCTTCCAAAAATAACCACTCCACGTTCTTCCTGTATATTTCAGTCTTTCTTCGTTGACCACAACAGTCGTGCTACCACATTCATAGATCCCAGGATCCCACTGCAGAATGGTCGTCTCCCTAATCACTTGACTCACAGGCAACATCTTCAGCGGCTTCGTAGCTACAGCGCCGGAGAGGTAACCGTCCTAGTATCAACACTGATGCCTTTTCACAGCTGTCAGTTTAAAATGTGTTGGAAAAAAGGTCTTGTGGATTTTTATCTTCCAAAGAGTAAGAGCTCTTTTCTTTCTTGAGGGTTTCTGTGAGCGCTTGCTGATAATAAACATATATATTTTTACCATTTTCAGAATAAAATAATAAACAAGTAAACTAAAAATCACAGTGAAATGATGACAAAACGTTTTAAAAGAAGAATCCATGTTTGACATCCTTGTCTTGCTTTAGTAAAGGCAAACCACTCATTATTTGTATACTTTGGTATTTCAGCAGCCTTGTATCTTTCTTCATTCTCCGCTGTGACACTGTGCTATGAAGAAATATACTCCCTAGCACTTGCAGTAGTGCATATTAAGGTTTGCTTCTCTGATCTTCAAGTCATGCTAAGCAGTCTTTCCTGTGTTTCATGGATATGACTTCTATCACTGTTAGCGTGGGCAGGATAGCAGGTGAATAAATCCTGTTTTTGTTTTGTGGAGTTAAGGAGTGAAGGGTAATAGCAATCAGATTCTTCATGCTGTTGAAGATTTGTGAAGATTGCGGGTGAACGGGAGTAGGTATGCATAAGGGCCACAGGATCTCTTGCAGAAAATCATCAGAAGTGTTTGTGAAATAGACATTGACATTTGTTCCAGTGGGACTGGTCTGAACACTTCCTACTACCAAAGGAACTTAGAATCAGCAGCTCACTTACGTGTGAGGTCAGTGCTTCAGGACCAAGGGCAGGCAAGACATAAATAGCTTTGATGGAGTTTTGGAGTTTTGTGTGAATACTGCACAATATTTTCTGAAGATTGAAGTCATCAGTGTCTCTTTCAGTCTCGTCCTCCCACCAGTTCAGCAACTTCCCTCTGCCAGCAGCCTGCACTTTAAAGTTTTTATTGCGACTGATTCAAGTGATATGAATGTGAAAGCCACCTCTGTGGTGATCCATATTTGGGCTCATACTTTCCTGAGGCTTGCTTACAAATTCACCCAGTCAAGGACAGAAACACTGCAGAGCTACTCAGTCAACCTAACACAAGAAATACACTTAGTTCTTCAAGCGGTTGCAGTGCTGGCAAAAACAAAATGTCATTTACAGAGAAGAGAGTGGAGAGAGTATTGACTCTGAGGAAACTGTAAACTCTTCATCAAAGCCACTGATATGGCACGATTAGCAGAAACAGAGTTGCCTTCTGTCTAGGCATCTATCACCGCCACTGGTTCAGTGGTCCAGATCTCATGGTGCTTATGCACCCTTGTCATAGCTGTTAGTTTCCCCTCTGGGAATATTTGCTTCTCCACTGGAAGCATTCCCATTCATTTCCAAGGTTTTTGGATCAGTGCCTGAAAGCACACCACTTGTAAGGAAAAGATTCAAATTTTTGGCCCATGAAACTTTGTGTTTCTTCACAGTATGTTTGGATGTGTTTTTTTCCTATAAATCACAGAATTTCATGTATTGGAGTAAGATTTTTAACTTACAGAATCACAGAACTGCAGGGGTTGGAAGGTTCCTCAAGAGATCATCGAGTACAACCCCCCTGATAAAGCAGGTACCTTACAGTAGGTCACACAGGTAGGTGTCCTGCCAGGTCTTGAATATCTCCGTAGAAGGAGACTCCACAAGCTCTCTGGGCAACTTGTTCCAGTGTTCCATCACTCTTACTGTAAAGAAGTTCTTCCACATGTTTGTATGGAACTTCCTATGCTTGAGTTTTTGAGACCATTACTTCTTGTCCTATTGCTGTGCAGCACTGAGAAGAGCCTGGCCTCATCCGTTTGCCTTTAGATATTTATAAACATTGATCAGGGGCCCCCTCAGTCCTTTTTTCCCCAGGCTGAACAGACCCAGGTTACTCAGCCTTTCCTCACACGGGAGCTGCTCCAGGCCCTTACTCATCTTTGTGGCCCTTTGCTGCACTCCCTCTAGGAGAACCCTGCCTTTTTGGAACTTGGGAGCCCAGAACTGGACACAGTATTCTAAATGTGGCCTCATGAGACCAGAGTAAACAGGGAGGATCACCTCCCTCAAACTGCTGTCATATTCTTTTTAACGCACAGCATAATACCATTGGCCTTCTTGTCCACAAGGGCACACTGCTTGCTCATGGCCAACCTGTCGTCCACCAGGACCCCCAGATCCACCCAGTTGGCCCGTAAGGATGTGAAATGGAGACCTAGGGAGAAGGAGAGAAGATTTAACTCAGCACAGAGGAGTTGTGTCTTTGGGCCAGGACTTAGAGAGTGTGCCTGTGAGAGCAGAGTACAACACAAAACACTGAGGTGAAGAGGAGACAAGCCTAGTTTCACAGCCAAGGTTTTCATTACACTTCCAGAGCTTTTGACAAAAACATAGATACTGTTTCAATTGCATCAAGCCCTGTGGCATTCATTGCATTGCAGTTAGTACACTGTATATGACCTGTTTGAAAGTTCAGTCATAAATTGCCTATTTTTAAAGGTGAAAGAGATTGGACCAAGATTAGCACATCAGCCTATTAAGTACTGCAGGCTTGACTGTTCTCCCTGCCACTGGAATAACTCTCTTGTAGCTGGCAGATGTATACCAATATAAATAGGTACAAGCACAATCATAATTGAATCTCAGATAAAAATTTTCACTGTGCACTTTGACAACAGTTTTGTGTTTTCAATTACAGTATGTTTAATCAGAATCATCAAGATTTTTTATTGTTTAGCTTTGTGTTGACATGTATGAAGTGCGTTGACTGGTGTCTTGTTACACATAAACTTTTTATTCTTTATGTTCTCCAAAGGCAACTTGCCATTCACATTTAGCTTCTCAGTTTTCATTTATGTCCAGCTGGAAGACCTGGCATTCGACCATAACACTGAAAATGGATTGGCACTACTTGCTTGAATGCAGAGCTAAGCATTTAAAATATTGGAGTAGAGGCAATTTCTTCCAGAACTAGCTGCCAAGTACTGCAGTTTGTGCAGCAAGAAGGAATCATCCCAGTAGAATGACAATTGGAATCCATACACGTCTTGTCTTGACATAGATTTTTTAGCAGTGCTCCTCTGTTGGCTTTCCTGTGGCCATACTTTGGAGGAACTCATATATGAGAGAGGTGCGTTCCCCTCAGTTTGTTCTATCCCACATGCAGTTACGTAGCAAGTAATGACACAGTGAAGACAAATTGCTGTTGTTGTATGGCTTTTATTATCCTCAGATCTAAGCGTCTGCCCAGCTTCTAATGTATCTGCCTTCCTGACATGAATCCTTCCTCTAGATACTGTGTTCAGGACAGTGGCATTCTTTAAGTAAAGTCTCTCACAGAGAGAGCACTTGTAATATTGTGGGGTTTTTCTTTTTCAAATTAACATTGCTGTAAAAATTTTGACATGAACACTGTTATGCTAGAACAAGATACTGTATAATATGGCAGAGATTTTGTTTTCACTGACAGAGAACTCCATCACTGTAAGGCCTTTACTAACCTGCATTTTCTTCAGGACTCTGTTGCCTTCACTGTAGCACAGAAGAGGGATGAGAGCTGTGGATAACAGTGTCCCTCCATTTGGGAGCACAACGTTACCTGATATTTTTAAGCCGGCTGAAGTGTAAAGCTGTAATTTTCATGCAGACTTTCTGTCCCCCAGTCAGTCAGCAAAATGTAACCAGTTTGAAAGTCACAAAAGTAAAAATCAAAAACATTTTTACTAATCGATGTGCTGCGATTGCCATTTGCTCATTTCTTCCCCTTTCCTCCTTTGTTGTAGGCTTCTGAAGTCTCTCGGAACAGAGGAGTTACTCTGTTGGCCAGACCAGGCAACAGTCTCGTAACAGCTATTCGAAACCAGCATCATTATGAGACATTACCTCTGGGTAAGCCAAGTTTCCCTTTTCAAAGCAGAGCTCACAAAAAAAGCTTTTAGAACAATTTGTCAATCACATGCACAGCTCCGTGGTGTCCCTTGGCTCACTGGCAGTGCAGTCAGTGGGCCCCTGCATCATCACAGTAATGTCCTAAAAGCCCTCTCAGTAGTAAATAAAGCCTCTGTATTACTTTTTTCCTTTTCTAGCTTACAATGACAAGATTGTTGCATTTCTACGCCAACCTAACATTTTTGAGATGCTGCAAGAGCGTCAGCCCAGTTTGGCCAGAAACCATGCACTCAGGTACTGCTTTGTTCCACATCGCTGACACCAAATTCCATAAATTATTTACTGCAGTGAAAAAAGCAAATTCAACCAGCTATTGCAAAAAAATCCAGAACTGCCGCTAAGTATCACTGAGTAGCAGAAACTATATCTTCTTCTACAGTTATCACCTTGCTTTTCAGAAGATAGCATTAATTTTGATGGGAGTAAACAGCAAAAAGCGAGTAATTTCAGTAGAAGGATTTTCCCTTGTGGTCAGATTTATACTCAAGCCAAGGACATAGTCTAAATTTTATAAGCAGCAGTATTATGAAGTACTCCTGTCTTTACTCTTTCTCCTGACTTAAAGGTAGTCCTTTCCTAAGTAATTAAATTATATCTCTGTTTTTACTACATCCATTTCTTTTCTGTGAAGTGTAAAAAAAAGAAAGAAATCAGAAGTAAAAGCCAATACAATTTGAAATTCATTCTAATTCCAGAAGCTAGATTAATTGTTTTGGCTTAGAACCTAAGCTGGTTTTATTCAGTCTCAGCCATACCAATGTACACCAGCACAGAGTTTGGCTGTGAAAGGTTTAGTTTGCTCTGTACAGTGAAAAGTGCAGCTGGGGACCCGGTGAAGAAGCAAAGTAGGAGCAAGGGAAGAGCCTTCAAGATCTTGTAGCCAACTTTCTGCTGATAGCCATCCTGACTCATAATTTACACATGAGAGCCAGACAAAGAGTTCTTTGGGGGTAAGGATTAGACTTGCTTCCTGAAGAAATTAATACATGCAAATAAAATGAGAAAGAAAGAATGAAAATTGCTGCTTGTATTCAAGATGTACATGTCTGTAACTGAGAATTTTTTATCTTCACCA
The DNA here is from genome assembly GCA_035772895.1 of Perdix hodgsoniae. Classification (NCBI taxonomy): domain Eukaryota; kingdom Metazoa; phylum Chordata; class Aves; order Galliformes; family Phasianidae; genus Perdix; species Perdix hodgsoniae. The sequence continues at coordinate 2,246,588 of JAPSGF010000088.1, forward strand.
TCAGATTATTCCAGACTTTCTTTCCCCAGCCGCACCTTGAATTCTCATTTCTCAGAGCACAGATGATGGTTTTATGTCCTTCAGAGCAGAGAACAAAATTGACTAGTGATAGGGACAACACAGCTTAGCCAGCGCGTATTAAGATTTGTAACACGATATTGAGCCCTTTGCCTCCAAAGTCATTGCTTTGATTGAAGCTTAGGCTGGGAGTAATCCCAAACCACTATCTAATGCTCACATAGCAGTCCTTAAGCAAACTCTTAGGGGACAAATATCCATCTTTTACAGGGTTTGACTCTGCTTCATCCAGAGAAGTACTAAAGTACGTTTTTGACTTCACACAGAATCTTTTGACTTGATTTTTTTTTTATGCTTGTTATTTCTGGATACAGCAGTGCTACAGAAACATGCTGGCAGATTGGGATGTAGCTCTGTGTTTTTCGTGGGTCTGACCTACTGTTGGGATCCTATCCCCTGCTTTCCATCCTTGTTAGAATTCATTTCAAGCAGCAAAATGCATGATTTTATACATACACCATGTAACTTCTTTGATTATCAATTGGTATCATATTCTTGATATTCTAGTGTGGTTTTTACCAGCTAGAATGGGCAGAGATACAGGAAGTGGTATTATATGAAATACATGGCAATACGTGGCATTATATGAAATACAATTATATGAAATACCTTTCATGAAATGAAAGGTGATACCTTAGTTGTAACCTTAAACAAGAAGTCTGTCTGTCAGTGGCAGTAGCTGTAATGTTACACGTGGGCTTAGAAGGTGAGGAATTATTTTGTTTTCTAAAATATGGTATAATATCTTTGGCTTCAGGATCAGGCAACTGACTGATCTAAATAGATAATTTTTTTTACTAGTTTGTTAGTGTGATTAGCAAATTAATCAGGCAGTTAAGCTGTCTGCCTTTTTTTTTTAAAGAGAGAAACAGGAACTGGTGAAATGCCAAGGAGCAATAATTTTATATCTAACTCATGCCTTGACTGTGGCATGTTCTCTTCACCTTTTTCTTTCATTCTCCACTTGCCAATAGTATTATTTATGTTTCAGGGAGAAGATCCATTATATTCGGACAGAGGGTACACATGGGCTTGAAAAGTTGTCCTGTGATGCAGACTTAGTAATTCTGCTGAGGTAAGAAAGTTGATCAAAAGCATTGTTATTTATTGTACTAGAGAAAATGTCTGTCTCTTTCCCAGCATAAATCAAAAGATTTTGTTAAATCTTCCAGACCGTTTGTAATTAAAATAAGATTTGTTCTTACTGAGAGTCACTCAAAATAATTCAGCCAGTGTCTGTCATTCCATTCTTACTTCCTGGAAGACAGCCTCCAACAGTGCTGAAGTCCATCCACAGTTAGCTCAGTCATTTCAGCTGTTGCCATCAAAAAGCATATAAAAACAATCAAGTAAAAATGTTTCATTTTAAAGTTGTTTTATTTTTACGAAAGGAAGAAAAAAACCTTTCACAATACAAATAATGTAACTGCTTGTAAAATTGCTAATTTTCGTACAGTAATGCTGTCCATACATAGAGCCACATCCCACAAATGAACCTTTAAGTGCAGTAAGTGTTGTTAGGGTAAAAAGACTTTTATTGGGACTGGGGAGCTTGTTCTTTATGTGCTAACTACTATTTTTTTAGCTCAGTTAAGGACTTCCGTGTTGTTTTGAGTTCACATGGAAAATGTTGCATTACCTCATGTGATGAACGTGTACAAAACCTCTCTATCACTTTTTACATGCAGCCTTTTTGAAGAAGATATCATGTCCTACATACCACTCCAGGCCACTTTCCATCCTGGTTACAGTTTTTCTCCTCGCTGCTCACCCTGCTCATCACCCCAAAATTCTCCAGGTAAGGGGAATGGGAAAAATAACTCAAAAGGTATTTATTGGTATTTCTTCTAATAGATACAAAAGAACAGATGGAGAACCAGCATGATTTGTTAACCTGTTAATTCCAGTGCCCAGTCCAAACCTGCTTTTTGTGCTGGATCAATTGCCATTGCTGTTATGTGTCTGTTGAAATGTTAACAGTAGCTAGAGCACCCAAATCAGGAATTGCCCACATGGAAGAATGCATTTTGCTGCTTTTCATACATCTGGGAAGGGTTAAGATAAAAAGAGAATAATATGCTTCAAGTATAACTCGTTGACAGTGGAAGCATGTTCGTGTTATGTGACAAGAGCAAAGAGCAACATCCAAATCAAAGGCTTATTTCAATACTTCTCCTACAGAGTTAACTCACCTCCAGTTTGTGTTCCAAATACTTCACCTCTTTCCAAGACTCATCTATTTTAAGACCTGATGGAATTATCTTGATCATCCTGTCTGACCTCCTGTGTTGAGAACTTTAGTTTGACAGGAAACATATTTTCCAGAAAGACATGCTGTCTGAGAAGGTTATTTCCAGCTGTGGTGTGTCTCTGTAGTTATTGTTTATGTTATAGAAATTTGAGGAGCTGATGTCTCTGTTTTGCCAAGATATACACCCTCCCACTGCAGTTACACTGCATGGCTGTGTCCAGTGGTCACTGTTGGAGAAATTTACAGAAATATGATCTGAAGAAATCCATTTTTGGCTGATATTTGGAAACATCCATTTATATTATCTGATTTCAAACAAAATTATTGGACAAGAGGTGTCCAAATCTCAGAGGTGGCTATGCAAAAATGAATTTTTTTTTATGCCAAGAAGTTAAATGCTGAGCCTTTGTCTCCAAGAGACCAGTGTTTTGTCAGAATGCTCTTGTCATGAATGAGTTTGAACATCATTGGAAATAAATGTAGCCCCTTTCCTCTGCATCAGGACAGATCAGAAACAAGTCTCATGCAAGACAAAATGTAGGTATTTGGCAAGAACATGGCTCACAGAAGTGCACTGATCTTTCTCTGTTTTTGTGAAAAGACAAGAGCAAATGCTAATTTGTGGCAACACGCTGCTTGCTTATTTTTGCCACTGCTTTCATATCCCTTGAGAGCCACAATTCCCTTACGTTATGGGGGACAAAAAGTCTAACAAAACTGTTGCAAGGGATTCTCCTTGCACAGCATGTAAATACTCCTTTCTGTTTTACTGGCACAGACCTAGTAATGTGCTTTCCTCCTGGCAATCACGGTACTTTGTGCTCCACTAGATGTGTTTGGGTTTTTTTTACCTTCCTATGGAGGACTTTCTGCCAAAATTCTCATATAAGAGCTTGTTTATATTGTCTTTTCTAATGGAAAGGGAAATGGGATTTCATGGATCCATTCTTTGACATGATCCATGACTTCTTTCCATGGCATGGCATTTCTTCATACAAAAGGACTAATCAGCCACTTTGAAAATTCAGACTGCAAAACAAAACAGATCCCAAATTACTGAAAATCTGCTGTATGTGTGAACCATAATAGGAAAATGTCACATTTCTTGCTGACGGAAATCCTTTTCAGTGCCACAAAGGGTTTTTGTGTTGATGACTGGAAGCATTTAATACACAGTCAGATTAACTCTGGGAAACCTGATTCTCTGTTTGGCTGGGGTGCTAGGCTCCAGACAGAAGTGCTGCTTTGAGCTCCAGAAGTTTAATCCTGCCAAGTAAGAAGATCTGCTATTAAATGCAAAAGAGAGAGATCTTTTTAAAAAAAGAAAATCTAAATACCAATGATCATGAGTGGGAGTTATGCATGTCAACCTTTCAATCATGCCTTTCTGATCCTTGCATTTTCATTCAGATCAATCGTAGTCAAAGGCTGAGGCAACCCAAAGCCATGCACAGTTCCAACTTAACTGTTCTCTTAGTGAAGAAAATACAGGTCCTGAAGTCATCACTGAGTTATAGAAACTTAAAACTCCATTAATGACAGGTAGAGTAGAATTAGGCCTTATGAGGAGCAGCTGAAGTAGCTGGAATTGTTCAGTCTGGAGAAGAGGACGCTCAGACCTTATATAACTACCTGAAGGGAGGCTGTAGTGAGCTGGGGATTGGCCTCTTCTCTTGTGTACCTGGTGATAGAACTAGAGGGAATGGCTTCAAGCTGCGCCAGAGGAGATTCAGGTTGGAGGTTAGGATCTACTACTGCTCTGAAAGAGTGGTCAGGTGCTGGAATGGGCTGCTCAGGGAGGTGGTGGAGTCATGACCCTGGTGGTGTTCAAGGAACGTTTGGACATTGTTTTGAGGGATGTAGTTTAGTGAGAACTATTGGTGACAGGTGGATGGTTGGACTGCATGATCTTGTAGGTCTTTTCTAACCTTAATGATTCTATGATTAATGAATGATTATAGATGATATAATGATTATGCACTAAGTGCATAAAAACCCTGTGTATTAGTTCCTAAAGCATAAGAATATAAGAATATAAGAATATAAGATATATATATATATCTTATATATATATATATAAGAATATAAGCATATAAGAAGTTCCTAAAGCATTTTTAGTGAGTTGTGTCTGGAAACATCAGCTTCACGATTTGGAAGAATTTAGAAGAACCTTGCAGTATAGAATATTTTTTTTCCCATCAGGACTTCAGCGAGCAAGCGCAAGAGCACCTTCTCCATACAGGAGAGATTTTGAAGCCAAACTACGCAATTTCTATCGAAAACTTGAAGCCAAAGGATATGGACAAGGTCCAGGTAAAATTAAGTAAGTATTATGACAAGTCACTCAAATAGTCTAACGTGGTCTAACATTGTCTTTAATCATTATCCATGAATGAAGGCACTGACTGATAGGGAGTGGGAAACACACCAGAGATTGTACCTCATATGTGAACCATCAATATCTGATAAGATATAAGATAGATAAATTCTGTTTCTGACAGATTTATATTCTCTCACCAACCTGTTTAAGGGGGGTGTTGATATTCCTCCCTGTAATTCACTAGAAGGAAAATCATCTGTTCAGGCAATTGTCCATGGTAAATAAACTATACATTATTACCAGTTATTTCCTTGTAATAATGGAGCAGTTCCAAATCCTTTGGATCTACTTATTAATAATTAAGGATCGGAGTACAACCCTACAGGAGTTATCCCACCTATGCAGTTTCAACTTCAGGTAGTTCTCTGCATTGGTAGCCCTTGTGGATTTGAACCAGGGAGACTCCTGCCTCTCTTCATGTGTTTTGGGGATCATTCTCTTTGTTGTGGGACTGGCTTCCTAGACAGCTTGGTAGTTGGCTTGAGATTCTGTACCTACTTGTACTTGATTGAGTCATCTTACTTGGTTAAAAGACTCTGTGCTTCTAAGGTATTTCCTGGGCTTGTGGTTGAATATATGCATCAGAATGGCCAAATACCAAATCACATCTGTTGGAGGGGGGAGGAACTGAAACTAAGTAATTTATTCCAGACAAGCATTATCATCACAATATTCTTACAGACCTGGGGAGTCCTGGTCACCGGTTATCCTCTTCAGTGTAGTCCATTTGACTTCTATGGAATTGAATCTCTCTCTTTACCAGATCTTGTTTACCTTCAGGCTTACAGACTCACGCGGGATTCAATCATTATATCTGTACTTTTGCTTCCCTTTGCAGGCTAATTATACGACGTGACCACTTACTGGAAGGTACCTTCAACCAGGTGATGGCATATTCACGCAAGGAGCTCCAGCGAAACAAACTCTACATCACGTTTGTTGGAGAGGAAGGGTAGGAAACCACTAAATGCTCTCAATTTTGAAGTAGCTGTTATGTTGCAAAACGTAGAGTTGACTAAGGCTGAGCCTTCATTTATGCACTGTTTTTATTTTACTTTTTGTTTTACTTCTGTGTTAATGATCCATCTTAATTAGACTGAACATTTGTTAAAAATCAGAATAGCAAAAATTCTTCATTTTCCTATAGCATCTAGATGTCTCAAATTGACAATGTAAGTCTGTCACCTCGTTGCCTCAAATATTTAGACTGGATGGAAGACTAAACTGTACAACAGGCCCACGGTTACACATTGAATCACTCTCAAGACTGTAATTAGTGACAAAGCCTTTACCCCTTTTATTACTCTTACTCTAAAAAATGAATCTAGATTTACTTCAAATGCTTTTACTTTGCATGCCATCCAGTGAACATTCTTTTATTATATGTGGACTTATGCTCTGGCTAAAGTGAGAAAGTTTAGTCATAACAGTTTGACTCACCCCACTGAAAAATGAAAGCAATAGAATTCTCTTGAGATCTTTTCTGAGGAGACTTTCTGCCAGCCTTACAAACCCTACAACTATGCGCATATGATTAAAGCAAGCCACTGACCTTTTGTTTCTGAATCTAAACTGAAGCTTCAGTGCCACCCCAGATCACCTCAAGAGGTACATTTTAATTGAGACTTAATCCATATTGGAGAAACCACTCTGCATATTTCTAGTGTTCCTTGTAACAAAGATTTGAAATAATATTTCTCAGTAGCTTTGTACGTAAGGTCTCATTTACTGAAAACAAACAAAACAAAAACAAACAACAACAACAAAAAAAAAAAAAAAAAACAGGTTTTCCATTACGAAAGTACCAGAACAGGAACAGTAAAGCTCTGGGCACAGTACTCTCCAGCAACCACTGACACTGTCAGCTCGGAGATAGCATGTCAAGTGGAGAGCTTCTGAAGAGCTGAGTTAGTTCAGAGTTACATTAGGTCCACTGGAGAATAAATGTAATGGATTTAAAAGAGAGTTTTCCAGTTATCTTAGCGCCAGGAGTTTTTTTTAACTCCTACTTACTATACTCTATAGAATCAATATTATGAAATAGAGGTCATCTTTCACAGCTGGTTTTGTCACTGACTTGCAAGTAGAGTTTAAGCATGCAAAATATTGCATTTTTGGTGTAGCATTCTAGTATGCTTACACTGGCCAAAGTCATATTATTTTCCCCACATCTGTAGCTTTTTCTGTGTGTGGCAAAGTATTCTCAAGAGAAATGATAAACCAATCTGATTCTCAAATTCATGTGTTTTTTCACTGACTCACATATATCTGAAGATATGTTCTTCCTGGGTTTCTCATGTTTGATGCTAACATAGGTTCTCCTAGAGGGACTCCTAAGTTAGCCATTCCTTATGAAATAGTTGATGCTGTATGGACATATGATGGGGTACGATCAGAGCTTTCAGCATGTTTCAAAGTTTAAACGATATTGAAAATGAGCTGTGAAGGTTTATGTGTTAATGTGTTGCCCTGAAATGCAGTATCTGGTCTTTTTTGGAGGCTGCAGATGTTGTTCACAGTTCTTTACTCCAGCCATCATCAGGATTGCCCATATGATGTCCATTGAACCAGATCCATTCCCATGGTTAGCACTCGTAGTTCAAGTGGAGTTATTACTATCCCCTCTAGCTGTTGTATGTTTAGTCTCACTCATGTGATCTCAGGCCTAAAGCTGCTGAAGGGAACAGTAGTGAGCCTCCGAACGTAAAGCAGAGAAGGGTGGACCTGCTGCCCATTATCATCTTTATTGTTTACACCAACCAATCATTCAGACTTTTGATTATGCTTCCATAACTTGAAGCATACGATAGAACATTCTGATCCAGATGCAGTTTTCCACTTGTTTGGCATTTATTAAGTGTAAGGAAGAATGACCACCTCAGAAACTCTTTTGGCACTCATGATGTATGGCTGCAAATCATTTGTTCTTTTTGCTGTATGTAGATATATTTTAGATTGAAAAACCTACATATCAGTATTAAAGAATTGTCTGTTTTTAATAAGTCCATCGCAATTGAGATTAATTCATTCATGATGGCTTTTTGTTTGTTTTCAGTATAATTGGAAACTGATTTAAAAGTTTAATTGAAGAAAAAGAAAAGGAAAAAAGTTCACTCTCTACAGAGCAAAGTTATGCAGTGGCAAAGCAGAGCTTAAAGTGTAACTCATGTATTTGAAACTATTAGGAAATTATATTAGGAACTTGGATGGAGTAGCTGATGGATCACCATTCCATCTTAAGGGAGTTTGTCTGATTCTTGGTTTTCCTCAGTATTTACCTTTTGGTTATACACTCTTAAGAAATCATACCAGGGCTAGGTTGTATCGTTGGGAGTAGGGGAGTAGGATCAATCTTTGCTTCTGTCTGATCTGAGAACCCAGATGCTCGTAGGCAGTCAAAACCCACTCAGTGAAAAGCTAAAAAGTGAGAGAAGGGTCTTTGCCCGCTGCCCCATAGGCTCTAGAATCAAGTTTTGGGAGAGGAACTATATCATGTTAGAAACACTTAATCGTGCAGAGGTAGGTATTAGCAGGCAATGTATGCAAAAACAAGAAAATCTGTTCGAATGTGAATGAGTCTCTTTTTTTATGTTTTTTCTTTTTTCTTTTTTTTACTTTTTCCTTTCCAGACTGGACTACAGTGGCCCCTCTCGAGAATTCTTTTTCCTTCTGTCTCAGGAGCTCTTCAATCCCTATTACGGGCTGTTTGAGTATTCAGCCAATGACACTTACACTGTACAGATCAGCCCCATGTCTGCCTTTGTTGAAAATCACTTGGAATGGTAAGGACATTTTATGCAGAACTGAACAATCCTTTTAGAACAGTTCGGAAGTAGAAATGCAAAACACAAAAGCTGTCAGTTTAGACTAGACTGCATACAAGTGTCATTGCTGCTGTTGGGAAGAAGTGAGAGGTAGACTGGGAGAAGAAAGAAAAGGAGTAAGTGTAAATACAGCAGCAAGCTTTTAAAAGGGAATTGTGATGAAGTACTATTATTCAGATATTCTTGTTGTCTTCTTGGGTTTTGATGTTTTTGCTCTTCTTTGTGAATGTGAAAAGGATGGCTGTGTGGGCTCTGCTCTCCTGGATCCTTTTCTAAGAATATCATGTGTGGTCTTTTAGCACATCAAGCAGCTTGGTGCTTGCAAGCTATACAGTGCTCTCCAAGAGCCTTATTGCTGCTCTGTACCCCCTACAGGCCTTTAAGGAGAAAGCAGTAAGCCTTTTGTTCCTGCCAGGGTCCTTGTCTGTGTATGGCATGGCCAGCAGAGCAAACATGTTCTTCACTTTACCTTGTATGTGTGCGAGCAGGCAAATTGATTCTTCATCAAAAATTCCAAATGCATGTTGTGATTTTTTTATTTTTGGATCTGCCTCCAGATCACTCCATCTTTGGGATTTGCTTTCCCTGAGATAGTTTCAGGTGTGGTTCGGTGAAGCACGTGCTTGGTCACTTCTGGCATTTCACTGTTTCAAAGAAGTACTGAAACATCAGTCTGTTCTTATGATGTTTTGCTTTATCTTAACCAACCTCACTGACTCCTCTTAGAAATTCTTTTTGTTTGTTTGTTTTTTAATGGAAGGCCACTCAGGCCCTTTTCAGTTGCCAGTAGGACATGCCCCTGTGTTCTTCTCGACAGTACTCTATTTGCTTTGGTCTATAGAGGGCAGGAAGTCAGGAAAGACAAAAAGAAGCATCATCTCTACTAAGTTTGCAGTAAAGAAAAGTTGCTGTGACTTAGTAATGGTCTCTGAATTGGTTTTTTCTATTGCCACTTCCAGCACTGGAGCATTATGATAACAATGATCTTTGCACTAGGACTGTTCTTCTGCTGTCATTAGCAGGAAGAGAGTGGCATAGTTCTTAAAGCTTGTCGGTCTCCCTCTGCAACCCTACTAATTAAACAGCATGCAGTGGCTTCCCATTTTTCAGGGAAAAAATACAGTCTGTCCTTTGTTCAGCTCGACAGGCAGCATGAATAAACTTCTGATTTCAGAGGCTGTATTTGTGAGGGTGCATTTTGATTCCCGGGCACAGGACCTCTTCTGCCTACACTGTGAACAAACTGGACTCAGGCCTGTTACTCCAGAGTTGGTGATACCATGTTATCCCATGGTATTCAAAGTAACTCCTGTCTCTTATCTGTTGTAAATAGCGTCTGTGTGAAAAGAAGTTCAGCTTCAGTTTTTTTAACAGAAGTGACACATCCTACTTTGTTCTCTACCCCCATTTTGTTCTTCTGCTCATTAAGAGATTTTATCATGGAAGAGGTAGATTTTAAAGGTAATCAGGACATATTAAAAAGTGGAGAGACACCCAATATATATTTTTATAGCAGTTATTACTTGAATGAGAAATCAGTAGCAGTTAAACACTTAGGATAGTATTTCTCTAACTACATGTGTAGGTAGAAACTACTTGTATACAGAACGTTGTTTGGATATAAGGAATTTTTAGTTTCTTGTTTGTTTGTGGGTTTTTTTGTTGTTGTTGTCATTTTTTTAAATAAAGAGAGATGAAGTGCATTGGCCTGTAGAGTGAAATAAATGCTATGAACAAAGAGGCTTATACATAAAGTAGCATTAAGCAGGATAAGACTGCAGAACCCAAGGGAAAGATAAGCAATCCTGTAATTCCTCAGGAATACTCCTTGAACCTGTTATGGAAATAACTGTCTGAGACAGCAGTTTATAATTAGCCTGATAGATTTCATGGGTGGCTTGTAGATATGCAGGCATTCCAAGTTTGCTATGTTGTCTATGTTGACTGAACTCAGCTCTACATGCATATATACTATATATATGTGTACTACATAGATATAGATGTATATTAGCTATACTAGAGAACTGTAATCAGAAGTCTGGTTACAAGCAAGGATAAGGTTTCAGTTAAGCTTTTGAAAACTGAAATAATATTGCTCTGAAATAAAATTCCTCTGTTAACTCTTTGCACACTAACTTCTCTGAGCATACTGTACTAACCTGCATGACATGGTTTGTTCATGAGGAATGGAGTGTTCTGAAGTTCTCATCCTTTCTCTAACATTGTTCTCATCCAAGTCAGTGCTAAACCTTCTGTTTGCAAATTTACTTGTTGATGTAGTTCCTGCACAGTCTTCTCTCTCTAACTTGCAAGAAATTATTTTCCAAAATTGGTAGAAACATCAGCGACCATGCATGTATGAAATGAATTTCAGAGTTCACAGATGATTGATTGTCTTTTTAAAAATTGAAGATTAATGTCAGTCACAACCACAATTGTTTTAGATTAGCAGATTTATTGAACTGTTTGCCTTTGGATGCTGCGAGCCTTATCACTTGTGTGACAGCTACCTTTTACACGTTTTTTCTGGAGAGTAATACTGCAAGACTTGTAGAGACATGGTAGAGTAGAAAAATTCCTTCAAAATTATTTAATATTTTCTCTTTTTAAGTGAACAGTGTTAAGTTTGAGATAGAACACATGTAACAAAATGCAAAGATGTGAAGTTTTGGCAGAACTAAAAAATACACTGCTTTTCCCCCCATCTGGCTAAAAATTTACAGTTCATCCTCTGTTAATGGCTTATTTCATGCCTTGCTCTTTGTACAAACAACATTCAGAGTCCAAAATGAGCACATCAAAGTGCAGTGTAGTTGTATGCCAAGTAAAAAAAAAAGGAACCTAATGACTGGAAAATATTTCACATTTATGGAGAAACTGAGACTTAACACATTTCCTGCAGGCCTCCATTGAATAAGACTTTTTCCTGTAGTTAACGTATGTGCATGCTGAACATTTTCAATCTTCAGAAGAATTAATTTTAAATCCTCCTCTATCTGAATGAACACAGTTAAATCTGTCTAGATGTACGAGGTTTGATTATAAACGTTTTTGTGTGCTACAGGATGTACTTGAAGTTCATAGTATTGCTTTCAATCCATGTCAGCACTGAGCCCTTGTATCAGATCTATGTAACGTGCCTACCTCTATTCTTGAATACTGGAAAACGTTTTCAAAAATACTGTTTACAACCCTACAAAAGATAATTAACCTTTCTCCAAAGAAGTGGGCAAAATATGGTTGTAGGTGCAATATTTTATTCCAGTGAAAAGGATATGGTTTAGCCCAGAGAGAATATTCTCATTTTCACAATTGGTCAGGTGTTTTGGGTAATCGAGCTGGGATACCACAGGCTATCTGATGGAGGAAATATGTTTCTAAATTCTGGAAGCAAAATATCTAGTTACAGAATTTGCAGAATCTCAAATACAGATGCAAGCCACGGGTTACTCTCCCACTTGTCTTCATGGTACATTTTTCAACAGATCTAGAAAATGGGTAGTGTCTGTTCAGTGCATCTCACTCATTCTATGTTATATATATATAATAAATTGTCTAACCATGCTGTAATACACTGTGGTTTTCTTTGGACCTTCATTCTATCTACAGTTTCCCATAGTATTTCCCTACTCTGGTCCAGCTAAGAAACACAATAAAGTGAATACGTATTCTTTATATATACGTGGTTATTTCTGTATCATTTTTACCACACCTGAAGACCACTTATTCTTGTGGCTATCAGTTTTAGCTGTTTAGTATTTTCCTGTCATTGTAATATCACATAAGTTCTACCTCTTAGAATAAAACAATTCTCAGTGTTTTCTTGAGAACTGTCTCTCCCTCCTATGAGTACTTAATCTGACAGTGACAACAAAAGTGTCATTATCTTTTCATTTCACAAAAGTCTGTTCACAAACTGCTGTCAGGCAGAAATCCAATCTCTATTTTCATGTCTTCTGAGTGAGCTAGAGTTTTCCTTCACTCCTGTCTTTAGAGTAATCCAGTAAGATAACATGAAGCACACTTCTTCAAGACACGGAACTGTGGTCACAGCACAGTCACCTGCACTCCAGTCTGTCACCAGATCAATTGCTTGCTCTTTTATCTAACTAAATCTTCTGCTTTTGAATTTTTAGTTCATTGTGTGTTTGTAAATTTAGAAACACTGCCAGAAATATGAAAGGAAGCCCAGGACAGAAGACTAGGTGGCCTAGACAGATAAAGCCATTCACAGACATTCATCTGGAGGTCTGATGAATGCTAACTTGAAACATCTTCTGTGTTTTCCTAGCAAAATAATGACAGCATCCGTTATCCATTGCAGAAAAATTCTCTTGTGTTTTGATTTTTTTGTCTTCTTTAGATAAAGTTTAATACATTTATTTAACAGAAATGTCTTAGAAAGTTGAAGATTTGTGACTAAAAATGCTTTTGTGCAGAACCCTACTGAAGAACATAAAGATGGCATTACAGTGAGATCCAGTGGCCTAGGTTTTCAGAAACTGTAGACTGATTTCTTGCTGTGGTGTCCTCATGAACTACATTAACTTATCTAGAACTGCTTTTAGGATAGGAGTTTCAGTTCCCATCATCAATATTTTTTCTGCTTTCTGGTATCTCCCATAGTCTAATCTTGGCTGCTGAACAGACAAAAGACTTGCATGTATTTGTACAGAGTATTCTTGCAGGCAGATGAAAGCCTGTTGCACCCCCTCTTCATGTGGACAGGTACTTGCTTCCCCCTAAGCCAACTGATGTGCCTTCTGCAGCACTGAGCCAAGCAAAGGTATGCAGCCATGCTTTTACCTGCTCTGACAATTTAGGCACGTAAGTTAGCTTGCCTGCTGTGTGGGTACACCTGCAGACAAACTGACCTTCCCATTTATTTATTTTGTGTAAATGAAAAGCTGTATAGCCATCACTGTCCACTTTAAGTATTCCTGAGAATGCAGGGTGTTGTTTCACCAAGAATATACCTCAACCTCAACTATCCTTTCCTACTGAGAGAGCTTCGTTTTCTTACCCTGATTTCCTTTGGTGCTGTGCCTTGTGCAACCGTGCTGCCAGTCCATCAGACAGTTTCCTGATCAGTTTGGAAGGAAAGTGTCTCACAGATACTAACTTCTTCATAGCTTTGAAAAACGTGTGATTGGGTGAAGTGGAGGAGCTCAACAGTTTCCTACTCTGTTTGGCCCGCTGGCTGGCTAGCTTGCCTGAATTAGCTGAGGCCCACCACGGGTGCAGGCCACAAACCAGTGATACCATCTTGTGTGGCAGCTGGAGATGTGAGAGAGAGCTGTGAATGCTCAGGGAAGGCAGAAGAGAGAAAGTAGAGATACTCCGAAGTGTGAGAAGCACTGGCAGAGATGTGTAGGAGAAACTGGAGTTACTGTAGTGTGGTAATGTAGGGACATCAGGTAGATCTGTAGGAAACAAAGCACAACTAATCCTGCCACGTGGAGAATAACTTGCTTCAACTGAAGTCTTTTTAAAGAATATGACAAATTGCCTCATGATCTAATGGGTTGTATTCAGAAGTTGACTAGGTCCTAGTCCCATTCTGCAGCTCTTTATAGAAACAGTGGATAAATGTAGTCAGGAAATATAAGCAGGAGCTCTGAAAGTGGCCAGTACTCCTCTCCACTGGTTGAACTGGTAGCTGTGAGGATCATGTGGCTCAGTGAAACATAAATGACTTTAATATTTCAGATCTTGGGGCAGGTAACCTGAATATAGCCTGCTGTCTGTCCTGTTAAGGCAGTCAGAAACACAGCATTTAATTTTTTGGCTTGACTCAAATGGATTGGCTGTGTGGGTCTTCATTTGCAGAAGTAATGAATTCAGTCATTCATTTTGTCAACATCAATTTGACAGTCATCTTTAAGGGACCTGTATATGCTAAACGGTGAAGAATCGTGTTCTGAAAAATAGATCAGATATAGCACATCTCAGAGTAAGCATCCAGAAACGTTCAGCTGGTTTTAAAAGTTAGATCGTTCCTTTTGCCTCAGTTTCAATCTGAAGAGATTTCCTAGTCTGTAGTCAGCTTGAAATTCATTTGTTGCTTACCAATGCTCTAAACTGCTTTGAAATTCTCAGATGAAAGTCAGCATAGAAAGCCAAAGCATTTAATTTTACATTACAGTATACATTTTAATTACTAGCCATATCTTACTTTAAATAAATTACATTTGCATGAGCTCCCAAGCACTGTTGTAAATTTTCTGGACAAGAATGATATTAAAATGAATAGCAGCTGAAATCATAAGACCATTTCACTGTGAAGTGTGTGTTTCACTGCTACTGAAATGCCTTCTTGCTGCTGTACTACGATCTCTCTCAATGCCTTCTGTACTGAAGTAAACTTTGATTTTCTGATTAACTTTGATGTATGACTGTATGACAGTGAGCCTGCCTGAACAGTCGGTTAATAATTAATTAGAAGTCGGAAGGGATTGTAAGATTAAAGGCAAACCAAAGGGAAAGAGAAAAAAAGCATTCTCCCTAAATGAATTTCTACAGCGCCCATTTGCTTATTTTTTTTAAGTTTCTGCTTTGTATTTAGCTTATTCTTGGCTTTCTGTCGCTTACTGGTGACAAGTTAGCTTACTGGTGCCTTGGTATCAAGTTCATTTGAGGATCTGAATGTCAGTATCGGAAGAGTTGAAACAAGGGTTGTCTCCTATAGCCTCTTCTTTCTATTCTCTGGACCTCTTTTGTCTAGCACTGCTTCCATAATTAGTGTGGTTGGAGGAAGAAGCAATTGCTTTGTTGTGATTTTATGGAAGTTGTTTTTTTCCCCCTTGCTTAAGGCCTGTTCTTTTCTCCTTGCTTAAGGCCATGTAGTCAATACTGTTTATTGAATTTGCCCAGTGATGAGAGTGTTCACATGAAAATCTGTATCGTGTCTCCTCTGTGCGTGTGGTGGAATAAAAAAGGGTAGAATCCACAAAAGCAGAATTATTTTCAGTAAATCACTCAGATCCATTTATCTTGCTGTTTTTTTTAGTAGAAATGGTATTTCTCTTTCTGTAGTCATTTCCCTGAGTTGTTCTAGAAGCTAAAGTTTCATTTGCCCCTTGACAGTTATTTTTCATTTCACTGTTAGCTAAGTGTTACATTAAAATGCAGAAAGAAAGATTACAGATCTGCATTTATCTGGTCTGAATTTATTTATATGGAGAAAGAGAATGTCAAGTTTGCTAGCTGGTCTCAAGCTGGGACAGGAATCTTTTTCTAAATCTCAGTAAAATCTTGAAATTGTGGAGAATAGCAAAAATATTGACCTGTGCACCGTCTATGAATTAATATTTGCTTAATAAAAGGAATATAGAAGTATACGTTCGATATCTTGTGTTCAGTTGAAGGAAGCTTTTTACATTGTCTCATTACTTGCATTCCAGAAAAGGTGGACTAGAAGCTGGAATTATTTTTTTGTATTGGAAGGATGCATAATGAAAAAGTCAAAACTTCTTCTAGGGTTCAGAGAACAGCAAAGAAAGGTCCAGGTCTGCCACATTCTGCATGATCAAAGCTGTCAATTTTCAGAGGCATTAATAAAAGTTGAAGGCGTTCAGCGTTTTGCAGAATGAAACCTAAAACAGACAGCCAAACGATTAATAGTACGGCTGAGTTTTAGCACACAGATTTCTTAGCTTGTTCAATCAAGTAACCTTATCCTAAGAGGTAGGGACCATTAGCTGAAATGAAGCACAGTGCAATTGCAATGTTCAGCTTCTGGCCCTGAAGTTGTAAATTCATGTGGCTCTGCAGTACAGATGACCTGTTTGTAGTTAGCTCATGTAAGGGTGTCTGCATCATGCTCATAACATGGTGTAAGCATTCCTGGGTGTTTACCAGTGAGTTTATGATAAGCAGTCTCTCTTATGCTCTTATACCCCAGACAGCTTGAAAGTATATGCTACCTTTAACTAAGGTGATTATTGTGGCTTCAGTGTTTTTAGTTAGCCATTAAAGGAAAATGTGCAGTCATTTGGCTTGTGTTTTGATGGCTCTCTTGTCTGGCAGATGACAAAATCTATGGATTCTCCTCTGGCAAAGCAATGGAAAGCAAACATAAATCATGCAGTGCGTAAAACTTCACCAACTCGTAAGTTTACAAAGTGTCCCCCCCTTAGCTTTTCTAAAAGGTTTGACTAAGAAATCCATGTCTATTTTTGCCAGAGGTTATCCCAGAGGAGGACAGCTGTACATTGTGGTTCATAAGCCTGTTAGCTCTGCGGGCAGAGACAGGCACTCCAGCACTCTGTCACACTCCTCCTCTTCCAAAGTGCTACAGTACGCGGAACTTCTTTGCTATTGTTAGAATGACACAGCTCAGATTCGATGTTATAGGAAGTCTGTCTACTTCATTGATTTCCTTATTAGCTTGAAAGACTGAACTGGAAGACAGTTCTTTTCAAATGCCTGGGCTCTCTGGTTCTTGGATAACCCATGACACCAAAGCTCTCATACCTATGATGACTCCATGCATTGGATGTGCCAGAGGCCGATGTTCTCAATTCTGTATCTGCAGTAATCACTTCTGATGTAGCTCAGCTGATGTGAAAGGAGCCAGTGCGGGTGCCTTGGCATGATTCTTCTTACATACCCAGTTCTGTGAGGGCTTTTTAACTCAGACATGGTGCATGCAAATGCAGTAACTGTTTCTATGCGTGAGCTATTAGTTGGAGCTGCAATGTGCTTAAACCAAGGAGTCCTTCTGGAAGCAGCTCTTTGATGGATTGTATTGTAAAGAAACATAAGGGATATGTAAATTTTCCTTATCTATATCAACTTTGCCTATCATTTTTCTTGAGTAAGTAGAACTGCCTGCAGCTTCCCTGGTAAAAGCATGCTTTTTTCTCTGTGACACAAAGCTGTGTTTTAGCCATACCTAACAGTTTTCATGTGGTTGGTATAACCAGCGTATAAACGAGATGAAAAGACAGTTTGCGTGAAAATACAACTTATCTAGGTTAGAGACAAGAAAGACACTTTTGAAGGATTTGATTAGGTTAAATAAAGCAGCAATGAGGTTTACATTACCTCATTGTTTTCCAGTTCTGGTAAATTAATGGTTTGAGTTTTAATCACTAATTCAGAAAGCATGCGCTCCAGAGGCTTAAGAAGACAAGAGTTCATATTTCCATCATGTGTAAGCCGTAGCTCTTTTTCTTGTTGTTTCTCTTCAGTATTGATAAACAGAATGTTGTGTTCCATTTGGAGATAGAACCAGAAGAGAAAATTATTAGCACTGAATGGAGTCAGTAATACACTGGCCTGCTCAGACATAAAGTTTCTGCACTGTTTAATACTAAATTGAGAAGTCAATTTATTGAAACGTATGCATTATATGAAACTCAGGTGCCAAGATGAATAAAATTGTATCAAGGAAGACTGGAAAGAGAGGTCTTATTCCTGTAGATCTGAAGAGAAACATTACTACAACAAACTTGGTCTGGTAGGCCATGACTTGTTAAGTCTGCTGATGTCAGAAGAAAAATGGGTTAACTGGGTTAACTTTTCAGAAAAAGTGTGTGGGGATCCAGGTTAAGTTCTCAAGTGAGGTGTTAGACATCAGAAGAGGTGGGATCGCTCCTCAGCGTAACATGAGAAAAGCAACATAGGCATTACCTAGAATTATATCTTTGTCGTGCTGAGAATTCTTCACACTGAGGATGGATGTAGGAAAAGAAAATGAGCCACCAACAGTCTTGTTGCTCCTTCTGTTAGAATTCTCCTTCAGGACTTAGTTTAGGAATTATTTCACCTTCTGTCTTTAATGCATGGAGACTTTGTGAACTTTTGTCTCCTGGCCTTTGTAAGAGCCATTCTTTTGGTATTAATGACACATGAGCTCATCAGATTCCTGAAACGAAGAGGCGTGGTGCTGGAATGCCACAGCATCCACCTCTTAGCCTGCAGATCACAGGGTGGCAAAAAGGCAGTCTGCAAAATCTGTAGATGTAAGTTGGATAAAGTGAGCGGTGTTAACTATCCCAGCCTGCCTGGCTGGCCTGTCTACAAGAAAGCATGTCATGTTATCACGTTAGTCCTCTCAAAAGTTCTGAAATTTCTATCACCGTGGATAGTGGTTAAATAAACTAAAGAAAGGTATCTTTTCCTGAAGCTGATAGGTGTGGATTTGGTCTGCTGACCAGATTTTGTGAAGGTGATTTGATCTCATGCTGGGTTATTGCTTTATAGATGTAGCTCATTACGGGACATGTTGATTATATCCTGCAGTGAAACAAAAGGATTTATGCTGCTAGCATATAGCCACATGCTTCCAGTGCATATACCTGACACACTGCTAGTCTTGCTTAAAATTCAGGATGTACGAGGCCAAGCAGAGTTGCTGTAACTATCTATTCTTTTTTATTTTTGGAAAAAAAATGCATTCTTAGAGCTGTCCTGTATTACTCCTACCTCAAAATAAAGTGTATTTTTTAGGGCAAACAGTGTTCTTCATTTTAAAAGTGCTGGTGCTGGTGAATCCAGCAAAATTGAGAAATCATGGATCAGTCAATTTTCCATATCAAGGCATATTATTTTAGGCTATAAAAATGTGGTTTTGGTTTTTTTAATAGCTGGTTTCTAGCCTTCAGAATACTCACAAGGTTCTTCATAATGTTGAAGGCTTTAACTCTTAAAACAAGCTGTGCCATAGTTCCTTAGCCAATGATGCCCAGCTTCCTACAAATCTGGGTTTCATGGTTTAATTCTCTGTCACCTAATACGATACATTTTCAGATGAAAGCCTTAACTATTACTGGGCTATTCTAAATATTTTCCCTTTTAGATTCTCTGATGTCTAATAATGATTGAGATCAGGTCCTCTCCCACTGTGGAAGAACTAAGGGGCTTTCTGCCCTCATCCCCCTGCCAAGCATCGTTTTCCCTTAAGCAGCTGCCAAGGGTGGCTGTAGCTGGATTCTGCACTTGAATCAGAGCAACCCTGAATATATGTACAGGCAGGTGTACAAGAGGCAGGAAAGCAGCCCCAAGGAAAGAGATCTGGGGTTTCTGGTTCATATCAAGTTGAAATTGAGTCAGTAGCATTCCCTGGCAGCCAAAAGGATTGTCTGGGGTGCATCAAGCCTGTAAGGCCAGCCAGACAAGGGAAGGTGTTGTACCACTCTGCACTGTGCAGCCTCACCTCAAGCACTGCCTGAAGTTTTGGATGCCACAATATAAAAAGGACATAAAGCTATTAGAGAGCATCCAAAGGGCTGTGAAGTTGGGGAAGAGTCTGAAGGGCAAAACGGCTGAGGTCCCTTGGCTTGTTCAGACAAGAGAAGAGGAAAGTGATGCGATTACAGCCTACGGCTCCACATGAGAGGAGTGGAGGGACAGTGCTGATCTTTGCTCTCTCAAAGACGAGATCGAGGGAATGGCCTGGAGCTGCATCAGGAATGACTCAGGTTGGGTGTTAGGAAAACATTTTTCACCAGAGGGTGTTCAGGCCCCAGAACAGGCTGCCAGGGCAGCAGGCATAGCCCCAAGCTGGTGGAGATCAAGGAGCAGTTGGCCAGTGCTCTCAGACATTGGGTTTGGATTTGGGTGTTGTATGTGGAGCTGGGAGTTGGACTCAATGATTCTTTGGGGTTCCCTTCCAAATCAGGATATTCTATGATTCTTAGGATTTCTTTGAATATTTATTTATCTATCTATCTATCTATCTATTTATTTATTTATTGGCACAAGCTACTGTATCAAGAAAGGCAGACTTAAACCCAGCTGATGTATTTTAGGGAGATAAGATTTGTGAGATTTTCAGTCTTTTTCATCCCGTAAAATACTTCCTCTATTAGGATGGAACTTTAAAGTTTGCCATACCACAGCTAATTTAGCCCACTAAGCATCCTCTATAGAATGATAAACAAAAACTGTTCTTCCGTTGTATACATAGATTGTAACTTTGTACATCATTTTCCATATGAATATAGGGAAGAACTGTCATGTCAGGTACAGCTGTGCAAGTTCAACCAGGTAAGAGAGGGGCCTGTAACAAAGAGCCATTGTTGGGCTTCCCTTATTCTGCTGCTACATGATAAGGAGCAGAGTAAAGTGAATTTCCTGTGTGTCACCTGCAATTGTAGGAAAACATATTGCTTAGTCCCTGCTACAACGTGTGGATTTGTCTGTCTGTGTGCACAGACGTGTGAGGGTGCAGAGTCTCACTGAGGAGAACAAGCCTGTTAATTTTGCAACAGGCTGTTGTGAAAACAGGCCATTTCAGGGGCACCTGCAGCTTCCAGAAGGAAAGAAAGTTAGCTGTGTAGTGTGGAAACTCCTGCAAATGGGTTGAAGAGTCGTGTTTTTAAAAGCCAGAAAGCAGGTGCACACAATGTCCTTTTTGAGCGGAGCAATGGTGTCAATAGGCAGGAAACCAGAGCAGCCCAACTGCTCATTAATTCTGTTTCTCCTTCCACCATTTCTTGTTCATTAACTCCCTCCTGTGTTTTCCCTCTCTGCTAATGTGCATTACTCAGACTTGGTGATTGTCTTAGAAAGGGAAAGGTGTTGAAAGAAAAAGACAGCATGAGAATTTGTGTTTCTCACCTCTCTCAAGATCTCTCTCCTGACACAAAGAAATGGAGAAAGCATTTTATACTTCCCCAGAAAGATATATGCAAGTCAGGTTTAAGGACGGTATGTGCCCTCCAGCCAGGATTTACCTCTGTGCTGCTTTTTCCATCAAGAAAACTTGTTTTTTTTCTGAAGGGTTTGTCTCACCCATCTCTGACTCTCACCTGTGCACTAAATCCTTCAGGAAGAAATAAGCACAAGGATCTATTTTTGTTTTAATTGCCTTTTTGTAAAGGAGGCCGTTTCTTCTTGCTGCCCTCAAGTTTTTTGCACTGAAGGCTTCTTGTTGATTTTTACAAGTTTTGATATCTATTTGGGATCTATTTACTGTTATGCTTGGCTGCTAGTGGCCTCAATTTGAAGGACTATGGACACACATGTCATCAGACTGTACAGTTGTCCTGTGAGCACTTCAGCAAAGACCTCCTTTCTGACAGGTACCTGTTAATTTATTTCAGCCCGTGTTTCTCAGTGTGCTGCTGGATCAAAGGGGTGTAAGCTTATGGTCCCAGACAATGTCCAGAATGGACAAGGAACCAGAGGACTTTCTCTTAGACCACTTTTCAGCACAAGAAGTTGAGTATAGTAAGTCTCTACAGAGGTATCAGAGGTGGCTGCTAGGGACAAAGGATTTGTAGGCTCTGGCTTAGCCCCCTCAGGATGGAATAGCAGTAGTCTGTCTCCTGAGGTGATACAGAGCTGCCAAGAACTATAATTTTCACTATAGCTTTATGTTAATCTATTGTATTGCAAAGCAACAGGAGTGGCAGTGTCTTACTAATTATTTCACATCCTTTATTCAGACCAGTTAACACTGTACCGTCACAAGGGGTGAGGTTGTGGAACCACAGTCAGGTCTCTGCTCAGAGTGGACTACGCAGCGTAGGGTTGCTTTGCATATGTTTGGTTAGACTGACCTGCCAGACTTGGTCTTTTCATGTAGAAACTTTGCCCGTGATCTGGATTGCTTGAAACAGTTCTGCCATAAGGCACTGATTCCAATTAAATTGCCATTAACAGCTACAATAAGGTATGCTTCTGATTGTAAACGCCTTGATTAGGCGCACTAGCCTTTCATGTCAGCTTTGCATCGATACCAGCAAAGCCACATAGATGTGAAGAAGTGATACAAGCAGCAAAGAGAAAATCCAGAAGAGAAAACTATTCATGCTTTCTAGCAGTTTCTTAGGAGAGAGTTCCAGGCCAGAGAGACTTTTCTTAGCTACTTTCAGCTTCAGTGTATTCCAGTTGTCTCCTGCACAGCCATGGGATGAGTGCTGTGGGTGAGGAATGCCCAGAGCTGATAATATTTTCATTCAACATTCATTTTCAAAACATACAGGGATGGGAGGATGGAGCTATGAAGAACAAACCTGAAAAAGCCAACATGCATTATTTGGGACAAACGGACTTGATTATAGATCCTGAAGGTGCTGTAGAACTGATGGATTGCAGGCTCAGCATCTCTGGGATTTGAGCTGTCTGGCTTCCACTGTGCTTTCATTGTGTCAGCTCCCCCACTTTTCATTGCTTTTTTGCTGGAAGCATTGCACTGCAGCACGAGTGATGTGAAGCAGGTCCTAACTAGATCCAACAGCTGCCTTTTGTTGCTGCTGTGGAAACAGCTGTAAGGGAGTAATATAAGCACTCTTCTGTTACCAGTCAGCTGCATACCATAAGCACCTTTCTTGGATGCAGGGGATCCTGAGGCAGCTCCTGTGGTGATGTAGATGCTGACTGGGTCTACAAAGTGCTATTTTGGGACTCATTTGACAAACTAAGCACTTGTTGTGCTGTCCCATGAGCATAAAGTTGAGTGCATGGATACTTTGCACTACTTTTTTTATGAGATTCACATTTAATTTTTATGCAGGGAGAGTCTTTGCTCTGGTATCTGCAGTAGAAGGAGTGATTTCTTGGCTATTTGATCTTTCTCATCTTTTGTGCTGTAAAACTTAACTATGATATCAGACAGCTTAAAATTCAAGTAGTTGCAATTAGGATGTGTTAATCTTTTCCTTTTTCACAAATAAGTTTTGAACAGGTGATAGGGGTTGTTTTTACCAATAATAATAATAATAATAATAATAATAATAATAATAATAATAATAATAATAAAGGAGGAAGAAGAGCAACCCCACTTGGACTTTCATCAGTTCTATGTTTTTCTGTCTGAGGTTATGGATTTAAAACCCGATTTGATGGAAGAATAACTAAGTCATAGGAAAAAAAAAAAAAAAACATAAAAAAATGTATCATCACGTCATGGACTGTAATGGGTAGAGCACTTTCTGAGTGTACTTGGAATAGGAGTGGAGGTTGTTCTAAAATGTATGAAGTGTGTGAATGCTGAGCATCATTGTTAAGAAGTACAGTTTCCCTGAGCTTTAGCTCATGATTTTAATACATGTCCTTGTTCACAGCAGCTATCTTGTTTGAATCTCAATTCCTTGCCCATGAAGTCAACCCATTACCCTTCTAAAGTGTTTCAAATTCCCACTGTGGAAAGGGTTTTGATAATACGGTTTTCTGCTAAGGCCAGAGCATGACTGTTTCACTGTCTAAACAGTGTGTTTGATGGAGTACATTTGCTTCAGAAAATTCAACTAAGGATCACAGAATCTGAATGTTCAAAACATTTCTTGGTTTGGGAAAGGCAAGCACACATCGTGCCAGGTGCAGACAGGTACTGCAGGAGGTGGATCAAAGAGAGGTCTATTATTGATCAGTCAGAGATGTGAGGGGTAATGTTAAATATCTGCTGGATAAATGAATAACTATAAGAAACTACATGAGAAACAAAGAACAACTGCTACTTGTATAAGTTTCTATGCTGAATGTCTTGAGTTATATTTCATTTACTCTGCATTTTTATATCTTAGGTTCAGGTTCAGTGGTCGAATTCTTGGCCTTGCTCTCATTCATCAGTACCTTCTTGATGCTTTCTTCACAAGGCCGTTCTACAAAGCACTATTAAGGCTGTAAGTATAAGCACACAACTGTGCAGAAACAATGCAGAAGCAGTGATCTAGCAGTGGATATTACAGAAACACAGACTTTCATGGAGTTGCTTCAAGCACTCTGACCTTCAGTTGCTTTCTGTTGTTTCATGGTTTGTTCATGATAGAAAACAAACTCGTCTTAATATTTCTTGACTTTCTCCAAAAATTTGCCCTTGGTAGATGCTGCCTGTGCTGTTATAAGTGGGGAGTAAGTAAGATATTTGAGAATATGCCTTTGAAAGTCCTCACCCATAATTCCAAAGCTTAATATTGATTAAAAGTTATCAAAGCAATTAAAATATATGGAAAACTGAAAATCATCTTTGATAGAACAGGTATCATTATTTCTTCTTAAGAAAAAAAAAAGGGGAGAAGCATATTAAGGAAGATACACGATTTCTCACTGTGGGGTAGTTTTTCACAACTTGGACTAAATGAGGAATGCTAATGCAGATGGAAACAGTGAATGTTGCTTTTTGGTCTTCTACTGTCTTTTACATTAGCAAGCAGAAACTACTAGTAATATATTATCTTCTTTGTCAATTCTGTAAGGTTTATAAGGTTACCTTTAATTGATAATCTGTCTCTCTTAAATAGACTGCAGAAAGAGAACATAGATATAATTTGCAGCACTAACAAGTAGTAAGTCAAGACTATAATTAAATGAGAAAGACCACACTAAAGCATAGCTGAAATAGAATGAGTCCAAATTAGGAAAGACATTTTAATTAAGAGTCTGTAGAGTTCTTTAACGTGCATTTTGCTTTATATTTTTTCAACAGTTAGTATTGCTGGGCTCCAAAAAATCGTATTTCTATTGTGTCTGAGCTAGTATGAAAAGATAATAAAACCTAGAGTGCTCCTGCATCCTTCTTGCCCCCCTGGGGTTTGAAACTAAGTTGTCTGTAACATACATGTGCCTTTTCAATCAGCAAAACTGGCTCCTTGCTAGCAAAAAATTTAGATGCCTGGTCTGCCTTATGTCAGTCTTGTGAGCTCTCTCGAGGATAATGGATACAGGGAAGCATCCAGGCACAACATGATGGGGCCTATTGGGGCTGAAGACAAGTGAGTGCTCTGAAGTGCATGGCATCTTGAAGATACACATAAAATTGAACCCCCAAGGGTGCCTTCCAACAGCAAACAATACAGGCAGCCAAGAGAATTGGCCTTGAGCCCAGCCATGCAGGCAGTGCAGAACTACTTTAAGAAGGTTTGTGTTTCTTAACGCACCAATAAATAAATAAATAAATAAATAATCCAATAAACAAACACCAGCCTTGTGTTGGATCTTTGTCATAAATTTACTTACTTTCTTATTGGTAAGTCATCCTGACAATTGTTGTGAGTTCATATATTCATCTAAATCTTTTTTCTTGCCTCACAACCAGGCCATGTGATTTAAGTGACTTAGAGTACCTGGATGAAGAGTTCCATCAAAGCTTGCAGTGGATGAAAGATAACAACATCACAGATATCCTGGATCTCACCTTCACAGTGAATGAGGAGGTGTTTGGACAGGTGAGCACAGCTATGCAGAACATCTGAAAAGCAAATTTTAAGCTGACAAAGTTAAGCATGATGAACATCTTTACGTTGGAATAGATCAGTGACATCAGTAGATTCGATAACGTTTTCTTCTCCTGCCTTCTGTTTCTTTTGAGCCACCTGTTTTAATGCAGATGTTTATTCTTCAGGTCTGTAATATAAAATACCAGCCACAGCCTCCCTACAGGTCTGTTGAGCCACACACACATGAACATGAGGAATTATCTGAAGTGGAGTGCAGCTCTTCTTTCCAGAGTGTAGTTTACACAGATTGTGGCATTCAGTGTATTCAGTAGCGTAACTTAAAGCTGATGTGACTGAAAAGAAGGGGGTCAAAAGGGAAGAAAAGTATTTGGTGGGTCATATAAGACATGGCAACTCTTACCATTATTTTGTCTAATATATTCCTGTTAGCTACACTGTGTCTTATCTACTTGCACCTGCTTACCATCTTGCTGTATACAAGTTATTATGCTTTTTACCATTCAGCTTTATGTTAGTCAGACAATTCTCTTTAATCAAGCTGATCTGGATATCTACAACTTTAAATAGGGAACAGTGCTGACTTCAGTGCAGTCTGGTGAGCAGGACACATGGAAAGGTCTTCTGTGGGTTTCTTTGGCTTGCACTGAAGCCTTGGTGCCTTTGCTGTTGTAACCTATACAGGATTATAATTGTCTCTAAAAAGTCTTGGCAAGACTCAAAGCAATATTAAGTGGAAAATCTCCAAGTGCATGCTGAAAGCTAGAGAGACAGAAGAACCATGCCAGATAATGTAGAATCTCAAGAGAAGGAAGTTAACTCCTGTGTAAGGTGCAGAGATGCAGTGTCAAAGAGAATGGAGAGATCAGGTGGAATATACAGAACAGTGGCTTAGCTTTCAGAAGAAAAGTTGACAGGAGTTAGTGCAGAGTGAAGGGGTACAGAGTGAAGGCATGCAGAGCAGGGAGAGAATTAGATTTGTTTTGGAATAAACTTTCGAGCTATAAGTCTGAAAGTAATAAATCAAGCAAGACTTCGGAGGATATTTTCCAAACTGAAGTTAGTCTGCTTGTTGTACAAGGGAATGAAGAATCACCAGAATCAAGAACAGATGAAATAAAAGGGATGGGGCAGAAGAATTGAAGTAAGAATCCCTTATAGGAAAGATTAACATTGTTTTTCACAGACTTAAATGTAGGGAGTTCTCCTCTCAGAAGCCAAGAGTTTGCATGGCATTCAGTTGACAGTAAAGCCATTTCCCTGAAAGGTGTGCCTATGTAAGATTAATAAATGAAGACAAACAGAAACATGCAGACATATTCACAAAGATAGATGAGAAAAGTTTGTATTTGCATTGGAAGACTACAAAGATGATTAAGAATCTCAGCTTGAACTGCCCTAATACATATGAAGATGTGTATTCGGCACAGCAAGTTGTTTGTTGTGCACTCTCCAAAGAAAAGATCTAGGCAATTACATAGATGTCTGCTGTGAAAGATAAGAGATGATTCCAAAAAGAACAAAATCAAATTGCAGTCTGTTGTAGATACCGTGATACTAGAGCAAAAGAACACAAAATATTTTGATGCCAGTTCACATTCTGTCTAGTACTTTATTTCATGTATGTACCAAACACTAAACCTGCTAGAACTAATAGCAGGGGGAAAAATGATTCTCACTGTGAATTGTGATTGTGAGAATCCAGGAGTCCTAACTGAAGGTGAGACTTTTCCCTTATGAAATTTGCTGAGTGCTGACAGCAAAATACCCAAGAAATCTCGAGCACATTTTTTTCTCGCAGATGGATCACAGTTGGAAATTCTTGCATGCCAGGAGTATCTGACCACTTAAGTGCCATCTGCACATTTCTTTGCTGTGCACAGTGGGAGTTCTGCTAATATTTGGGATACTGGATTTCAGGAGTTGGGTAAGGGAAAGAAGAAATAGTGGCTCTTTGAAAAGCTGTGCTGCAGATGGGTCACAGGCTTTTTGTCCTGTTTCCACAATGACTTCATTATTGACAAGTCACTATTTCCTTCATTGTCTCTTTCTTGTGCATCTCTGACTTGTGAATTTAGATTTCAGTTGTTGGGGCTAAATCTTTTTTCTTGATGCTTCTTCTTTTTTTCTTTTTTTCTTTTTTTCTTTTTAATATAATGTACTATGAAGACCTCCAGCCCTCTTCCATACTGGTGCCTGGAGCAAATATATGTATCAGTGCAAGCATCCCACACTTTTATTTATGGGTACTGGATGCCAGTTTGAGAGTTTTGCTTATAAGACTAAGAGAGGAGACAGTTGCCTGTGATTTTAAGTTCTTTCCCAAGCTTTTACCCTGTAGAAAGTGTTCTTCCAGGTTTGTCTCCAAGCCCAATATGTGGATACACTGGCAATTGTTCTGGTCAGGTTAAAGAAGTGGGTTAAATTTGTTGTAGTGATTCCTTGCTGCTCTGAGTGTGCTGCTCCTAATTCTAGCTCACAGCTGTGGCTAATACCTCCAAGAAGGAAAAAAAAAAAGTGGGGGAAATCCGCTGTCATTGACCTGCTGTTTCCAAGTCTAGATAAATAATTGCATTTGAAATTATATGGATAAGCTAAAGAAATCACGAGTATGTCTAGGTATTTGTGGGAAGCCTTGAAAGGAAATACAGAGCAACTGGATTTATGGTCATGCTTAAAGTTAGACGACATGCATTCATTACTGAGTTTAACCAATGCAATCTAGGAAAGTACAGCATGGAATGATGCAGCTTTGCTTGTGAAGTGGTGATGTAGTGATTTACATTTGGGAATTTAGCCTGAACCAGCTAAGAATTCCTAATTCATTACATCCAACCTTACTTGTTGTTTCTCAGTGAAGGTGCATATTAGATGACTCACTGAGTGTTTCTGTAATTCACAATTTTCTACATGTCCTTCCAGCAAAATGATGTAAATACTAAATATACTCTGCATGCTCTCTATTGAGCTAACAAACAGATAATAATTAAATAGTACAAGTAATGAGAATGTGTTCATGCAGCTCATTTTATATCAGTGCTAGACATCATTGTTATAGGAGCAGAGAACTGAAGATGACAGCAAGATGTTCTTCCTTTAAAATCCACTGGATTCAATGTGAAAATAATTACAGAATAAATAATATATCCCATCTCATGCGAGAAGGAGTAAATTCTTGCTAGATAGTATCTTGAATTCCTTAAATCTCTATCTCAAGCCTTAGTAACCCAAGCCAACTAAAGTAACCATTGTAATGAAATGCAAATCTGTTAAAAGGTGGTTACAGTCCATACTGGTTGCCATTTTCTTACTCCTATGAATAGCTGAGGTAACTTCTCAGGTTTGAATGTCTGATATAAAACTGTGAATGCCACAGTGACTGTATTGCTCATCTGTGTGAGCTGCTATCCACTGTCTGTTCTTGTTTAGGTAGTGTATTGGATTTTGTGGGAATTTTCTTGGCTTTTGGCATTTGTGAGTTAACATCTATTCTACATCAATTAGGTGCAAATGTAACACTTGCTGCTTAAGAGAGTCTGTCACAGGTAGTTACGTAGCGCTTCCAGTTGACAAAATGGTCTGCCAAGTTCCAACAGTGGAATTGTCTCCATCCTCTTGTTACCAGTACTACTGCTTGGGTAGCCTGCATCAATAGCAAGCTGGCAGGAATATCTCCCTCTTGGGAGCAAGCGGGAGAGAAGGAGATTAAAAGATTGGCCAGAATGGCATATTGCTCGTATCTAATAAATTGTGCCCTCAGAATCAATCTTTGCTTGTATAGTTTAGAGTCACCTGCACATCAGTCCAGCTTCACCTGGGGGTAAGGCTAGGGCTAGGGCTGAGAGAGGAACAGAGGTCAGAAAGCTGTATGTAACTTCTGAAAGTTTCCCATTTTGTTAAACGTGTATGTGATAAACCAAAAGCTTTGAATCACTCTCTGCATGTGCTGCTGGAGTGGTTGGGGAGTGGAGGTGAGTGCCCATCATTATTGCTCTTCTTTCTGTTGCAGAAGGACAAGAGGCCAGGGGATAGAACTAGAAATACGGCTGTTACATTTTTCACTTATTTTTTCAAAGTGCACCTTAAATCTAAAACACAATGTGTTCCATACATTGTTACCCCACTGTTCATCTTTGTTCTGTAGGTGACAGAGAGAGAGTTGAAATCTGGAGGGGCAAATACAGCAGTGACAGAAAAGAACAAAAAAGAGTACATCGAGAGAATGGTTAAATGGCGAGTGGAACGTGGAGTGGTTCAGCAAACAGAGGCCCTGGTCCGTGGCTTCTATGAAGTAAGTGACAGCAATCACTGTCTTCCTTTCATCATCTGAATGAGACAACACCTTGGTTAAACTATGTTTCATCAGTACCTTAGATAGTAACAAGAACACACAAATGGCGTGGAATCGGAGTGTCTGGATCTGTAGCAGAATCACTTCAGTGAGGAGCTGAGTGACTGCATTTTTAGGAACCCACTATGGTAAAGTTTGTCCTGAGATACAGTCAACTGACCTGGATCTAAGGACATCCTTGTGGCAGAGCTGCTACAAGGACTATCAAAGATAGGATGAAAACCTGCTGCTTTGCTAGGCCCTCCAGGTAGTCATCTATTCATATCCCATTACTGATCACATTCGACCATGTATCTTTCCCTAGCAGCAGTGCTATGTAAGCAGAAGTTGAGGGGTATCTCACATAGGAAAATAAACCAGAAGAGTAGGATCTCTGGAAAGCAGAGCAGCACATACTGAATACACAGAACAGTAACAATAACTGATCTCTCTGAGCAGTCATGCTCTAAAGTTTACTGAAAGTGGAAGCCAGTGATGGTGTCTTTGTAGCTGTATAGACTTGGTCAGCCCTAATGCCATTGTACAAAATTGTAAACAAAGTCCAGTACAAAACAAATTTTTCATATTACAAATCTAGTGCGCATTTGCCTATCAAAATCATTCATCAGAATCAATGTTAACAATGATGATTTTTTTTCACAGACTATGTCTTGCTACTTACTGCCTCATTCAGGTCAGATATGTATTGTCGTTGTTTGCAGATCAAAACATCAGCAGACCTGTACAGATTTATCAGCAGAGGAGTGAAAGTTAGCCATCAGCATGCAGACTTCAGTGTCCAACACTTGAAGAGCTAGCCATCAGAGCCCTGGGTTTAAGAGGCATTGCATCCGCTTTATTTCCGGTCTTAAACTGTGCTCACAAGTGTTTTATGTTCCAGGTTGTAGACTCCAGGCTTGTCTCTGTTTTTGATGCCAGAGAACTGGAGCTGGTTATAGCTGGCACTGCAGAAATAGATCTCAATGACTGGCGTAACAACACGGAATATCGTGGAGGTAAACTGCCTGCTGATGCTTACTAATATTTTCAGTCTAAAACATGAAAGATTTCATACGCTTTTTTCCCACCTGTCTTTACTGAAGGATATGCCTTGTTTTGTTCAGAAATTTTTTGTGAAGATTAACTTGTGAGAAAAAATAAGTAAGACATTAGATTTGAATCGACAGATGTAATAACACTGACATTGCTTCTGCTACTTCTGTCCAGATTTTATGCACTCTCTACCAGTTTAACACGAGTTTTGACTAATAAGAAAAGGATTTGCAGTAGTAGGTCTAAAGCTTACTCAGATGACTGTGAATGAACTCCTGGTCTCATTGAAAGTAACATAACAAGTCCTCTTGACTTCAGCAGGGAAAGAGGCTCATGAGTTGAATTCTTCTGCTCCCAATTACACTCCTATGGAATACAGAACTTGCTTAGCCATCCCCTCAACCTATGTCAAGTTGAACTTTCTCCATTTTCTTCTAATGCATGGTCTGCTTTTGCTTTAAATACTGAGCATGATTTATCTAGGCTCTCTTGGATGATGAAAAAATGCAAAATCCATGAGTTCTGCATCACAGAAAGAAAGTCTATGAAGTTTGTGTAGTGTTCCCTCTCTGAAATACAAGCCTTAAGTCTTTGCTGCTGCCTGCCCAACTATTGTGTTACCTTGAAATAAACAGCTAATCACAAATGCAGCTGGTTTCCCAGGTTATTATCCTTATTATCCTCCTTTTTTTTTTTTCTTTTTTTTTTTTTTTAAGCTATTGAAACAAAGCCTGGCTTTTTACAAGCACAAACCAAGGCACAGAGTCCTGCATGTGGGAGGTTTGCCAGGGAAGAGCTTGCAGCCCCAAACTCTTCTCCGTGTGTTGGACACTTTTGCAATTTCAATGAGAATGTATTTGGGAACCAGATATTATGTCACTAGAAGTTGAACTGTGTAGTGTATTACAACTGGTCTTTTATATCTCATACAGGTAGCCCCGGTTCTTGCCAAGGAGTTTGTAGGAAGCATATGTATAATAAGTATATATTTGAATTTTAGGATTTCAAGTGAGTTAGTCATACTGTAGTATCCAGAGCCAAGACAAGACAGGGGTTATGAATTATCAATAATCAAGAATGAGATATATTGCTAGGTCAGGAGATTTTCTATAGGAGATTTTCTGCCCCAGGCTAGTTACACTAGAAAGTAGGAATTTAATTTCTCTCTATGGCCTCTTGGTTTAGGTTACCATGATGGACACATTGTAATACGGTGGTTCTGGGCAGCAGTGGAGAGGTTTAACAATGAACAGAGACTGCGGTTGTTGCAGTTTGTTACTGGAACATCAAGTGTGCCATATGAGGGCTTTGCAGCTCTCCGAGGAAGCAACGGGCTTCGGCGTTTCTGTATAGAGAAATGGGGGAAAATAACCTCCCTTCCAAGGTATGTCCCGACTGCGGTACAAAAACAGAGGTTCTGTGTGAGGCATGAGCCTGTACTTTGCTGCATTTGCCTGACTGGAATGATGAATCCCTAAGAACATCTTAAAACAACAGTGAAACAATTACCAGTTTGTTCTGTATTTGCATTCAGATATGTCTTCTATTTTGTTAATTTTTTTTATTTGCAGGTTCAATTTAAACTACTTTGAGTCCTGGGAAGTGGTTAGGGTGAAGATAAACACATATCCAAATCTAGCTACCTTATTTTGATTCTGTATCTGGTCCATTTCAGCAGCTGTCAGCTGATTCTGTTCATTTTGCTCCCAAAGTACTAATGAAAATACTTGTGAAGTTATAGAGCCACGAAAGCCAGAATCTACTTCTGCATTTTGTTGATAGACCCGGGTGTAATCCCTTCATTTGCTCTGATGGTTCCACTTTTTCATCACAAGGAAGCTTAGTGGAGGAACTTCAAATTGTGTGGTGATCACACTCAGTTTGGTACATCTACTTCTGTCAGCTAGAATCAAATGAGCTGTGATGTCGTGCAGTGTCCACAGACTTTTAATGCTGTCCTATGAAGGAGTCATCTTCCTTTTTAAGAATGAAGGAACTGAGGCACCAAGAGGTGGTCTTACTTAAGGCTACTCAAGAGAGCTGTGGCACAGCTGGCAATAACACTGAGCTTTAAGTTCTGTTCATACCTGTAATCAGCAGCCATCCTTCCCCCTGAATAGAGTCACCTTTTCTTGAATGTCCTTACAGTTGCCTGAGGCTGTACCCAGTGTGATTACAGAGCATTTTTCATGGGTCTGCATCTCACCAACTCTGAGATGAATTTGCTAAGTGACTTTTTTACATAACATTTGCCCTCCTAAGGATGCTTTCTTCCTGCACTGCAAGATCCTCATTGTGTATTAATATATAAATTGTTCTCCTGGAAATGAACTGGAAGCCAAAGCAAACCCGAAAGCACCCAAACATGTTTTGCAGTTTACCTGCCTGCATTCAGAGTTTCCTCTGGTGACTCTCATCAGGCCAGAGTTGCCTAGAATCAGAACAAGTCTTCCTTCTAGCAAGGTTCCAGACCACCCCGGTAGGGAGGCATTTTCAGAGGGTCCCTTGGGCTTTCAGTCCAAAGGAGGCTAACCACTTTCATGGCACACTACAAAAATTTGTTCTTATAGACCTGCAGATAAATTCAGCCAATTAACTGTGGGTGTGACCCAGTTTTCTAGTTACTTGCCATCCATGTTGTTTACCCAGAGTCATACTGTGAGGCACGGAATCGAGCAGACCTGCACTGTTGTCTTGAGAGGAAAACTCCAAATCTGCTCATCATTCTAGTCCAAGTCTAAGCATCTTTGTGAAGCGGGATCACAAAAGATGTGGAGCAGGGCACCATGTCAGCAGATGTTCTGAGCTGACATCTTACTAAAATCAGGAAAAGGGAAAGAAGTTTTTAAGGCATAATTCATCTCGCCTTAACACAGACTTTTAAAATAACTTGGCTGAATCACACCTGTTACGTTCTGATTTATTTCCATTCACCATAAAGACCTTACTGACACTATAGAGAGAGCTAGAAAGCTAAGTGATTTAAAACTGAGATTTAAAAACAGATGGAAATATGTAAGGTCAGTGAGATGCTTTGTGCACTATGAGCTTCAGCCGGCGTTGCGGAGAGCCTGAGAGCTACAACTTGCTATTCATAGGCCTGATCTTCATTTTGCAGCGCGTATATGGTGTGGTTCTATGCAAGGGTTTTGGAACTGACCAGGGGCAATGCATCCTGTAGCCAGGCAGCAGCTGAAAGTCAGAGCATGTGCAGTGTTTCAGCAACGTGCTCTCTGCACTGCTACCCACAATGGGAAGGGGCAGTAGGGGAGGGCGGGAGGACATTGGCACATGCACAGAAAATACCTCGGGCTGACCCAGCCAGTTCTGAAAAAGTAATTGGCCTCTTTCTGCTCTGCTTCACTTTATTTGTGAACCTAGGCATTACTTATGACCTAGATTCAATTAGCCCCGAGATATTCACATTAACCACTTCATGTTTGTCTACTAATCGCTGAAAGAGGCCTTTTTTTCCAGGTGAACATTGTTAGCACCTTTTAGAAGTCTCAGAGCTCTGCATTCATTTTAGCCAGGGGGGGAAAGAGAAACAACACTTGCTCATGGGGAATGAATACAGCTTGATCACTGTGAATTATTACCTGCATTTTGATAAAATTATGGAGTGCTGCCAAGTATACACAGTGTTAAAAAATACATAAGGCACGCAGGCTAAACTTGGAGACTTTAAATCTTTAGTTAAGCAATCAAACAAATGTTATTTTAAACTTTTTTTTAAATGCCTGATTATGATTTGCTCATGTTTATTTAGATTTACTTACATATTTACTTGGACTTAGAGGTTAAAAAAAGTCATCTGTCATATCCTGTAGGCCTTTGGCCTCTGTTATATAGTATGAGTGTAAATAACTTTAGCTGTTTAGAATAACTGACAGCAAATTCCCTTCTCCCTCTAACAATTCCTACAGATTTACAGTGAGAGTTACCCTGTCACACATCTTCAAACTCCTAGAAAAAAGAACAGCTTTCTCATTTTTAGCAATCGTCAGGTTTAGTCATAGATGTGCTCAAATATGGATTGCACCTCTTATTTACTGGTAGTAGTTCTTAGCCCCTGCTCCAATAAATGCAGTGCTGTGTAAGGAGTTAGAGAAGCTGGCACTGAGCTGATGCATTTGGCTTTTCTGCTGTCTGTGTAGATGGTGGGCCACTGAGGACAGGTTTGTCTGGCCCTTGGGTTGTGTAATTTCTCACAAAGTGTTAGATATCTTTTAAGTGCTTCAGAAGAGTGTGCCAAGGGAGGTTCAGGTTGGATACTAGGAAAAATTTCTTCTTCAAAAACATGGTCAGATGCTGGAACGAGCTGCCCATGTAGGTGGTTGAGTCACCATTCCTCAAGGTGTTCAAGAAACACTTAGATGTTG
Source organism: Perdix hodgsoniae (assembly GCA_035772895.1). Taxonomy (NCBI): domain Eukaryota; kingdom Metazoa; phylum Chordata; class Aves; order Galliformes; family Phasianidae; genus Perdix; species Perdix hodgsoniae. The sequence goes on from JAPSGF010000088.1 coordinate 2,282,012, forward strand.
TACAGAGGAACATGGTATAATGGAGAAATATTGATGGTAGGTGGGTGACTAGACTAGATGATCTTGGAGATCTTTTCCAACCTTGGTGATTCTATGATTCTGTGTGTCTTCTCACTTCTGCTCCAGAACGTGAAGTCTTTAGACAACTCTCCCTTACGTCTTGTCTTTGCACTTTGACAATGGAACATGCAACTGCCACTTGCTTATAGCGAGTGTGATGCTTATAGTGACCCCTGTCCCTGGAGGTGTTCAAGGCCAGGCTGGATGGAGCCCTGGGCAGCCTGGTCTGGTATTAAATGTGGAGGTTGATGGCCCTGCGTGTGGCAGGGGGGTTGAGATTCATGATCCTTGAGGTCCCTTCCAACCCCAGCCATTCTGTGATTCTGTGATTCTGTGATGTGGTAGCACCTAAGACAGCCACTCTGTTGCAACAGCAGTGTAGCAAACCCAGAAGAGATGCATGGTGCAAATTTCTAAAATGCATTATTTTTCAAAGAATAACCACTAACATGTAACATGCAGAATGCCTCTTGAAAGCACTGTGGATAAACAAGACTTTTTTCAGGAAGGCTGAGAATCAAGTAATTCCATTCTAAGTTTACTGGTGAATTTGTTCATCAGTACCAGTTTTCTGACATGAAACAGCTAACAGTGCTGCTATATACTCACAGAAGAGTTAGATTATGCCAGTAGTTTATTTCTGGAGGGTATCTATACCAGGCACATTATTCCTGTCAATATTTATTTTAAGTTCATACACATAAGGATTGCCCCGGAAATCCTGGATCTCCAGACAATGACTGACCCTAAAGCAGGTTCCAAGTAGACTGCCAGTCTACTTGCCAGTCTAATTCTGTTGGTGTAAACTTGCATTATTCCAAACTAATATAGTGTATCAGATGAAATAGCACAGAGTAGGTAACAGGTTCAAGCCCTTGTTCTTCAAAGGTTGGTTTTTACTCTCCCTATTTAATATGCAAAGGTTTATCCTGAAATAAAAGAGTTACGTATTTTAATTCTTTGGAATGACTTGGATTTCTGTGGCTGATTGAGTAGGGATGAATGGAGAATTCTTCCAGCTATAGCCTTTTCTGAAGCAGGAAGCATCGTCTTTCCTGGGACAGGTTGGAGCTATAAATAGGATAAAAGGGAGTTCTGTGCACACGTATTGCTTGTGCACTCTTGTTATTGTAAGGGATTAAAGGAAGCAACAACAACAAAAAAAAAAGAATGCAAAAAGCTTAAAACCTTATGCACATAAATTTATAGGGAGAATACTTCAAAGGAGAAAAACAGCATAGCACTGTGAACCGTGAATGAGATTAAAGATCATAGAATCGTAAAATTATTAAGGTTGGAAAAGCCCTCTAAGACCACCTGGTCCGTCCATCCACTTACCACCAATACTGACCACTAAACTGTGCCCCTAAGTACCACATCTACCTTTTCCTTAAACACCTCCAGGGACACTGACTCCACCAAATTCCTGGGAAACCTGTTCTAGTGCCTGACTGCTTTTTGGAGAAGAAATTTTTCCTAATATCCAACCTGAATCTCCTCTGGTGCAACTTGAGGCCATTCTCTCCAGTCCTGTCACTAGTTACACAGGAGAACAGGCTGACCCCTGCCACAGCCTCCTTTCAGGTAGCCACAGAGAGCAATAAGGTCTCCCCTGAGCTTTTTCTTCTCCGGTCTAAACAATCCCAGCTTCTTCATCCACTCCTCATAAGACTTGTGCTCCAGACCCTTCACCAGCTTCATTGCCTTTCTCTGGACACGCTTATATGGTTGGAGGCTTAATTAAGGGAAGAAAGACTTTTTTCACTGCAGTGTCTGCTTCCTGCACTGCTGATGTAATGTTTTCACCCCAAGATGTGCAACAAGCCCAGTACTACAAAACAGCAAGTGTCCTCTGGGTTATGCTTACTGTAATAGCTGCCACTGGGATCAGTAGGAAGTCCATTCAGAAGGAACTTAGCCCTTTGCAGATCCCTTGGAAGGGTTCTTCCACAGAAGTGATCACCATAGTAAATCTTGTCATAAGGGAGAGAATGGATTTTTTTTTTCTGAGCTTCACTGAGTTAAGAATGACTAGAAGTCAACAGCTCTGTAAGACTGTTGCTTAAATTATATGAAATGAGTGGATGACTGTCAGTCAAGATGAATGTCCCCAAGAAAGTAAATGTCAGTGTAGTGATGGTGGCTATGTCTGCACCACACAATAGGACACATGACAACAGTGATGCTTTCACACGTTCACAGAGTCACAGAATGGCTGAAGTTGGAAGGGACTGCTGATAATCACCTGGTCCAGCTTCCCTGCTCAAGCAGGGCCACCCAGAGCACATTAGCCAGGACTGTTTCCAGATGGCTTTTGAATGTCTCCAGGGAAGGAAACTACAGCCTCTCCAGGCAACCTGTGCCAGAGCTCAGTCACTCGCATGGGAAACATGTTTTTCCTCATGTTCAGTCAGAACTTCATGTGTTTCAGTTCGTACCCACTGCCTCTTATCCTGGCACTGGGCACGCTGAGAAGAGTCTGGCCCCATCCTTCCGACACTCTCCCTTCATATACTTTCATACATAACATATAAGTCCCATACAGGCTTTGGTCTCAGACAGTTAAATGTGTCATGGTTGAGTACCAGACAGCAATAACACTTTAGGCTTAGGGAAGTTACATTGCATAGTCCACAGTCCTGAGCCTTCGTGACTATGCTGCTTCCAGTTCTGGAGCCGGGTAGCTGAGCAGCTCAGGAACAGCTTTCTGAATGGCACACTGTTGCCCGTGGGGAACACATCCATGATGGATTACAAGAATCCTTCAGTTCATTAACTCCCGGCGGTTGATAAGTATTGACAATGGATTGTAGAAACAACTTATGCTGCCAAAGGTTGCTGAGATAAACAAACAGTGCGGGGCTACTCATTTAATTTCAAGGAATATATTAAATAATGGTTTCATTATGGTGTCCACTTTTCACTAGCTCTCTTGTGTTCCTAGTTAATTTGTGCAAATTCTGCATTTATTGTGTGCTCTCTCTGGGAACAAACAGCTAACAAATCTTCATGTAAGAGGTAGAAAAGGGATGGTAAAAGCTTTCCTAATTGAAGCTGTGTGATGCAGTGAAGATTACGTGCCTCTGGCTATTTCAGTTGCTTTTAAAGATTCACCATTGACAAAACTCCCCCTGAATCTGCAAGTCTCAGGCCAGCCCATCTACCAGCATCATATTTTTCACGCTTTGTGGGTGGCCTAAGAGATGATTAGCAGAGTTTTAAGTAGTTTCTCTAATACAGCTTTTCTGCTTCAATTTTGAGAAAATGACATTGCTGTAAAGGTATTACAGAGAAAAGCTAGAAGTAAAACAACTTCACAGCTTCTAAAAATACTAGGGATCAGAAGCTTAGACATTATTAGGTGCTGAAGCTGCATTTCCTTCTGAAGAGTTTTCTCAATTCAGCTTTATCAGAGGGAGCAAGAAGGAATAGAATTATTTCTTTCTATTTCTAGCATCATATAAAACTGCCAGCAGACTGAAAATAATTGGAATAATTCTAATGGAAGTGTGCCTGCCCCGTAGCCCCAGTTGATGAATGAGCTCCACGTTTTTCTGTCAGCTGAAATGGATGAACCACTGGGGGAGGGACGCTGTCGTTGCTTCGTATTTGTATAGAACCTCATGCAGTGAAATGCAATCAGCATCTGAGTCTAATTGCCGCCACCAGTAAAGCTGCAGCAAGGTGGCAGCACATGTGGAACCCATTTCGTGGCTTCCTTTGAAGGTGCTGCCAACGGGGGTAAATAGAATGACAGAACTGGGAAGAGAGAGTCCTAGTGTTGGCAACTTGCTCTGCTTTTGTCTTGTCTACTACAAATAAATCACATTTAAAGCCAGGCTTGCAGAGTTGTCTGACAGTTGACTTACAGGAACATTGTTAGCAGCCTTTCTTCTGTCAGCAGATCTCTGAATGGTCTTTTACTAGTCAGCTCTGCCTCATTTTAAGCAATTCTGAACCCATTCTTTCAGTATATTGGATCATATTATGTCTGTCCACAGGCTGAAAATTTACTAGCTGCCCATTTTAGATGTACAGCTGAGTTGCATTTATATATATATATACATATATATATATTTTTTTTTATTATTATTATTTTTTTTTGGGGGGGGGGTGGACCTCAAGGCAACCAAAGGGTTAGTGGAATTTTATCGGTATCAGGGCTTGGATCCCAGCACCTCAGTGACCTCCGACATTTTTCTACATGAAGATACCTGTAATATTGAATGCAGAGATAGCAGAGAATGGCATTATGTTTATATTTAACTTGAGTCTTATATCTGAAATGTTCTTTTGTACGCGCACATGTATTTCAGTATCTCAGACTTTTGGAGAATCACAGTTTTACTTTAATAGTTACAATCTTTTTCTCTCTCAAGTGAACTTGAGTGTCTTGAGTTTCAATAGGAACTCGTTTTCTCCGTATTTGTTTCCTCTTGTATTTATTTGAAGCAAACTTAACATGTAACATATTTTCCTTCTGCAGGGCACACACGTGTTTCAACCGTTTGGATCTTCCACCTTACCCCTCATATTCTATGCTGTATGAAAAGCTGTTGACAGCTGTTGAAGAAACTAGTACCTTCGGACTTGAATGAGGGGCTTCAGGCAATTCTGGTGTTTTTCTGGCTATTGATGTCATCTTTCCAACATCATTAATATTGGTTTCCCATGTTTTTATTTTTGAAAATAAAACAAAAAAGAACCAAGATTGACAAAGGCTATGCATGAAGAACTGCCACCCTCCAAGATCTAACCTTCATGCTTTCATCCTGTTTCCTTTGGACTGCTAGTCTGTATGCAATAGAAAAACAACTGTCTCAAGGTTTCTGTATATCTCTACATACCTCCATTAATAACAATGAAAATACAAATGCAAGTTACACTACACTTGATCAAATGTTAGTAAATGTTTACTTCCACCTACGTTGATTAAAAAATAAAAAAACTAAAAAAAAAATAAAAATCAAGCATTCCAAGCTTTTATATACCCACATTTTCTAAATCAATTTGCAGCCCATCTTTCTTCTTAACAGTTGAATACAGTACTAGGAGCTGGTCAAATATGTTCTTCATCCATTCTTCTTTTCTCTGTACATACTGTCCATCTCAGAGACACTTACGAACAAAACTGAAATGTTTATATATGAACTCACATCAGTTGCATCGGCTGGAACTGGCCCAGATTCACGGTGCAGATAAGACCTTCAAAAACTTACAAAGCAACCTGTCTTTTATGCAAATCCTAACAGTGATTGCTACAAATGTTCCTTGCCAGTGCTGGAGAGAACTTGCACTTCAGAGATATTGGGAGGGGCATCTCTATCGTAATGTTTACCGCACAAGAAGCACAAGTTTGTGCACACTAAAGAAGGATATCTTATTATGTAGCATAAAGACCAGGCTCCCTTACCTTAGTATTGTATGCAGCAAGGAAAAGGGGAAACAAGGTGAACATTCTACTCTTGTGAATACCCTTGGATTCTGTTTACCAGATCTTTGTTCTCTGATGTTTAAAATGCTCCTCTCCAAATGGAAGTTCAGACAATTCCATCCCCTGTGTCAGAAGCCATTTATTGTCTGTCAGACTGGGCTAACCGATGATTGCTGGGGACAGGTTTTGGTTTTGTCATTTTTCTTTTCTTGTTCAGTGCAAATCTCCATAACCTTGAGAGTGGTTGTAGAATGAAAGTTTTAGTCTAGGATCTATGGAATGAGAAGCTGCAGCGAATGGTGGTGCTAGTCAAGGATGAAGGATACTGTAACTCTGTTATGGTTAATATTTTGTTGTAGTTCCTCTCGGAGTCAACCTAAAAGTCCTCCAGCCATGTTAAGTATGACCAAACTTAAGAGCAATCTCTCATTACTTCAGAAAGAACCCACTTCAAATTGGTGTACTTTGCATTCCAACTCTGAAACCAGGGAAGTGAAGGAAAACAGCAGTAGGCTTGTTTTTGGAAGGATTTTGCTGAGGCTATTACAGGAAACACCACTGCTCTGTTGTATTCTACTTATTAAGATTTGCTGCCCTTGTTTTCCAAGACTGATCTCAAATTGAAAGTGTTTGTCTTAACTGGGAAAAGACAATAAGTATCATTACTTCTGATGCTAAACATGTGAAAGGATGCATGAAATAGGAAGTGAGAGAGTTGTGAAGGGTGAGTGAAGGTAAGTAAGAAGGAAACCTCATAGTATCTAGCAGTTCATATGAAAAATTGTTGATGAACAATGAAAAATGAGTGATACATCAGTGTCTGACACATCTTATTCCCAGTTTTATCTCCAGACAAAAGAACTGAACCCTGCTTTCTCACGTAATTTAATGGTGGCTACACAAACTCATCACACTTGAAAAACTGCATGCTTAGTTTTGTACCATTCTGCTTTGATTCTTCGGTTAGGAGAGATCTGAAAGGTGAGGGAACCCAAAGGTTGTTTCTAGGCAGAAGGTTTTATTAGTGATATAAAAAATATGTGGGATACTTAAGTTGCCCCATTCATTCTATTTCTGTAACCCTTCAGCCTCCTTTGTAGTAATTTATTGCATGGCTTTCACTGAGAATGTATTTTAAAATACATGCTATTCACATTGAGTACAGTTGTGTAGGGATGCCTTCACTACATGCCACCTTTCTTATACCAGACGCCAGAAATTATGCCTGTCATTTCCACAAAACTCCAGCACATGCTCAGCCCCGCTGCAGAGTAAAGATGGAGTCTTTCTTTTTCTGAGAACATCTGTCACATGCACATGAACTACATAAGGGTGAGTCAAAGCATGAGACCAACCAAAATCTTCCAGTGCACATTATTTCTGCCTCTTTACCACTGGGCTCTAAAATTCAGTGAGGTCCTGATTTATTCCTGCTCATATTAATGTAACAGAGTTATCTGTACTTTGTCAAACGTTGGGTGTCTTCCAGCAATAGAAGAAAAGGCAGATAAGTATCCAATTGGTTTGGCAAAAGAGAACAGTGCATGCAGAGCTGTCTTGTTGATACAGTAAAAGAAGTAAAAAAAAAAAAGAAAAAAATTCTTTACAGTGCTGTATAGTTAATTTTTTAAGTATTTAAAGCTCTATTTTAGTAAGAAAAAGTGAAACTATTTTTTGTAGCATAATAAAAGATATTTGTATTTCAGAGGCAGCATCAAAACCCACTGACTGAGAGAACAAAAGCTCTCTCCCGAGGTGGTTCTTCACGACATATTCTGGCCCTCACCACACACTGAGCTCTGAATAAGGTGCCGTGCATCTCCGTGTTTGACAGATGCCATCTCAAGCAGCCTGTGTGTCCCTGCTCTAGAAAATACACAGCACAGCCTGCTACTTCCCATCAAAATCCTTATTCCAAGCTAGCTTTCGAGTGCACAAGCTAGGGGTATTTTTAAAAGTTGTTATTCGTAGGTGTTTATGATGACATCAAAGTAACAAGATCATGCAGATTTTGTTGAAGGATTTTGTTGTTTGTTTGTTTGGGGTTCTTAGTTTTTGTTTGCTTGTTTGTTTTAGTCTAAAGTCAGAAATAGAGGAAAGCAGACAGACATTTCCATAAAGAAAACACCATGCTGCTCTTTATTTTCTTTCACATTCCATCTCTATCCCTCTACCTTCCCAAACGTCCTACCCTGATATGTTTTCAAACACTGATATCATCTCTGGGGTATCCAGATCTGCACCTCACAAGGCATTTTTCCATTCATACCACAGCCTGAGTCTGGACCCAATTTGAAGTGAAGGGGAAGCTGTGCCTCTAGGTATCCCTGTATGTTGCAGTGAGGGAGAGAATGGTGCTAACAAGTGAGAGGAACAGCCCATCTCCTTTGCCCCTCCTAAACCTGTCCATTACGAAATAAATTGAATTTGCTGTATTATTATTCAAGACATACAGCCTTCCTTGTTCATCTTATGATTCAAATGCTGTTGTTAGTATATGTGCTCTCTTCCCAGGTCTGCGTTTTCATTTGTAAAATATAACTGTTAACTACAGTTTCTGGTTTCAGTTTCTCATAGGAAAGCCTCAAATTTTGCATCAAGCAGACTTACAATGAAATACACGAGCACTGAGCTTTCAAAAAATCTCTTCAGCTCCTTCAGTTCACATTGCACGTGGTGGTGGCTATGTTAAGATATGACACGAGCATCAGCAGACTTTAAAATGCAAATTAAAAGCGGAATAGGCAATCTGACAGCTTTTTTGAAATGCAGCCTCTGACAGGAGAAATGGATAATGGTAGTTTGTACATTTGAGTCCAGAGGTTTTACTTTTCCCAAAGTGATTGTTGTGATGGTATTAATGGTGGAAGGAAGAAACGGAGTATTGCTGTTGATGAAATCCTGGTGCTGTAGTAGTCTTATGCTGAAGATAATGAAAATAAGCATTTGGAGGCCCTCTGCCTTGAAGTAATCACACTGACTGTTCAAGCACATAAGCTACGTAGCATTTGATCCAGTACAGCCACAGCTGTACCTTACTGCTGTCTGCATCAGCTCTAAACCTTACAAATGTCATTTCAGTCTGCAGTACATTCTGTGAGCATCCAGTCTCCATCATGTGGCTGTGCATATTTGGAAGTCAGTTTTATGTTCTAGGGAGTTCTGTGGCTATGACAAGGCAAGGAGTAAGTGGTCCAAATTACACCTAACGTCTAATGGAGAGATCAGGAGTTTTGTGCAGTCTGACACAAAACCTTTTTCACCGAGTTTGCTCAAGTGCCCATGAAGTTTTCAGCAAGCTGTCGATGAGGTTTGAGTTGGTATTCTAGTCTGAGAGACAGCCTGTGGAGGGGGTTGGCTTTGTGCGTTGTTATTCCTGTTTCACAGTAACAAATGGTCGGTATACTTCTAGCTCAAAAAAGTAGGATACTGAATTTTGACATGGAAATCGACTAACAAATAAACTAAAATACACACAGCAGAGGAGTTAAACTTGCCCTTTGCTATTAATCCTGTGACAGTGTATGGAAATCCAGAAGGACGAATGTGATGAGATTTGTTTGATTTCTGTTGAAATAACAGTTGTTTGCCCTGTCTCTAAACTAATATTAATAGAGCTTCCCAGTCAAGATTGAACACTTTCAGTCGAATGCAGACCAACAGATCCTTCTATCATAGACGCGGTGCTTTTTCTACTATAATTCTTGCTGTACCTCAGTGCTCATTATTAAAAACAAAACAAAACACAAAAAACTGCTGCAATACACGAGATCTGTGATAGGATTTCCAGTCACGACAAGGTCCAACAGATTGGATTGTTACTTTCTCTCTGGTGAGTCATGTAGTTCCTTTGTTCTAGTAGAAAAACAGATGCCTGTACATAGTAGTTACTAGATAGAGTAAATATTGTACCATTAGCCAAATTCCCTGCAGCTTCCAATTTCTCTAAAAAAAAAGAGATATGTCTGTTACGGTTTTTGTTAAAGACTACATAAAGTCAATGGCAGGAAAGGTCCTCCTTGTTGGACTGATTTTGCGTATATTGACAGAAAAATTTCACATGATAGGCTGTGCTTTCTATTCAACCATATCACTATAGAGGAATGTCAATAAAATCACTTTCTTATGGTATCGTGTGGGCTGTCTCTTTCAAATAATTCCTTTTGTAGAGGCTGTATTTTACTAGAGTGGGGGGAAATTGGCATACGTGAAAGTCCACTGACTCGATTTGCTGTTTCTCTGCCAGGACAAGACCTCAGCCATTCGACCTCTCCACTGCTTTTGTTCAGTTTCCCAGGGTACGTGTCTAAAACCTGAGGTTCTCCCCAACAGTGCACATAACCAAAGCCCTTGTATTCTCCTAGACAAACCTAAGACCAGCTCTGCCTTGAAAGCATGTGAGGTTATTCGTTGTTACAGAAAACATCTGGACAAACAGGGACAAAAGAGGTACTTACCTCACTTCCACATCTAATTACTGCATTACAGGTATGAAAAGCAAGTGCAAAGGTGATTTCTTAATAGAGTATGCTAAGTCTGCATTAAGTGTTGACAGCAAATAAGTACCAGATGCTATGGAATTCTCAGTATGTCACACCCATTTCTTTGCTGCTCATCACTGTAATATCTCAGGCATGTTTCATTAGCACATTCCAGGTTAGATTAACACATCTCAGATATACAGTCAGCTAACCATACATGACGCCTTGCTGACCATACCTGTTTTCTTACATAAATGGCACCTCATGAGGGATAATGGTAGAAAAGGACTGCTGGAAAGCTTACATCAAATACGAGGAGTTTTTACAGGGAAGAATAGAAACAATAGGAAGACTCTCTGAGGAACATGGTAAGCAACATTAGTAAAAGGCAGTAAGATGAGCTACGAATCATTAGGGTGGATCAGAGACATTGTGATCTGTTTATGTGGCTAGGAACTATGCCTCTTACAATAACTCATTTTGTGAAGCTGGATTTTTGCTAAAACACAGCAGTGTTCCACGTGAAGCCTCCATGAGATGTCCTCCTGCCGTGTCAACAGAACTCCGTCAGCCTGTAGGACACACAGCAGCCTATAGGACACATCGATAACAGTCCCATCCCATCCTGTGGTAGCAAAGTCATAGGTTTCTGGTTTTTTTTAAATACCCAAAAGGTCAGCTCAGAGCCTGACTGTTGTTCTCATAGAAGACGGCACTTGGACAATAACTGTCATTTCAGAACGATGGAGAACAAAGAGAGAACAACGCTAGAAAGGATCCGTTGTGTCTCCTCTAATCATCAATCCTTCACGAGCTGCAAAACTACTCTCTATTATATTTTTATTCTTCAAAATCGATTTTGCTTGAAAATACTTTTCATGGGTTGATCAGAATGAAGTGTGTGGTTTCATTTAGTTCCCATCTTCTTGGAATATTGGAGAAAAAAAAAGATGACATTATTCTGTGCGAAACATAAGCCTGATTCTTATTTGTATGAGGCTTTGCTGCAAAGCAGGTTCATATTGTCATAACTCTACTGTCAACGAAGTTCATTCCCACAGAGCCACTCTAGCTGGAGAATGCATGAATGCTACACCCAATGATATTTTTCCTAAACCACTAGCACATAGGATTTCATATAATAAACCTCCACAGTATAAGATCATAGTAGAGCTGCACGGGAAAGTTTCCCACATCAGTGATAAACAAGAGTAATACTGAGGTCACCCGATTTCCCTTCTATGAAGATCAGTGCACTTAGGGAACATACCTTTACCTTTAACATGCTTCAATATCAAAATAAAAGACAATTTCAACAGACTGAAGTTTAGGAACTGTTGCCGTGATTTCCTAATGTCGGTTTTCCAGAATCAAAACAGCATACAAAAATAAACTGCACACACTCTCGTATTTTTCTAACTGCAGAATTAAAATGTATGCTTCAGCCAGGAGACGAAGCAGTGCATGTGCCTCAGAGTCATCGTATTTAGATAACAGCTTTTCAGGAATGCAGCTGGGGCAGCACTGGAATCTGCTCAGGAACGTTGTTACAAGCTGCGATTTGACTTCAGTATCTCCTTGTTATTTCTTAGTATTAAGTCCAACTGGTGAATTTCTTAGAAAAACTGGAAGTAGTCATACAGATTACTATATAGGATTATACTTGCAATGTGTGAGGATGTATTTGATGACAGCTTTGGTATCCTTGGCAAGTGAATGCAAACTTCCCTGGTTTTGGCCCGGAACAGCTTTTGTGATTCAGGAATTGATTAACAGAACTGGGACATCAGAATGTCACCCTTACCACCCTGGTGTGTAAAGCACACAGCATGGCTTTCAAACATCATAACCGTGCTTCAATTTAAAGTGTTTCAGTATTTTAAAGTAAAAACTGAAACACATTATCTTCATGCACAGGTCATAGACGTGAAGTAAGTATCACTGCACCCTCAATTTTGTAAAATACAAAGTCTACCTTATTTGTGGAAGATGAATCAGTCTCTGGGACTGACCTGATGCTGCAGAGCAGTGGAAGTGATCTGAGGAGCACCCAATCTGATTGGGGACCCACTTGATGTGTTTTCCAACCGGTAAATGATTGCTATTATAATATATATAAAACTCCTGTTCAAATGGAAAACTCTGCAAAATATGAACCTGCATTTGGGAAGGTTATTCTAAGATCTTCCTAGTGCAAACTTAATTTATCTGTCTTGGAAATAATGAAATAAAACCCTAGGAGCAAAATGAAAAATTACTGCCACATGAGCAGCAGTTTATATTAAAACCTTCACAAATGCAAAAATAATTCCACGAATCTAGCAGCAATGATGCATAGCGTTGCCACTTAGTGGAGCTCTGCTTTCCATCCTTAGGTTGGAAAAGTGAAAATTAGTAACACTTCCTTTGTTGTAGCTAGTAAAAACTTTCAGTTTGTACAGACATAGCATAGGACTGTTTTTCAGTGGTGTTGGGTATTCAGAGCTCTTGTGCAAGTGCCTTTAAACGATGACAAAAAGGACTTGATGAATACAGGAGTGAAACAATTCAGGTGATGAACTCTTCCTGCTGGCTCAGGTGTAAAACAATCACACAGAGAAATAAGGGGTTCATCAGTGCAAAATAAATGACCTCATATGGAGCCCAGGCAGCCTGCAGAAATTCCAGCCACAGAAGATCATATTTCCCTGTGACTACATAAGCTGAAAGGATGAATTTAGCACCTGAAAAACAACCTTAAGCAAGTTCTGCATGGTAAGCTATGGATACACAGATGCCATGTTTCTGTTCTAAATGGATCGTGATGAGGATGACACTCATTCAGGATGAATTTCGGGCGCAAGTTGCCTAAACACTTTCATACTGGAAAGGGAAAGGCTCTGTGAAGGCCAAGCTGAAGTCAGATAATACAGCCAAGCAAAACTTGTGTTCCCATGTAACACATCTCTGGAGCAGAAATGAGATCTCTCCTCCATTCCAGTGCACACAGACTTCAGTGGAAAAGAGCATTCTTTTAAACAGAGTACTGGTAGTGGTATCTTCCGCATTACCTCCTGCTCATCAGCCTGCAGGCCAAACACTGCCACGAGAATGAACTCCTAGGATGCTGTTGGCAGAAAAGAAAAAATGTATTGAAATATTAAACACAATGAAATATTAAATACAATGAAACCAGTGTTCTGCCATCCGTGTACAACTGATCACACAATGGGTAACGCTGCAGTGATTGAAGCCAAACATCCCAACAAAAAGAATCTATGTTTTTTTCACACACGAGGTAATACATGAGAGTAACCAGCCTATTTCCTCTTTCCAAATTCTAATTTCTGTTATACTAAGACACCGGGCTTCTGATGTCACTGGTATTTTCTATCCTATGGAAGAAAAACAGATAAATTTATGTGCAATATGGAATAAGAGTTCTTTCACATAAAGGGAAACAATACACTCAGAGTTCTCCATAATTTAGGTGCAAACTTATTTTAAATTTGTCCGACTAAACGTATGTCCAAAACATGAAAGCCTGTCATTTGTCGTACACAGAATCAATTGCTAAATTTTTAAAGGAATTCAGTTATCTAAAACGTAGGGTTTACCATAAATTTGGCCAGATAATCTTAAATACCCCCAAATATTTTAAGGATGATCCGTTCACATTTCAGAATCAGTAACTTTTTTTTCAGGATTCTTTTTTTTTTTTTCCCTTCTCCTACTGTGCGTAAAGAAGTTGAAACGATCACAAGAATTAAGTACCTGAAAGCTTTATTTAGGATTAACATGCTTTTAAGATAAGAACATTTTTTCAGAAAACTTTTTCCACGGTGGGTGCCTCTGAACGTAGTTGTAGATGCCACAATTTTTAACCACCATTTCATCTGAGTGTTACTGTTCGGCAGAAGCAGTCTGGCCCTGCCACAGTCTAAACAGCATTCTGAGTGGAAAGCACATCAATGCCATAAGCCTCAAACTCTCCATTATTCTGGTTCTGGAAGTTATTCCTCAGCTGTTTAATCCTGCAAAGCAGGTTTGGCATTAAGTGAGCGAGGGAATTTCAGAGAAACACCTTGTCAGCAGCTGTTCTCCCGCTTGAATCTTCACCAGTTAACGAGTGGGGTTTGGCCTGGATCCTTCCTTGCATGCTGGCCTGCTTCCTCACGAGCCGCTCCTCCTTCATGCTCTGCACATTGCCAGGCTGTGAGAGATGCCGTGCCCTGAACGGAGACAAATTCAGGACAGCCTGGACAAGCAACTGCCACACAGAACTGTGCCCTTCAGCACATCAGGACGCTAGGGAAGCCAAGCAGCGAAGTGTCACCGAGATGAGCTGAGCATGGCGACTTCCCAAGCCTCTCCCAGTTCTGTCCATCAGTCAAACAACCACAGAAACAACCTCCATCCTTGGTTAAGGAACACAGACCAGAGTGTGCCAGCGGCATGAAAGCTCTCACACTAGATCCGTCCTGTATCTTCTCCCCTTCCCGTATCTTCTCTGTTATATTTTTATTTTTATATACTTTTATTTTTATTATATTGCCATTATGTATTATTCTTGCCACCCGTGCAGTGGCAAACAGTAAAACCTTCACAAGCACACAAAGTACAGCTGCAACTATGGACTACACGTACAGCGATGCACGTCGCTTGCTCTGAAAGTAATGCCTCCTATTTATTTCCTTGGAAAGCACAACCACCCCGTTTGATATAGCAAATTCTCAGCTACAAAAGACCATCTTTCAGCACTGCCACCAACGTTAGCTTTGCTTTTTTGCCGGTGATGAACAGGAGGCCGCGTGAGGTGACCCACTGCTGCTCATATCCACTCTCACTTGTACGGTCCATGGAATAGTTCAGCAAGCATCGCCAGTGGGTGCCATATTTCCCACACGGAGAGATTTTGCTTTGCTTCACACGCACTCCCACGTCAGATGGCAACCTGTCGGACTGCCCCTCTGCTGGCACCCGCCATAACAGAGTCACGGTGGGAAGGCTCGACCCCTACATCCGCCCTGTAGTGACGGGCCAACACAACACCGCGTTGCTGTCAGGGCAGCCCTGGTACAACCGCGCTCCCCGCGCCCAGCAGGTGGCGCTGCCCCGCCGCCCCGCCGCCCGCGCTCCCCTCCCCCTCGCGCCAAGGTGAGGGCGGCGGGGCGGAGCCCCGTAGCCACGCCCCCTGGCGGCCGCGCGGTGCCGTGCGTGCCGCGCTCCGCCTCCCCTTGACGGGCGTCGGGTGGGCGGGTGGAAGCCGCGCCGAGTCGGGGCGCAGCGCGGCGGGGAGAGGCGTCGTGCCGGCACGGGAGAAGCTATGAGCCCCGAGGAGAAGCCGCCGCCTCAACCCGCTGCCGGCCGGGGCCGAAGGCGAGGCGGTTTGCTGACGGAGATCCGCACGCCTATCCGCACCGAGCCCTTCCAGCAGCGCTACAGCCTCAGCCCCGGCAGGGAGCTCGGCAGGTGGGTGTGCGGGAGGCTGAGCTCGGCGAGGTCCGGAGCTCCGCCGCTCTGCCCCGCGCTGAGGCTGGGAGCCGGGCGTAACTGAAGGACCGGGGTGGGCTCCTTCCAGCTGGGCCGGGGGCTTCGCACCTGCCGTCGTGCCGTGGCGGCTTGAAGGGTGGCGCTGCCCTTCTGCAGTAGCAGGGTGTGTTCCAGCTCCAGCTGCCTTCCCTCTCTTTACCTCCGCAAAGGTTTCCATCTTCCAGCACAGCGGCCCGTACTTCTGATTGTGCGTGTCTGCTTTTCTTTCAATTTCAACTACCTTCCTCGCTACGTTTGTCCAGAACCAAGTGAGTACTTCCCACGGGTGAGAGTGCTTCCATTAGAGAGAAGCTTCTGCCAATCCGCTGTGGCAGACTAAAAAGGCAGGTAGAAAGTCACTCTGACACCCCTGGCTGCCTCTTTGTGAGGCCTTTTGTTGAGAACATGCGCTTAGCAGAAATGATTTTGCTTTTATCTGCTTGCAGAGTGTGCAAACGTTTACCTTTGAGCAGGTCTGCCTTCGCGAAGGGCTTGGGCAAATTAGCAACAAAATAGGACAGGGTTTTGCCTAAGACAAAAGGCAGTCCTTGCTGCCATTTAATTTGGCAGCTGACTGTGCTCAGGAAACAGCTATGGAAAAGAAAGCTCATGCACCGTGTGTCCATCTCTTCCCTCATTACAGGGGAAAAAAGCTGAACTTGAGATGGGAATTCTGAACTGTGCACGCTGGGTTTGAAGGAGAGAGCAGGCAGCAGATGCAGCACAAGCTGGCAGTGTGAGCTCATCGGGACGCTGCTCGCTGGCCTCCAGCCCGGCTGTCAGTGGGGGTCTGCCGAGCCTTTGCTCTGCTTCCCATTCCTGCGTGTGCAGGTGGTGGGCAGGGGCCAGGAGCACAGGCACACAGCTGGGGCCGTGTGGTGATGAGGAGGGATGCAGAGCCTGGTGGCTGGCAGGGGTGGCAGTCCTGGCCAGGGGCTGCTGGAAGAACCGCAGGCTGGCGGGGGGGGGAACCCGGTTGTGATGTCACTGAAGCAACTTTGGTACAAGACTACAGGAGAGCAGGATTTGTTATTTCTGCTTGCAGGAAAAAAATGGCTTTGGGGATATAAAGCTTTGTACTCAAATAGGCCTGGCTTGGATGCTGAGCAGGCCTTTGCAAGTATACCCAAATAG
The DNA here is from genome assembly GCA_035772895.1 of Perdix hodgsoniae. Lineage (NCBI taxonomy): Eukaryota > Metazoa > Chordata > Aves > Galliformes > Phasianidae > Perdix > Perdix hodgsoniae. The sequence goes on from JAPSGF010000088.1 coordinate 2,298,632, forward strand.
AACCGGCTTTTTCTAGCCGTAAGCTCGGGGGAAATGCCAAAGGCATGGCTATCCTGCATGGGAAACTTCAGTTGCTGACATTTGGCCTGGTCTTCAGCCATGTTAATTTTATTGTCCCCAAATCAGAGCGTTCACAGATGCATCTTCATTTGACCTCGTATGGTGTTGAATGTTGAACTTGCTTTGTTTAAAGTTGTAAAGATGCCACTTGTGGTCAGCACGCTCTTGAACCATTTCAGCAGCACCCATTTGAGATGAGCTAGTACAAAGTATTGTGTTCTTGGTGCAGGACAATGCAACAGGTGCTTGACCTTTACCCTTATCTATACACTGCATAATTTTACTGTTAAACTGGGAACAATATTGTAATTATTTTTGTGGTGACAGCCTTGCTGCATATTTCTGAGTATGCGCACGATATACCCTCTGGATGTCTGAGCTCCATATTCCAGAAACACAGTCTCAATCAAAATTGCTTGTCGCTGATTCACATTACCTAAAGCTTCTTTGAAGTGTCCAGTATAATTGTATTCAGATATTTTGCCTTTTTCCCTCAGCAAAATACTCCCTAGGTAATTGCACACAAAATACCACTAGGCTATTCATTCTTCAGCTTGTTGATGTGGCATTGCACTCTTTTAATGTAAAACAAACTAGGCACATGTTGGTAGCCATAATTTCTGTACTAAAAATAACACTCTTGGTTCTAGAGGTGAGTTGGAAAAAGGCCTGAATAGTTGGCACTGCTTTTCCTCTGGAACACTGAGCAAAATAATCATATATTCTTCATTTTTTACTTTGGTTTCATGGAAAGTTAGCCTAGCTCTTGAATTGGTTTTCCAAAATTTCTGGCCTAAACTTGCTTCGCAGGTAACTTTCAGGAGTTGAGATCTTTGTCATTTGTAATTCTTGTACAGTTGGGTGTATCAGTAAGAATGCAGAGGTATGCATTCTTCTTGTAGAAATGTCACACTTCTAAGCAGCTGTTGTTGTAGGTGAAACTGTTGGGGAAGTGAGAAGGTAAAGGCAAGACTTGCAAGCATCCGATTCCGCCATTTGAGAATAAAATGATGTGAGGAAATATTCACGAACATCAGAAATGGAACCTCCCCTCACCTGGCTCTTCGGAAATCGAAAGCTGATTTAAAAAATCACCCCCAGGAAAGAATGTTTGGCATGAATTATGTAACAAATTGCATACAGCGTTGTGGATCTCAGAAAATTTTTCTAAGCTTTCTGAAAAATAGGCATTAAAAGTAGCTGCTAATATTTGTAGTAGTGACAGTGTTTTTTAGCTCATCTTAAAACTATTACAGTAAGGTTAGTTCTTTGTTTCCCTGAGCCTATGACAACCAGAATTAATTGGCGTGACATAAATGCTCTTGTTGATCTGATTTGACATTTGATGTGTGATGCGAGGCTTTTCCTTTCAGCCGTACCGTGTGCCAGATAAAATAATGCTAATTCTGTTGGCAGTCTTGAAAGATGACATTAAGCTGCTTTATGATCAGATACGATATCTTAAATCATAATTCTTGACTGAGGCTCTTGTGAGGACTGAGAACATCTTGTTTCCTATTTAAGTCACCCTTAAAAGCATTTTTGTTTGTTTAGATAACTGATAGTCACTTCTTAACTTTGGAAAGGAACGTGAAATATTACCTCTCAAAACTGCTCTTCCTTCATTGCAACTCCTTAACATAGCTTCCTTCTTCCCTGTTAGCTCCTCTTAAATAGCTAAACTGGTAATGCTGTCTTCACAGTTTAATAGCAGATCTGTTTCTTGAAAGGAATTTTGATAAGCAACATCTTAAGAAACACAAAGATGCACCATCTGGGTGTAATCTACGGGGAGTAATAGCTATAGGTATTATGTCAAGGTGGTTTTGATTGTTTTTTTGTTTGTTTGTTTTTTAGTTTTGAACAACCTGTAATAAATACTTGTCAGCCAGCAGAACTCCTGCGCAGTGTCCTTTCAATTCCATCACCTAGCCAACTTCTGTCCAGTGCAGTCAACAGTATCAGTGTGGCCGCACACCGGGGTCTCTCACTGTTTCTTTCTATTACCTGAATTTTGTTTTATTTCCATAGTGACTAATGTGTGATAAATCAGCAACCTTGGGCTTGTTAGGCTAATTAACTTGCTTCCAGATAGGATTTGTATGTAATTCAAAACAGCGCTCTGCCAATTGGAAGATTTTAAACCTTTCTGAACTATTCGTACTAGAAGCTTCAATGGTGCTAGAATTAACAGCTTTTGACTCTGCACTAGAGAGACATTCTTTCAGAAGGAAAATGTACCTTTGGAGGCTAAAAAGGCAACACTCAGGGAGCTACAGGCTGGTGAGACTCACATCTGAGTCTGGGAAGATCATGGAACAGATGTCCTGGAAGCTCTGTTAAGGCCTATACAAGATGAGGAGGTGATCTGAAACAGCCAACAGGGCTTCACCAGTGGCAGATCACGTTTGACCAATCTGGTAGCCTGCTACAATGGTATGACTGCATTGGTGGACAGAGGGAGGGTAACTGATGTCATCTGCCTGGACCTCTGCAGGGACTGTTATTTGGTCCCTTGCCACATCCTCGTCTCTAGATTAGAGATATACAGATTTGAAAGGCAGACTATTCAGTGGATAAGGTAGGTATTGGTTGGGTAGTTGCAGCCATGGTGTTGTGGTCATACATAGCTGTGTGTCCAGGTAGAAGCTGGAGATGACTTCTGTTCCCTGGGGTCGGTCTTGGGACTGAAGTTCTTCAACATCTTTATCGATGACCTGAATAGTGGGGTTAATCACAAAATCAAAGAGTCCTTTGAGTTGGAAGAGACCCTTAAAGATCCATCTAGTCCAACTGTCCTGCAGTGAACAGGGAAATCTACAGCAGAGTATCTGCATATCTACTAGTTATCGAAACAAGACCTTTAGCAGCAAGTTCTTTTATCTCTTTTTTTTTTTTTTTTTTTAATTACTTTTCTTTCTTCTTTTGAAATGGCTGCTACCTTTCTCCATGAGCACTGTTTGGATTTGGTGCTGAAACACAGCTTCAGTAGCAGTTTGAACGCTTTAGCGAGCCTGACGAGCAGATACCCACTTTGTGGGTGCTTATTACTTAACTCCAGCTGGGCAGTTTTGAAAAAAATTTCTATTATAAGCAGGGTGACCACAAATGCTTTCAGCAGTTTCTCTTCATAGAAAGCAGTCTGTCACTGGGTTAGGAGCTGGGAGAGTGAAAAGTTTGACGTGAGCTGAATTAGTTCTGTATGTTCAGCTTGTGACATATGAAGGGCAAGACTCCAGTAATTGTATTCCAAACGAGATGAGGACTCTGTTAGTTTCAGCTACCCTACAATAAGTTAAATAAGGAAACAGAGTAAAGGCTCTCCAAGCCATTCCTGCAGCTGTATAAGAAAATGTTGACGCAAAAGTAGAATGCTCATTTTGTCTAGCATTATATCTGTATGGTAAGAATTTTAAAAGATTGCTGTAGTTAAAGGGATGAGGATTCATCATCGCATTAGATGGTGCACTAATTCATAGACCTTTTCATTCTAAAAATCAGTACTATATGAATGGAATTGAGTGGACCAGGTGGCTTGGGGAGTTAAGAGCAAAACTCTGGGGGAAGACTTCTGAAAGTGCTGCAGCCTGTTTTCAGCTGGACCTGCTGGCTTTGTGTAACTCATCCACTGTGTTTTGTCAGAAATGGTACCCACTAACATGGGTTAAGCACTGTGCTCAGTTCTGTAGGGTGTGTTTGTATTCACAGTGTCACTGCTGCAAAAACCGCTAGAACGTTTTGTGTTGGCCAAGCTTCTCTACTTTTTGAAATGCTTCGTGTTCCTTAAACAGTGAGACAATTGGAGCTTTTGAGAACTGTTGAGCAACCAAAACTATGGCTGTTGTCATTGCAGTTATGTCATGGTGAGGGGATGAGGTGCTGTTCTTGAAAAATGCAGGGAGGAGTGTGGATATTCCATAGCATAAATAGAGTGGCATCTTGGGCACTTACTCAATGAAGCTGCTGTCAGCTGTTGCCTTGAATATAGTGGTGAAAATAGTAACCAGACAAATAGTTTGCTTACCTATAGTCACAGAAAACATAATTTTCTTGCTTGTAAACCATTTTACTAGCTTTTTATGAAAGGCTCAAGGGTATCTTAATCTTCCTAACTAGCACAGTTGATCTCTGCTGTACGCTTGAAGATCTGGAGTTACCTGAACTGATACATTGCTGTTGTAGTTTTCTTTTTTGAAATCCTTATTTTTAATAAGTCTCTTTAGACTAGAGGCTGTCACTGAGCAAGGCATCTTTCTAATTTTAGAGCACCTGGTAGAGGTGTCCCTTAAGAGGGATTTAGTCCAGGTTTTCTGAAATATTAATTTACAAGGATTATCTTAAAGTTATCAATAAGGGACTTAGTTCTAACCTAAAATTCTTCTTTAATTTCAGAGGAAAATTTGCAGTGGTGAAGAAATGTATCCAGAAAGACACTGAAAGAGAGTTTGCAGCAAAATTTATGAGAAAAAGAAGAAAGGGCCAAGACTGTCGGATGGAAATAATTCATGAAATTGCAGTCCTTGAATTGGCACAATGCAACCTTTGGGTCATTAACTTGCACGAAGTTTATGAAACTGCAACGGAGATGATTTTAGTCCTGGAATAGTAAGTACTAGTAGTAATTTCTGAATAATCTTCAGCGGTATTTGTTTAAAATTGTAGTATAAAAATCTTTTCCACTCGTATGGATAATGCGAAAAACAATTTTATTGCTTGCTTGTCACCTGCTTGAGCTCAAAAAATTGCCAAGAACACCAGTATTGTAGGAAGTTATGTGCAGTCTTGTAACTACAGCAGAATGTAAGAAATTTTCCAGTTGTATGGTTTCTTTCAAAGCTGAAATATAAACTAAATACTTAATGAAGAAATTTTTAGTGAAACCTGAACTGTGTGTGCTCCACACTAATAGAAGGTGCAGAGAGAAGCAGTGAGCACCTGTACAGGCACTGAAGTTTCTGTCACTGGCAGTGACAAAATGGAGTGAAGTCTGTTCGTTTTACCTGTGTTGAAAAAGGTATTTCATATATTTAAATGAAAGCATTGAAACCTGCTGTAATCAAGAGTGAAGAACTTTGTAGTTAACAGCTCTTTTCTACCCTCAATGAAAAACTGTGAATATCTTCGAAATTAACCTAAATAGAACGCTAGCTTTGAAGAGGCTTCGTTGGGGTTTGTTTTTGCTGCTGGGTTGTTTGGGTTTTTTGAGGATTGAGAGTTGGAATTATTTGTAGACAAAGCTGCCCAGCATCAGAATTTTTTACTTTTCTCAGTGTAAACAGCTAAGTAAACAGAAGTTTACTTAGTGTTAATTAGGATAGGTTACTTCTAAGGAATTTAGCACAGGAATTTTCCTTCTCTTGGCTGCTCTATCTGGTAAAGCTATTAAGTATTTTCTGCTGCAAGATCTTTCAGGAAGTATGTAAGCTTAGAACTCGAGCACTCCCATACTCAGTGCTTGCAGACTGACCAACTGCTTTTTTCTTAATGTGATACAGACAAGAACTTGTCTTCTACTTGATGGAAAAAGGCAAGAGAGCTGTATCAGCATTTATTTGAAGACCTTTTGAGCATGCACTCAAGACATGTCCCAAATGTAGCACTCTGGTGTCTTTTTGGAGAAAATAAGACTTGTGAAACTACTTTAAGTCTGAATCTCTTGTGTTCTGCATTACCTTGAATAGTGACATTTAACTTGTGACTATGCACTTGAATGTTTTTCTTCCCTGCATTGAGTTTGTCCAGATGGGAGTTTTGTCCGGATAGGAGTTTCTGCAGCAGCGAATGCTCATCTGATACTCCAGAGACTTAGTTTTTCCTCGTGTAGATTCTAAGATTTAGGCAAATGCTTTTTGCTGTTGAAGAGCTCAGTTAAGATCGTGTTCAGACTCTGTGGATTTAAAATGACTGTAAGAGTAACAGTGGGGCTTCGTAGTTGAGAAGTGACTTGACCTACTTGCCAAGTCAGTCTGGTTTGTACAGCTGTTCCCTTTTCTGTTATCAGAAATGAATGGGGAGAAATCTTGTGCCCTAATCTGATGTTTTTCAGAAGTCAAAAGAAACTTCATCTTTGAAGTTCAGTGAAATGGAATTAAAATGGAATTAGACTGTGTTGTGTTGTTTTTTTTTTTTTTTATGAAGGCAAGCTTCTTTCTTGAATATATTTTTTCTATGTTGTGCAGTTATGCTGTTAGTGATTATAAAATGTTCCAGTTTTCATTTGAATACAAAAGCATAACAGGGCTTCTAGAGTCTGATTACCATTACTGGGGATGAAAAAATATATATTTTAATCACTGGTAGTACAGATTTAATGAGAATACAGTTTAAATTTCTGGTTCCCATAGAGATACAACACAAGCAGTAGAATTCAAAGCTTGAAACAAGCGATGGAAATTGTGATAATTATTATGTATAATTGCTGGCTTTCCTTTAGAACTCAGTTCTCCTACAAAACATTTTTAATACAAAGTATTAACCAGGTTGTTCATGAGTTAGCATCATGATTATTTTTATATGCATCAGTCATACCTTGTTAGAGATAAATAGCTGTGTTGGAGTTGTAAATTAAAATAAAAAAACAACACTCTTTCACTGACTTCAGCAAATACGTCTGGATGCTTCTTTAATGTCAGCATGTTCCAGAGGCGTGTTGCAACAACACAGGTATGAATGCTGGTACATTTCTGACATTCTGTATGCAAAGGATTAAAGAACCTATCTGGACTGTAAGCTTCTCTAGGGCATTTCGGTTTCTATGAAGCTTCGTGGTCTGTGTGGCAGATCCTTATCATGGAAAGGAGAAAAATAATCGTTGCCCAATAACTTGACCTGCTAAGATGTAGAAGTTTCCTCTCTTGAGGCTGGATCTGTTGTAAGGGAGGTGAGCTTTATTGTTTCACCTTTGTGAGGAGAAATCTTAATCACTTGGAGGGTTGTCTTTAAAATACTGTCAGCTTTGACAGAAGGCATACTTAAAATTGCCCACAGAATGTTAATGTCAGTTCCAAGCAATGGGAAACAATGGGGCTTTAGCATTAGTTTTAACTGCAGGATGGCAGAACTCTTGTGTCCATGCAAACCCTGACTTCTTGAGGTCATGTGCCAGTGAACCGCAGAGAATTGAAGAGCTGGTCTGAAGGGGTGATATGTAAAGCCTGTAGTGGCCCTATGGAACAGTGACATTTTTCTATTTTAGTGGAAAATGGAATTAATAAAAACCTGGGTGTTTAGTGAAAAACATAAGAGCCCAGAAAACCTGACACATTCAGATTTCAAAATTGCTTTCTTCCTTGCAACTTGTGGGCTCAGTAATTGTGTAAAACCTAGTGACTTTTGATTCTTTTGAAAGGAAAACAGTGCATCTGGTGCTTCAGAGCAGGCATTTTTGTAAGTGTTCACCACTATATGCTTATACATCAATGTTAGGAATAGATGTTAGCTTGTTAGTGGGTCACGTTTTAAACAAACGTGTGTGTAACTTCAAAGTCTAGGAAAGTATTGTTGGATGCAGATAATAGGATGTGAATTGGATAGCTACCTGCTGGAATCTTGTGTGTATATAGAAGACTTCCATCTTGCTTACTTCAAGCAAGAAGAAAGTTATCTTCATCATCTTGAGGAGATGGTTGGGGTTTATTTGATACACTGCATTAAATACTTTTTCCACCTGTTGGGCCTGCATGATGTTACTGCCTGTACTGCGGTGATAATGACTGTGCTGCTCCAATGTTTGCACCTTGTCTACCTATTAGAGCAGCTAACAAAGGTTTGGTACTTATTGGCTATCTTAGATCAACAGTGGTGTTTTAGGGAGAAACGTTGTGGGTCACCTTGTACTCTGCATTTCATTCAGCTCTTAGGCTCCTTGATAGGAAAGACCACAGGGGAGGAGGGGAAGTATGCTTGTGTTTGGGAACTGAGAACATAAAGAAAACAGCCCGTGCAGTTTAATGTGTATGAATGCTCTTCTACTCATATGTCCTCATCAGATATCAATTTTCAGTCGTCTCTGTCTTTTTTGTCACAGTGGTAAGTTAGGGTAGCCTTACACTTCAAAAATTCTCAGTACATTTGCTCTCATACTTGCAATCTAATGGCACACCTCGCCAAGGGACAATGCAGTGTTAATGTACTGTGAATGCACTTGAAAGATGCAGGATGTCAAATTTTGCACAGCGCATGAAAACGTTCAAAGGAAGAGACTCAGTAGTCACTGTAGTTGTAACTGTGATTAATGTCCTAGGTTTCAACTCACTTTTAGCTTTTCAGTTATTCTGATAAGAAGTAATACAATGTTAGCATGGTTTCAGTGATTAGAAGCACTTAGATTTAGCTTGAGACTATACAGAAGTTAGTGGTACAACAACTGTACCAGCATAAATACATGAATTTCTAAGGAATGCTGGTCACTGCAGCTTTTAGGCTTGGACATGAATCGTATCTTATTCCTACACCTTGCTAAGGGAATGTGTACTAGAGAAATAACGTATTCTAAACAGTTCTTGAGTTTGAAGAAGTTGTGCCCCTAGATATTTCCTTATCCATCTTTTCCAGGGTAAGGTGACTTGTTCACTGAAATAATTTATTGTCCTAAAGACAATTCTTTTCTTTATCGCCTATGGAAATTTTCTGTGGAGAAGGGTCAGGGTACCCAGTGACTTGCAGAGCAGTTACTTTATAATTAGCACTATAAAAGCAAAAACATTGGAAGATGATTTCTTGGAGGGAAGAAATGAGTGCGTGGTCAGCACCTGAGAACTCTTGGTCTGCACGGATGCTGAGATCATAGCAACGTCATGCTTGAAATACTTACAGGTATTTTCATCTCTTCTCTAGATCAGGAATACTGAATAACTAAATAGAAAATACTCTCAAGCAGCATTACAAAATTTGGCACGGATGTGTAGGAGAATCTTCTTGGAGTTCATTTTGACATTGTGCTTTCAAACCACTGTGACTGAGTTGGCTCCCAGTCAGCAGACTTTTGCTTAAAGGAGTCAGTTAAGCTGGCTTCACAGCAACAATACACAGAACAGCTCTGCAGTAAGGAAGTCTGCAAACTTCCCACGTTCTAAAGAATCACCAATTATGTGTTCAAACGTGGCAATTTTGAGATGAAGTGAATTGTCTGAAAAGTTTTTCTATCTACATCCTAAGTAGAGAAGTTGATTTACTTTAAAAACCAAAAAAACACTGCATGTTAAAACATTTTTTTTTTGCCATCTGAAGCTTCTTTGTAAAGCAAAATACTTTTGGTTGGTGGCTGGTACAGCCGTGTCTCCTAAGTCATGAAGTGGATGTGCATGTCTGAAGGCTTTATTTGCTTGGCTCACTTCTGAAGATGCCTAGGTTCATCATCATCTTTAAAAAAGGACTGCACATCACTTAAAACTGTTCAAAAATAAAAGCACTTTTTGTATCTGGTGTTTCCTACTCTCATTTTATCTTGTCTTTTCATTTCAGTGATGGGATATTTTGTTTCAACTTCTTGCCTTGGTTTCTAAGAAAATTAATTCAAAGTTATTTAAGTGTAATATTAAAATTCTGGGTAGCTTTTGGTTCAGCTTGGTGTCTACTTAGAGTGTTCTAATTTGTAAGCATACATATATTAAATAGGCATACAGCAAACAGGGCCTTACGGGGCCTACCTCATGTTGATTCTCAGCTGAGTTTATGAAAGCTTATTAAAGAAAGAAGTGTGAGCCCTGTATGGCAGCTGTTCTGGGGGAGAGTCTTATGTCACATAGACAGAAATGGCAGAATTAATGCTTTTCTTGTTTCAGGCAGCAGAGAGATTGCAGCAAAATCCCAGCCGTGCTGCTCTAAAACATATCAGTAATTTTGGTAGTAGGGTTTATCACTACATGTACGTTACAGTGTAATGCTACAAGGAATTAAATCAGTCTTCCAGATAACCTACTATGACATTCTTAAAATGGACTTTGTTTGTTTTATTGATTACAGAAGGCAGTTTTATATATTTATCTGGAAGTTCCAAGTGATGTTGCTGTGTTTTTTTGTTTTTTTTTTAAAGTGATTTAAAATGTTAGAATAAATGATGTAACATCCATTTTAAAAAGGTAATTGGTATCTGAGTCTTGTCCAAAGCTGGAATAGAGCTACTTTTTTCCTTGAATTAAATAAAAACCTGCTGAAGAAATGTACTGATCAGTGTCAGGAGTATATGCATTTTTACAAGAAGAATTGTATTAACACTTAATCCATGAAAACTTCTTTCATTCTTTAGTTCCATCATCTTTGGTACAGGATTAAGAAAAATGTTAAATAGGTAGCTTCTTTGAAGAAAAAAAAAATCTTATTTTAATAAAGCAAATCATACTGCTGTGTCAGTTAGCCAATGTAATGAGCAGAGATACAAAGCTCTCTATAAAAAGTTGAGTTGTAACCATCTTCTAAATTTATTTTTTTTCTTACAAGGCAGTCTCCAGGGAGAGTTGTAAATAACATGGGACTATCTGGGAAGGTAAAATAAAAAGAAATAAGGGCACAAGGTTCACATCAACCAAGTTAGTATTCATAAAATTAAAAAGTTGAATATATTTAAGTGATTTTTATTTTTTTTCCTCAGAGTCCATAATCCAGATTGACCATTTTATAGTACTGCCTTGTTTGCTTATCTGGTCCTTGTTTGCAAATGCCTTTCTCTTCTGGGTGGTGGCTTAGGTACTATAATGTATTATAAGAAAGCAAGCCACTGTAGAAGTTGTTGTTATGTACCAGTAAAGATCAACGCTTTGCAAAGTCATTGTGAGGTAACTGAAGGCAGCTGTCATCAGGGGGTGGGCGTTTCACTGTCTGTCACTCAACTGATTATGGAATTTCACACAGAGGTTGATTTCATCTACACCTTGATCAGTAGCAATTCGTATGTGCAAGCAGCCCATTCTCATGCTGTTTTGCCAGTTCTTGTTCTAAGATGGAGCCTCTGTTATGCTTATTTCTGTTGCTGCAGAGATATCTTGCATGTTGCTTCGGAGTACTTGCAAAACATTTACTCATCCCTATTTTTCTTCTGTTATTTATTTAAGCACATGTAAGCAAAAGATAAGGAATCAAGCTCTGAGAGCTGAAGTTTTCAATAATATTTTGAGATGAAAGCTGTGTAGAAACTTAATGCATCCCAGTACACCAGATTTTTCACAAACAACTCCATTATAAACTTTATCTTTAGGCTTTTCTGAACCTGTACAAAGCGTTTTGAGGAGAATTAGGAGCAGAACTATTTTGCATTGGGTTTATGGAAGCTTACTTTGGCCAAATTTCCATATAGTTTAATAGAAATAGCGAAAGACACATCTTTATTAAGCACTGCCCTTAAACAAATGTGGCATTCATCTCTTGAGCAGTCAGTAGTATTTCCAAAATAGTCTCAACAGTTTCTGTAGAATCTATTTTCCTTAAGTCACAGTATTAATCTTTGCTTCTTTTGAAAGCTGACATACTGAATGGAAGTCTTCCTAGGCCATTAGAGCTTGCAAAATGTTTAATAACTGAAAATGTCACCATTGGATGATACCACCTGCTGATCTTTTCTATGCTAGTGTAATAAAATGGGTGCTCTAGCTTAGTATTTGAAATAATAACATTCATGCTGTTCTGTAGTGCTGCTGGAGGTGAAATCTTTGACCAGTGTGTTGCTGAAAGAGAGGAGGCCTTCAAAGAGAAAGATGTGAAACGACTTATGAAGCAGATCTTAGAAGGAGTTTCATTCTTGCACAGAAACAATGTTGTTCATCTTGACTTGAAGGTAAAATTCTTGTAGTACTTTTCATACTTCTTAATTGCTGGCTTCCTTACTGGTCACATCATACTAAGGACACAATTTTATCATAAGAAATGGATTTCTTTGTCATAAGAAATCCCGAGTATTGCATATAGTTCAGATGTAAGTTATAACCCAGGGATCCAGTAAATTATTTTCCATTTTTATTATGCTAAAACTAATTTTATACGGCTTTCATCCATATGTTCTTATAAAATAAAGCAATTTTATTCTGAGGTTAAACTACTTTTCTAAGCAAAGCAGCATTAAAAGCATCTTGTGTTAAAATTTTCCTAATGCTCCTACGTGTCTAATTCCTCTATTATTTACTAAGTGGTAAGGCACTACATGTCTTCTGTTGCCAGAATCCTTGTTTATACTTCATTGCATTTTGGTACAAAGCTACCAGTAGGTTCCTATATCAAGCTGTACATACTCATATTTAGCAGAAAATCATGAACCGTTCATCAGCTAGAGCAGAAAATGTGCAATATTTGTACACAAATATCTCATCTGTTTGTGTTACCATTTATTTAAACCGCCCTAGAGTCCTTTAAAACTTTGTGACCCATTGATTTAGTCACACGTACCGAATAATTGTACTAATATTTAATGAAAATTTCCTAGCAAGTGGTAAGTGTCCAAAAGGACTGAAGTTCTGGTATGTTTATGGAAGATACTGAGGGTCTCTGCTTTGTCTGTACGTAGACTGTGCTGGCCAAAAGTATTTCCACTGAATTTCCTTGAAGCAACGCATGTGAAACTGGAATGTGTCTTTTGTGGACAGTATATATTTGTACATTTTTGAAGTTAAAGCTGTGCTGTTCCTTAGCCCTAGCATCTGAGTGTCATAATAAGAAATTACTGTGTTTTTTATGTTATTATTTACTTAATTGTGGTACTTAATTGTGAAAGTACACTGGAGAGTTAATTCCAGCTTGCAAACAAGTAGCTTTCTCAAAGCTTAGAAGAAAGCTTGCTTAAAAAGCTCCAACTGATCAAAAAAACCTGATGTTGTAAAATCAAACATGTCCAGTTGTCAGAGGTTAAAAGACCCAGTATTGCTTTGCTAGCTTTAATAAAGCATAATTAGTTGGCTGCTGCTCTTTGTGATGTGCTTTATTAACCCATTGGCTCTACCCCTAGAAGAAGAATTTGTTACTATGGCTGTTGAGATGAAACTGTAAGCTTGTTGTCTTAGTCTCATATTATAAAGCTGATCAACTGGATCTGTGAGGCTGGCAGCCTGCTGTTGCTTCTGTTTGCCTCTTTGCTAGCTGCAGAACTTTCATATGAGGAAAAACTGAGTATTTTGATGTGGCTTAGCAGGGTTGATGCCCAATTATTTCTTTCCAAAAGTGTGTCTCTTGTGAAACGTGGCTGAAACTTCATGTGTTTTTAATAGCAAAATACAATAACACATAATCCAGTTATGTCTCAGAGAAGAGCAAATATAATGCTATTGAGTGTAAATTAAAAATCATTCAGCAACATTGTTTTGATTTTATTCAATTTGCAGGGTGTGCATAGAGCGTAGTTGGGAGTCTTTCGTCTCCTCTTGATGGCACATAAAAGCTGCAGAGAAAGGGACGCTTCTTTTTTCATCAGCTGTTTGACTTGATTGTGTTTGGTAAAATTTAATTAGTCAGGAATGGGAAAGAATGTAAATTACAATAAAAATGTAGCTAAGTTGAGGAAGGACTTGCTACTGCTTGTCTGAGACAGATAAAGCTGTACACTGCCAATTAACTGCTTCAAGCAGTGCTGTCCTATAGTATATGTTACTCTGCTTATCCAACAGGCACCTTTTTACTTCTGTATGGTTCCCAAGATGTTGTGTGCTGTGAGGAATTAATAGAGCTGTGATTTGAAAATGCTTTGGGTGTCACTTCAGAAGGCAGAATAATTGAATGCCGGAGGTAGTGTCCTGTTGAGGACACTTCAACTGTATCGTGTTTGGTTTTTTTAATCAGTATTCCAAGAGGATTAGGATTGAATGCTTAACTATTTTTACACACAATGCAGTCAGGATATTCCAACCAGTCTACTTTTCCAGTTTGTTCTCATAATTCCTTGGGTACTTCCTGTTTTCAGGAAGCTTGGGTACGGTTTTCTCTGCACAGATGTGTAGAAACAGACAATAAAACTTCTGTCAGCTATTAGCTGCCAAAATGTAATACAGTACTCTAGGGTTTCATGAAAAAAACTCCTCATTTAAGAATTATCTGCAAAAAAAATCATATCATTTGTTCCATGTAGAATTAGATGGTTGACTTCATAAATTTTCCAGGTTACCTTAATTATGCATCCTTAGTCTTACTCTTTCGAAAGCCAACTAAATTTACAAGAAATATTACGGGCAAACTCTCATAGAGACTTCTAGAGTAATGGAAAATTTGCAGTATATGGACTTTGCTGTTATATCATCAGTTTACAGGACTTCAAAACCTACTTGCAAGGTAGGTTTGAAGGGTGTCCATTTTGCTAAGTGCACTTGTTATAAATGATCTGTGCAACTTAACAAACATCTGTTCTCTTCTAGCTGTTTAGGTATGTGTTGTCTTATTTTGTCCTTTACACTGAAGTTCAGAACATCAAGAGAGCTGTGCTCTCCATCATGTGACAGTAGTTTAATCTCACTTACTGAGGGATGTAAGATTGGCCAATGTTTATAATAACAAATTATGCTTTTCACTGGTGTTACTTGTACGTGATGCTAGGGGCACAACCGATGTCTCAGATTCCTAAAGGCCAAGAACCTGATGCTGATAGTATGCCTAGAAAAATACAACTCCATTCATTTTCTTTTTATCTTCTTTCCTAAGGTACATGTTTCTAGTGGTGCCGATGTGGCATTAGGGTAGACTTGTGTGGCCATAGAATGTGCACTCTGTCTGCATTCTGATCTTGTAAAGCGGTCCATTTAGTCTTTGTTCAGTATACATCATACCAGGATCTTAATTGAAACCTCTAAGACTCTTTGCAGTAGGGAGGAAGGCTTATAAATGTTGCTATCTGCCAGTTCACATTAGCTATGTCATGTAATGTCATACATTAGCTGCTTGAGTGCAAGGCCCTTTGCAAAATGGCTAGTAGGTGAGACTCTAACCTGGCTGGGTATCTCTGGTCTTTGCAGGAGATCAACGTATTGTCAAGCCTAGATATATAAGAGCCATGTAAAAAATAAATAAGAAGGAGAAATTGCTTTATAGATGTAAGAAAATGATCTTTCTCTTCTTTAAGTTTTAGAGTAATTGAGTGTTGATAGTAGTTCTAAAGCTACAGCATCTTCGGGAATTAAAGCTGGGTTTGGACTTTTGTTCATTTGAACCTTATAGTAGTTCCTTAAAAGAAGAAACCTGGTGTTACTTCAGTACAAACAGATTTAGGGTTATGAGTTGGTTTGCACTGCAGACAATTTCTTGCCATTAAAAGCTTTTCCTCATTTAAATACAGAGAGCAAATGCTTTTCTCATGTGTTCTCTTTGCCTCTTCAGATGGTAACTAAATTTCCCACTGAGAGGAACATCTGAGAGGCTAATTAGGGAGGCCACCTTTTATTATTATTTTTTTTTCAGATATTTGCTTTTCTAATACAAATACAGAATAGAAAATGTGAATATGGTAATATACAGCTCCAGAATCCTTTGTACGGCCACCAGTTTATAAGCAAAAATAAGCTATTGTTAATACATACACTTAGAAACAGAAAATAGACATTTGGAGTTCCTTTTAAATAACGTGGCTTAACTTCACAGGAATGAAAGAACTTGAATTTATTCAGGTCTTTTAGCAAGAGAAGCTGGGCCAGGATTTTAATGTGTTCTTGTACAGTTTTATTTCTGTTATCAAGAGGAAGGATGTTAATGTGAAATCGCACTGTCACAATCAATGTGGGAATGAAAAAATGCGAATAGGAGAGAACCACAGATATTGGTGTTAATCCACTTGGACTGTATTCCTCAGCGGTTGCTTCTCTGTTTGTGCTCATTTGTCCTCCTCCCTTTTCAATCCAAATTCTCAGAAAATAAAGCCTTCCTGGAAGTCAGGCTTACCAGAAGTGTGAACATAGTGTGAACTGTCAGTGTTACTGCTTGCACAAGTTAATGGCAGAGCACAGTGTAATTACTGACCCAGTGTGGGGAGACAGGGACTTGGTCTGGCAATGACATGCTTCAAAAAACTAAGTTGCAAATAACCAAGACCCACTGTCTCAAGTTTTAAATTTTTTAAAAATATTTTTCAAACTCATCAGCCTCTGTTCAAAATACAAGTCAAGGGACTTCTGAGTTTGTGCTGGGGAATGACAGCCAAGATCTAGTGACATCAGAGCAAACAAGTTTATCCAAAGTGATGCTCCAAAAAACCTGTTTTTCAGGCTGCTGTATTTTTTTTTTTTATATATATACTGTTCTTCAGTTAGTATTCTGTAATACAGTCATTTGAACAAGATTGAGGTCAGTTGCATCAGAGTTTCTTTAAACTGGTATAGTCAAAAAAGTTTCGTAACAGTTTAGAAAACATGAACGTGAGTGTTTTTGGACGGTCTTAAACAGGAGATATTTTAGAGCAGGAAGAAACAAGGAGGGAACATTGGAAGGAACAAGGAGGGAAGAAAGGTGGTATGAAGGACTGAAGGTACAGATGTGGAAATCTTCATATCCTTTTGCTAAATGGTAGCTACTGGTGTCTTTTGTATGAGTTCTAAGCTAAGAAAGGTAGATGCTTAATTTTCAGTTCTTAACTAAACTCATGAATATAACTTACGAAAATCCTGCCGCAGCTTTGAGCCAGTTTGTCTCTTCAAGTTCACCTCTGATTTAAAAATGAAAAAATAGAAGTCCTGGGTACTGTATATGTTATGGAATGTATCGTTGTAATTCTAAAACAATTATGCAATTTGATGGTGTCGTAGACATTAGATTTTGGCGATCTCAAACATCTGCTTGCTTTGCTTTTCAGCCACAAAATATTCTACTAACCAGTAAATCTCCACTGGGAGATATAAAGATAGTGGATTTTGGCCTTTCCAGGATAGTGAAGAGCAGTGAGGAATTAAGAGAAATAATGGGAACTCCAGAATATGTAGGTAAGTTGTTCCTACAACGGTGGTGTAGCCTGGAGGAGGAGGAGGGTACTATCAACAATGGAGAATTGTCTCAAGACTTGATGAATGCCACACTGGCTGTGTAGTTACTGTGTCAGATCAAGTCATTAAACGTGATGCTGCTGTAGAAGTTGGAATCACCAGGCTAGTAACTGACAATTTAGTGCTGTGCTGAAGATGAGTACGCACGTCAGACAAATCTGAGCAGTGATGACAAGTGTCCCTTGGCTGACAGGCTGAAAAATACATACTCTTACTGAATATGGTATTTTAGCCTGGTGGGGTTTGTATCCATTTCATTAAAAAGTAAAATCGTTCCAGGCTTTGAAAATGTGCTTGAAAATAACCTTAAGTTATATAGCATATTCTTTATGGGTATAGGTTTTCATGCTGCAATATGGGATGTTGGATGTTGAAATCATTTTTCAATAGGAGACTTGTATAGAGCATTCTTAATTGGTAAAGAGATGATCACTGCTTCTGAAGATGACAGTAAAAAGCAGTTTTCTTTTTACCTGAAACTAACCAATGATAGTAATAATTTAAATAACTTGAATATAAATATCTATTTATAAGCCACTTGAAGTGTGACAGTCTTTTATTAAAATTTTTTTCATGTGCTGCTTTTACACTCTTAAATACAGTATCATGTCTGTATATGAAAAAAATAAAACTTTTTTTTCCCCTGAATAGCTCCTGAAATTCTGAGTTATGACCCAATCAGTACAGCAACTGATATGTGGTAAGTTGAACAAACTAATGACCGTTGTAACGCTGTTGGAAAGCTTAAAAAGAAAACAACCAAGACAAAAGAAACAAAACAAAACACCTGTGTTTGTGTTTGTTGCTTTCAATTCAGGAGCATTGGAGTACTGGCATATATTATGCTAACAGGGATATCACCCTTCTTAGGGGATGATAAACAAGAAACATTCTTAAACATATCTCAGATGAATGTAAGTTACTCTGGAGAAGACTTTGATCTCATATCAGAGTCTGCTGTGGATTTCATGAAAACTTTGCTGGTGAAGAAGCCTGAGTAAGTATAATACACAGCTATTCAGCTGTCCTATGCATAGACATTTTAAAGTGAATACTTGAGTTTTTGTTTTTCAAGTACAAGGCAACTTTAGGCACTGTTACTTTTCATACACATTAAAAGAGTTCTCCATATCCCTCCTGTTCTTGCATGTTCTGAATGTGTCCAACCATTGCAGTTAGAACTGAAAATTTCAGAGGATTGTAAATACAGTGTAGTGTGGTACAGTGTTCTGGCTTTCGATATGTGTACCCTGCTGGTGTCTCTTACATGAGCTGTGCTTTGAGCCTTCTGTTTCTGATGTATCAGTAGAGTACTTTACTCTTACACAGTTCGTTGGTATGCTTTTCTTAAGGGAGGCAAATTGGAAGTTCCAATTCTCAAAGCAGAAGTTGTACTTTTCTGTGCAAGTTCCAGGATTCTTCTTGTGGTGTTTCAACCACAAAAATTGTCTACTGTATCTTGGTGGCTTAACTGGTTGGGTTTTGTTGGTGTTTTCTGTGGGGTTTGTTTTTGTGGAAATACTTGAATGTTGTATGGCATGATTTTCATAAATTTAAGGAAAAAGACAGTTGCTCAGAAATACGGTAAACTCTGGTGTTTCAGATTCTATGAACTCCTTTATTTCAAATATTAACAGTTCATCTTCTTGGACTGTTGGTCTTTTAGGATAAAAAGTAGCTATCAGAACATTTTTAGTAATTCTATCAGTCTGGTACATTCATTTCCTTAGAAGAAAACTGTATGAGTATTTTACTGAATGTAAAATTCACTGGGACATTTCTTTGTTCCTTTGCAGGGAACGGGCAACTGCTGAAGAATGTCTCCAGCACCCCTGGTTAGAACAAAGTGATGAACCTACTTGCAGGGCCTGGAGTAAGAGTGCAGAAGGGGAGAGGGGTGATGTCATCCAGAAAAATGCAGATCCTGCCTCTGAAAAACCTGTGGATGTTGAGAAAGCTGAAGAGGAAGAATCAATGATGACAGAAGAGCTAATTGTAGTAGCTTCATATACGCTGGGACAATGTAGGCAGTCAGAAAAAGAAAAAGCAACTGAGCAGAAAGCCATTTCCAAACGATTTAAGTTTGAGGAACCATTGCTGCAAGAAATACCAGGAGAATTCATTTATTGAACTATGTGTTACTTCATAGCAGTGTTTTCTACTAAGCAAAAGTATCCTAGCCAAGGGAATCTCTGTTATGCAATGAATGTTCTAGATAAAAGAAAATGTTGATAGGTGGCATCTAAGGAGAATGTGCCAAGTTTTTAATTTCATGGAAGAAATAAACAAGATTTCAAGTGGCTGGCAGGAATTTAACAAAGATGAAAGCTTATTTTTGTTTGTAATTTTTATTTCTGTTTTTGTTTTTCTTTTTGCCTTTGGATAGCAGACAAATTCTGTTAATCGCTCTGATGCTCTGGAGAAGTTGACACAAGAAGAGTTTCAGTGGCAGATGTCAAGAAAAGTATATTTTAGGATACATTTTGTCATGCAATGCAAATATATAATGCTGGGTTTTCCTCAAATATTTCTTAGCATTCCTGACTTCAGTGGATGTATCTACTGACCTAAAAATACATCAGATAATTTGACTGGTTTGACAGATTTCAATACTACGGTATGTATGTATTTACATTTTCATCCTATCCAAAGAATTGAATTTAGTGTATAGTTAAACAGTGAGCTAGGTTTCTCTAGCAAACAATGCATATGTCCCACAGGTAAAGACCATCTTATCAGTAGACAATTCCAGAAACAGCAGTGTCTTTGGGAGCGCAGTAAAGTTCTGCTCTGGAGAGTGCTACGTCTCCCAAGGCAGTCTCTTGAGAACCCACGGTCTGCTGCTCCCTCTGTCTCCTGTTTTGGGCCAGGTACACCAACAGAACCCAGCTGAGTGTGTTTGTTCATTGCTGATGAGTGGGCAACAAAGAAAGTGACCAAGTCATTTGCAGCAGTTATTGAAGTGCTCGCTCCTTGCTTCAACTTTTTAGTTCAGGCAGTTTGTCCATCTAATGGTAAACCAGCCTTTAATTTCTGCTCCCACTCCCCTGCTCTCCCAAACCCAGCTGAGGTTTTACTGGGAGCTGGAGGCCATCGCTGCCTTCTTTTTGTTCTGTTCTAACTGCTGCTTTAGAAAGAAAGAAGCATCCTTTGGCTAAATTGCATTTACCTTTTTCAGTGTAGCTATCAGATGAGGAAGAAAATGCTATAACCTCTAAAACAATGAAGCACAACTCATACCTCGTGCTTCCTAATCACTCCCCCTTAGGCACTTGGAAAAACCATATGTGTATGATGGGGCGGAGTTGGGTTAGGAGCAGTATGGATGGGTCATAGTTCTCAGTGGACACAGTCCCTCACAGAATAAAACCAGGACTAACCAGGCGTCAGAATTGACTGGTTTTTGCAATGTATGGATATCTGAGGTTCTTGGACTGAGTCCTGGTTTTCTTAGGTATCTTTCATATTGATGCTGTTCCAAAGTTTAATTTTTATGTAATTGAAATTTAGTGGTATTATGTTGCATACTGTTAACCATTCAACTATTTATTTGGTTTCCATGTGCCATTCCTTTATAATAAACTCTGACAAAAGTTTCCTTGCTGTAAAACAATGAACAGAAACTCTTACAATAGTGTTTGGGTTGTTTTTTGTTTTTTTTTTGTGATTTGGGTTTTTTTTATTCCTTCCTTGTTGCTGCAAACTTTCTCATTTCAAATGCACTGGGAATGTTCTAACTATAGGGAGCAGGAGATTCAGCGCTCTGTCGTCACCATTTGTTTGTCGCACAAAATTAAAGCAGCTTATTAGTAACACAGGCAATGGTGCTGTGATGGGGTTAGCATTGCTTGTAAGGGTGGAGGGGAGAAGGCACTAGGAAAGAAGAAATCTGAACGAAAAGCACTGTGACGCTGAATGGAGCAATGTGAATTTTTCCATAAGGTTTCGCAGGCAGGGGTCTGCTTGCCACCACTTGAAGGCACATCGGGAAAATAGCACCTGAGTTAAACTGTCTTATCAGGCTTCATCTTCTGTGGAGCAGCACATTGAGTGTTTGTGTAGAAACAGCACTGTGTTGCTCCTTTAAGACCTTCACGTAGGGAAGCAACCAGTAGTCCTTGAGTAATCGAGTTGAGGCGTGTTATAATGGAGAGTTGCCTTTCATACTCTGTAGAAATTTGACATTTGCTTTTTTTATTTTTTTTTTCCTCTTCTTGTATTGAAAAGCTATCCTGCAAGATTTTCTTTGATTTCTGGGGCTGGCAATTAGTAGAAGTTGAATACAAATCTTTAAGCTAATGGAGCACTTATGTTATCTGAGCATCTCTGGTAGAGAATGGCAGCTGCACTGCTGCATGTTGCTGACCCTCCCTGCAATGCTGATCTTTAGGACAGAAAGTGCTCTTCATTTCTTTTACAGCTCAGTCATTTGCCCAAGGCTACCTGTCCAGGGGCTATTAACTTCTGCAGTTCACCTGTGAATTTTCCAGTGTCCTTCAGTGCGACTTCGATTTTCTTCACATCTATATTTTCTTGCTTTCATAAAGTTTGAGTGAGGCACTGAGAGTGAAGCACGGTCACCCCTTTAGAAAACTAACTTATGTTGCCATGTCTGCATACCTAAATGTGTAATAATTCACGATTGCTCACAGCAAATTGTTTAAGGGCCCTATAAACAATTTTGGTTTCTCTTGTGACCACAGATCCTGTCTCAGCTGGGAATAGGGATTTGCACTAAGAACTGATGTTGAGCAGCAATCATTTGCCCTGTATTTGCTGTTATTGACAAAGAAGCTTTATATATATATATATATATATATATATGTATATATAAAAAGTATGTAATTCTGCAAGGCCAGCTTCTTTTGAATTGGCTCCTTTGAGACCTTCAGTGGGCTGCATTTCTTGTTTATCATTTTGGGCCTTAATGTGGCTTTGTGCAGTGTTTTTAGCATCATTAAGAATTGGTATGAAGTTGGGGAAGTTTAATAGTATAAGCAAAGCGTTTGAGATAGCCCTACTGTAGGAAAATTTCTCTAATGTGTAATGCAAGCCTGCCAGCCACTCCCACACATTTGAAACTATTTCCATTCCTCTCTAAGCTGGGTAAGGCTGTGAGCGAGGCACACCTTCCCTACAGTGTACAAGTGGGGTACTGAGGCTAATTTCTTTGAGGAACTTACTGATGAGGCAACGTGTTCAGACAGAGCAAATCAAATGCTTGTTTGGAAGAGCAGATACTCTGCAGATCCTGGAACTGGTTGGCTGCATGTGGTTCCTCAGGAAAAAAGCTGCTCATGCTGTGAAGTACTGGTGGGAGAGATGGGGAAAGGAGCCAGCTCCTTGGCCCTTGTTCTTCGTTCCAGTCTGCTCTGCAGATCTCCAGACGTTGTTTCTGGGCAGCAGCATGGGGGTTGCCTTAGCGAGGCTCGGAGCATGACTGCTGTGTGCTTGGATGTGGGAAGGTGGAGGAAGGGGAAGAGAAGTACAGATGCTCCTGTATATGACTGGAGAACTGTCCTTTCTATTGTTACGATGTGAGAGGTGTGAACTGTCTACATGTGTCAGGAGTGGGGCTGAAGTGTGCAGGTCTGTCCGCTTTGCAGCTGTTGGATGAACACTGAATGTTGGGTTGGAAGCAGAGCTTTTTGTCTTTACTCATTACCTTGTTCACCACTGAGAAAGAGACTATAATTTATTGTCGTAGATCTTCTATAAAACCTTTGTTGTTGTTGTTGCCCGGAGTAAAATTTTTTGCCACTTGTTTCATTTCTTTCACTCTTCAACTGGGGGATCCAGTGCACAAAACACAAACTCCAACCTGTGACCTACCAGGTAAATCTTGACAGCTGTCAGCAAATGCCTGTTCTCCAATCTCCACTGGTGGTGCTGGCAGGAGACAGGAGAAAGATGGGCCTCACACTACTGGATTCCATGGCAAGTCAGCATTTACATTCCAAAAGGTATGCAAGCTTCTGCTGCAGAACTGAAATATTACTGGAATCAGTATTAAACCTCAAGTATGGTATTGCATTACAAGCTACTACAACTTACTCTTCTCTTGTGCTTGGCTTTAGCTAAGAAGCAAAAGTACATTACATTGCTGGAACTGGATTGTAGTATGTCATATGGAGTCTCCTGTTCAAATAAATGCCCTAGTTGTTCTCTAAGGACTTCTTTAAAATTATTTTTCTTGACACCCACATAGGTGATATTTTAGTTTTCTGTATCAAGTATTTGTTCAATTTATATTTGGTTCATACAGTAATCCAGTGATTTCCACTCTAAAGCAGTATGTTTGCATTGTAGACATCTTCATGATGCCTCATTTATAGATGTTGAATTAATCTGGCATTGGGATTAATAAATAGCTACATCACCCCTGTAAACCACCTTGATTTTTATTTTTTTCTTGGTATATACTAAACCTAGAAATGCATTGCCATTAAATTTAGAACTGTTGCATCAGATCTCTGATCTTCAGATGGCTGCAGATGCAAGGCTGGAAAGAAGGTAGTTAAATGGCAATTGAAGGTGTGAAATTTGGGGTAGTTTCATGTCTAGAACATGGTGGAGCAGGTGCCGATCAGCATTAATCCAGTTTTAATAAATCTTACAGAAGCCAGACTCTTACAGACAGAATCTTACTATGGAGCCAGACTCTAACACGCCCTTCAAAGTGGGGGTCCAGAACTAGGTTACTTGGCTGTCATGCTCCCTGTGGGGGAAGTCAGAACACCTTCTAGATGGTGGGTGAAAAAATTATTTCCTCTTCTTCCACTATGTTCAGGTTGGATTTCAGGAAGAATTTTTTCTCTGAAAGAGTGGTTGGGCATTGGAGCAGGTTGTCCAGGGAAGGGGTAGTCCCTGGAGGAGGTGCTGAAGGAAAGGGTAGATGCAGTACCTAAGGACGTGGTTTAGCGGTCAGTGTTGTTGGTAGGTGGACAGTTGGATTAGGTGATCTTAGAGGTCCTTTCCAACCTTCATGGTTCTGTGATACGTAATTTTGTTAATCATTCCTGTTACAAGACAACCGGCAACTATATTGCTCCATAAAATTAAAATCATTTGTTTTCGTAAAACTATAACCTGAAAGTTCTATAAAATGGGGGGGCCGGAAGCTAAGTCCAAAAGGGTGTGATTAAAATCTGCCTTAGTAATGAATAGGTTAGAATTTTTCGAAGTGAAATGAAATGCAGTATTATGCCCAAAGCAGCTACTGCAAAATTAGGGGGAGAACAAACTAAATTACTTCAAGGGATTATATTTTTATTCCTGTAAATACAGAGAACTTAACTGCATTGATTCTTTGCAGAAAACATGTAGGAAAACGGCTTTTGCTTTGGCAAGTGGATAAGACACAGGCAGCCGGTGGGAAAGAACTGGTTACATCCTTGTTTCTGCAAGGATCATGAGTCAAAATGACTCATATTCCCTGTGCAATGCAACATACCTGCCCCAGCTAGAGTGAAATGGTAGGCCCATGAGCTGGCCGAAGTGGAGAAGCGTGCCTGAAAAAGAATGTGTTGGCCTGCTTTCTCTCCATGACACAGACCACTGTTTTTGAAACGTGTGGGTTCATACAGCCCCTCTGTACTCATCAAATCCAACTCTGGTAGGTGCAAGTGTTGTAACTCTGCTAAACAGCGCTTGTTTCTTGTTCTTCAGTTGTAAATACGTCCTTGCCCTAAGCAGCTTGACTTCTTGGTTTCCTTCAGAGTGATGACTGTCTGCCAGAAGCTATTAAAGTCAAACAAGAGAGTAAGAAACGAACATAATCCAACAAAGGCCACGAGGAAGATGGGCATTTTAGCCAAGTAAACAAACAAAAAAGGAACTATGGAAATTTTCAAGCCAAAGAAATTATTTAACATACTTAAAATGATTAAGATGATTAAAGGATTGCAGCAGCTGTCAATGAGACCAAGAGCTGCGATTGTCACCCTGGAGAAGAGATGGCTTGGGGGGGATCTTACCATGTACATAAATGCCTGTAAGTAAGGTAGAGCTGGATGTGGTGCTTAATGACAGGACAAGAGGCAATGGGCACAGGTAGAAGTGCAGGCAAGTCTATTTAAATTAGAGGCAAAGTAATTTTTACTGTGAGAATGGTTGAGCTTTGAAACAGGTTTTCCAGAGGCTGTGGATTTTCCTCTGGAGATCTTCAAAACCCAGCTGGATCCTGTTCTCAGGGAATCTGTTCCAGCCGCCGAGCGTGAGGCAATTGAACAAAGAGATCTCTTGGGGCTTCTTACCTTAACAGCTCTGTGATTGGAAAAGAATGGTTTTCTACATGAAATTTAACTACTTTTTTTTAGGCTTTTTATCAAAAGATGAATGTTTTCTGGGTTCAAAATGAAGCAATTGTCTACGCTGGTGTTCAGTGGCATGCAACATAATGTAACTATAATGTTTAGAGCTCCAGAAAAAAAAAATAAAAGAGCAATCTAATTTGCTCCAGTGTTCTTTAGGAAAAGATGATAAGGGAGAGAGATGCCTATGAGCACTCTTGAAGTTCATAGAATCATAGAATCACCAAGGTTGGAAAAGATCTCTAATATCATCCAATCCTACCATCCATCTATCATCATTATTTCCCACTAAACTATGTATGTTATTTGGGCTTTTAGCAGCTGCTGGTGGTTTTGAGACCTTGGCTGTTCTTTTCACAGCTACTGCAACTCTTGGCTGCTCCCACTGCACCTGCGTCCTCTGTGAGGAGCAGCCATGGGCTGCAGGGTGCTTATGGGGAGCCACATGGCTCAGAGCCGAGCATGCTGACTTAATGCTTTTTTTCCTTTCAATATGTGCATCCTAAAATAGCTCAAACACAGAGGAAGTAGCTTCTGAGGTTCTTCAAGGTCAAGATGTTAGAAATTGTATGTTTGCTGACTGTATGCCATATAACAAAAGCAGGGATTTGAATGTGATTTTCCTCTTGTCCCAATCCCCTGACTTGCTGGCTTCCAGCTCTCCTTGTTGCTTTCTTCCGTAGCTAGGTTAAAGATTTGAATTAGAGAAGAAAAATGGGAGATGTGATGATACTGTCTGTTCTCACAGCTTTGATGAACTAACAGACTTGTTAGGATGCTTAGGAGCCTCGAGTTAAAAGGGTGCTCCTCTGGCTCTCTGGAGGAGAAGTGACAGACACAATCTGTTCAGAAACTCTGCTCCCCCAAAGTAAGGCAGTAAAATTTCCAGTTTTGCCAGTAAGGGTTGTGTTGGAACATTTTGCCCTGCCAGGGGTTAGGGCTGGGCCAGGCAATGGTGCAATGGCACAGCCATGTGAGGCTAGAGGGGGGATGCTGCAAATGCCAGTGGGGGAGTCAGGGCAGAGAGCTGTGATCCCACTGGCCAAGGTGACTGTTGCCAAGTTCCTTGGGCATTTGTACACCTTGCAGAACTGCAAGCTCCAGCTCGCTCAGTGCATAGCAGCAATACACAGTGATGGCAGCAACATACAGCGATGGCAGCATGCAGCAGATACTCAGAGCACAGAAATAGGGGGCCGCTCTCCACAGCCACATCTCCTTTGAGGACAGGTAAAGAGTGAAAGCAGCACCCAGGGAAATGATAATTGATGGACATAAAGTGCTCGACTTGGCCTCTCCTTGTCAGCTGTTTGATCCCTACCAGCCCAATTACTTGAAAGCTGGAGCTGCCACAAGGCACTGGGTGGCTGGAGATCTCCTGTCTCTGCATGGGACCACCTTGCTGCGTGTGCTGCAGCAGTGTGAAGTTGATGTTTTTAATTGCACATTTTGTATTATTTGTTGAAATTGCACAGCAATGACTTCAGTCCTAAAGCTGGGACACACCTTATCATCCTTTGTTTTTCCTAATCCTACTGGTGTATTCGGGAATTTACCCAGGTTCACCATGCAAGACAGTATTCATCACAGCCAACTCTGAGCCCCAAACTAAAGCTCATTGTTTTTCCTCCAAACACAGTTTATCTCAGAGGTGCTTTTACTGATCTCCTTTCGTCCACTCCAGGCAAACTGAGGCAAAACTGAAATCTCCCATTGTAGTCTGTACTATGGCACTAATTTACTTGTTCCACACCTCCTGAGTGTTTCCTTCCCTAAGCAGAGCTAAGAGATTGAATGTGCTTACTCCGACTTGTCTCTGATACTGCTGATATGAGTGATTATTCATAGCAATCTTCAGCATGAGCAGCTGCATGCACTGAGCCTCCTCCTGGAACCTCTAAGTTATGATCAACGGCCTTCGCAATCTTGTGAGTTTTTTGATGACAGGGGTGAGGGTGCAAATCTCCCTGCTGCAGGTCCTATTCCACAGTGCAGGGGGATGCTGCCTGACTTGCATCTTGGCTACTCTAGGCCTTCTTGAGAATTGGAAACAAACAGAGGAGGGGAAAACAAACAGAGAAGAAATCACTTTGAGATGACTTAGTCCTTGAGCCATATGAAACCCAAAGGTCCACATTCAGGTCTGAGAGTGTAAGAAAAGCCCCACTTCCTGCCATTTTGTTTATTTCAAACTCATATTCATACGACCAGCACTTGCAGGATGTATCACATGACCTATGGAACAACAACTCTTGTTGCAATATCTTTACGTTATGCATTTGCTGAACACACAAGTAAACCAACAAATGAAAGAAATGACAATGGCGACAGTGGTGACGGAGCTCAATGGTAGAAACAAAGCCACCTTCAAAGCACCCACTTAAGTGAAATTGTCCTCGCCGACAACTGAGTACAACCCTGCACACAGCATGAGGCAATCAATTAATGGATCCCTTGGTTCGATGGCAGGTGGGGACGCAGCTGCCTTGGACTTTCAGCCTCCATGCATGTTGACACTTTCCCCAGGAGAGCAGTAGACCAGAATATTCTGACCATCCCTCAGCTTCAAGGTGACATCCTGCAGGCACCGAGTGACACGAACCAAGACAACCTTTGACTTCCTTCAATCACTTTCAGTTTAGTGGTAACATGTGTGCAAGAACAGCAGGCATGGAGACACAAACCACTCCAGGCCTTCGTTATTCTTAAACAACAAAAAAAAAAATCACAGTTACTTTAAAACTCAGTTTTCAAGTGCCAGTTTCTAAAAGATGTATTTCCCAATATCATAGCACAGTACAGCAGATCTGGGATATATGCTCCCATTTGTTGCAACCTGGATAAAAGCCTAGCAGTTATTTTCAGCTGGGTAGTTCCTCTCTCACTGCCAACCCCATGCCTTTCTTTCCCCTCATCCTGCCAGCGCATTCCATGCTTCACTCTTCTCCCTCCTTGGAGCCAGGCTGCGTTGCTAAGGAATTATCCTAGCTTGGGAAAGTTTGAACATTCTCTGATCACTCCATGTGATTACTGAAAAACCGACAGGGTACAAGAGTGGTTACTCAAAGGAAAACTGCATTTGTTGGTTACAGGAGGGGAGTCTTTCACTTTCCCAAATCTCTGCTATAAATCTACTTCTAAGAGCCTGCTCACATGGGTTTTCCAGCTGGGAAGTGCTATTATTTCAGCACACCAAGATAGGAGTTTTAAAGCTCCTGGCAGGCACCCAGCTCTGCTTTTATGGGAGTCAATGCCAAGTATGTACAATTAGGTAATGAGACTGCTGCACCTCTGTGTGCTGAACCTACAGCAGGGCTCATCCCATGCCAGCCCTCTGGCTCCATCTGACCCACTTGCTGCTGGCAGTCAGCGGGCACAGTGCTGCTCCCTTGGCATGGCCTGGGGCCTCAGCTCTCTTCTCACTTTGGGCAGGGACTGCAGGTGTCCCTTGTCAAGACCAGAGCCTCACCTGCCTCTCCTCACAGCCCTTGGGCCTCCCTCACTGCTGGGCAGGAAACTCCGCAGCCTCCCATCCCTGCCTGTGAGCAAACACTCCCTCTTCAGCTTCAAACTGGCTCACACACTCCACATTTTCCTTTTTTCTTTTCAGCTGGCCTCTTTTAAAAAAGAATTAAATTAAAAAACCTGCTCGACAGACTGCCTTGCTTTGGATCTTCTCTCCCCATGTCGTTTAACTGTGTCTTGTTGCCTCCTGGGCCTCATGTCTGCATGCTGTGTGGGACCACGCCAGGATGGCCCACTTACCCATTTGTCATTCCTCCCAGGGGTTTCAGGAGCAAACGATTTTAGCTCCTCAGTCAGGTGCAAGGACACTAAGTGCTGCCAAGCTCCAAGGTGATCTGTATGTGGGCCCCACACTAAGTTGACACATTTGTCTGCCACAAATCATTTTGCAGAAGATGCATTCTCTTCCCAGGGTGACGATGGAAATGTGTGAAGGGTTCTTTTTAGAATAAAACCGATACACTTCACTTACTACTGTATTTTAATATCTTGCAATCTTTAGTTATCCTCACGCTCACTCTGTGAAATAGGGAAGGGCTGTTATTTCCCTCCATCTGTGAGGAAAGGATAGTGAGGAGTGAGAATGCCAGGATACAGATCCCCAGGGAAGCGCAGATGTGCCTAATGATGTCTGTGGACCTCAAGGGTACCTCTGGTCACTAGGAGGGAGGCCAGGTCTGGCCCTGGATCTCTGAAGTCCCACTTTTGTGCCTTCTTCCCATACCTTTGAACTTTGATTCCTACCCCCATTCTAAACACGAATCCACCAAGTTACATTTTTTCTAATTATGAAAAGAAAACAATATCATATGGGTGATGGAAACTGAGCAAAAATGTTGCAGCTCTGGGTTTGTAAATACAGCTAACAAAATTTCTCAAAGACTTCCGAGGAGATTTTCATCGAATATCATTTCCTCTTTTGCAGTGGAAGATGGAGTTTGAATGCTCAGTTCCAGAAATCAATTTCACCTTGAAAATCAAGATTTTCAGGCTTCAGTACTACAAGAACATAAAATCACTATCATGTGATGTGGAGTCAGAGCATCCTACCAACTTGAATAAGATAACTGTTATCATGATATTTAGCTTACCTTGATTCACTATGATACAACATGGAAGATAACTCCCTTACCTCAACACATAATACCAGACTGAAGTCGGAGTTGCTGCACAACCACCTCAGCAATTCCTTTGGAGGAGGGGTGGGGGGAACAGTCTGCTCCATTGGCTCACCATAGCTATGTGTATGCGGAGTTACAGTTTGCAGAAAACATTTCACACAAATGAATGGCTCACACTCTTCTTAAATGTGTTTTCTTAGAGACGTATTCAACATGTTTCTCAACTAATTTCTGTCATGATGATGATGATAACCTTTCACAAGATCTTCAGACGTGAATTTCCTCTTCCTTTGTGTGATGATCTCAGCAACACAGATGACTAAACCACACATCCTGCTCCACTGTTTTCTCCTTCCACTTCTATCCCTGCATCTATGCATATCTTCCAGTACTTCCCCCAGTACACACCAGTGACAGAAGTGATCCATTTCTGAGTCAATTAAAAGGTACCCCATTGACTTTGTTCCAGATACTGGTAACTTTATCTGCAGATGTAAAAATTTGTTAGAGATTCAATGAAGCACATTAGTGAAATGGACACTTACTCCTTCTGAAGTCCAAATCACTACAAAACTACCTCTTTTTTAGCTTAAACACTCATTTTGTCGTCGTCGTCATTGTTGTTTTAATGTATTTCAAGCATTTCATTAAGCTTTTCTAATGGCTAATGTGTACATGGTTATACAAGTATGCCTGTTCTGGCATACATTAATCTCTGCTGAAAGAATGTATGGTGTTACAGCTGCAACCCCCAGGGAAAACCACTCACTCACTGAAATATTTATGAGCAAACACCTTTCCTCACCAGAATGCATGGTGATCCAGAGGTGACCTGTATTGTGTTAGAGCTTCCCATAACCATAACAAGCGTGTAGGTTGTCTATCTACAGATCACTCGATCCATTAAGATGCATCAAGGTAATAAGACATTCAATTATTTTATCAGTGCCACAA
The DNA here is from genome assembly GCA_035772895.1 of Perdix hodgsoniae. Lineage (NCBI taxonomy): Eukaryota > Metazoa > Chordata > Aves > Galliformes > Phasianidae > Perdix > Perdix hodgsoniae. Next base: position 2,329,535 of record JAPSGF010000088.1, read on the forward strand.
ATTCTGCTATTCAGGTTAGTTAATAAACAAAGCTGCGCTTAGAGCTGAAGATCTTAACTAACTGCACTCAGTCTGATATTTGAATAATAAAAATGTTTCATGTATAATACTTGTGATCACAAATGGAAAATGCCAGGAGTTCTGAAACAGAACCAGTAGGCAGGAGCTAGGAATGCTGTGGAGTCAGTAACCTGATCTGTGATCATCAAAGATGCTTAACTAGTTTTTTTCAAGAAAACGTGAATGTTCACTGAGATTGAAAGCGTGAAAAAGTGGGAAAGAAAGTTGGTGGTTTATGTCTTGAGTAAGGTCTGTAGAAGGCTGGATTTTGATTTCACCCTGAGTCACTCAAGTGATTAGCATTCTTAAAACGTGACATAGAAAATATTAGTGGGAAAAGTTCTTCTCTTTTTGTCAATCAACATAAGAGGTTGTGTGCTTGTCCTGAGTACTTGGCCTTAGATAAGGTGCCTGGTAAAATCTCTAAAACCTGGGAAATGTTTTTGCCCAGGGTATCATGTAGGTAAAATCTGGCTGGAGTGAGGTGTAAAGTGGAATTTTATGTGAATTTAATATGAGATTAAAGGTTAATTTTCTTGCCCCGATAACCTCCTCCTTCACCTGCAGTATCTAGTCCATTCCCTACTGCCTTTGTTTAGTCAAAAACAGAAACATCATAACAAATAAAATGATTCAAAAGGGACACAGTCCCTCAGTGAGTTGCCTGAAGGGGTCTCTGAGAATGTTCTGGGTCTCCAGAAAAAAACAGAAAAGAACAGCTGGTTGTCTTCTAAAGGACTTTAGTTTCTGGGTGAACACACTGATGCAAAGTTCTTTTCAGGCAGCAACCCAGAGAGGAAGTTGATCTGTATTTGTGAGGTTTGTCTCAACCCAGCCCTAGGATGATGCAAATCAGCCTTGTGCAATACTTCATCAACCAGCACAGCGTTCTCCAGTGACTATGTAATGTGAGTGCTCAGCCCCATGTCAGGCTGTCATCCTCCATTGTGGAGGCTTTCAGGTGCTTTAAAAGCCATGCCATTTGTGCTGTAGGCTCCACTGTGCATTTTGTAAGTAGCTATAAAAGTTCTCTGAACAAAGTTTTGAAAACTAATGTGGAACATACCTGGGGGGAAGGGAGGCAACTGCTATTTGAAAGCTAGATTTTGATATATTTCTGAAAATGATTACAGTAAGAGAAGGATTCACTGACTTGGAAGGTCCCTTAGCATACTGCAGTGTCCCCATATGTCACAAAATGAAGACACCTTTCTTGCTGTTTCTGTTTCTTCTCATCAGAGCTACTGGAAATCCATTCCTTCTCCAAATCAACTGGCATCCCACTCTATTGCCTTGCAGTGGACCTCTTGCTCCTGTGTCACTTGAGACTTGATGAAAAGCCCAGTGTTGATCTCTTTTCACATGGGCAGACTACTGGGGAAGCCAGTCTGTGACACAGTCTCTCCAGCATCAGTTGTGCTCTTTCTGTGTCCACACGATTTTTCCTATCTGCCAGTTGGATGGTGTGCACCTTCGGAGGGGAGGCATCCAGAGCTTCCGGGGCAGCAGGATTGCTGTTCAGATGCTCCATGTCCTGCTGATAATACTGCATTCTGGCAAACCTTTCTACACAAGAGAAATTGGTTAGAGAGGAGATTGTCCACTTCAAATAAACAAACAAAAATACAAATAAATGAATCAATGGATTAAGAACTGGTTCGCTGGTCACAGCAAAAGGGCTGGATCAATAGTGAAGGCTGGTCACAAGCAGTGTCCCCCAGGAGTCAGTCTTGGGACTGGTGCTCTTCAACATCTTCATCAATGACACAGACGATGGCATTCAGTGCACCCTCAGCAAGTTTGCAGATGACACCAAGCTGAGCGGTGCAGTCGATGCATTGGAAGGAAGGGAAGCCATCCAGAGGGACCTGGACAAGCTGGAGAAGTGGGCCCATGGGAACCTAAGGAGGTTCAGTAAGGCCAAGTGCAGGGTGCTGCATTGGGTCAGGGCAATCTCATGTATTTATACAGACTGGGGGAAGAGAGCAGCCCTGTGGAGAAGGACTTGGGGGTCCTGGTGGGCAAGGAGCTGGACATGAGCCAGCAGTGTGTGCTTGCAGCCCAGAAGGCCAACTGTGTTCTGGGCTGCATTACAAAGGGGTGGCCAGCAGGGAGAGGGAGGTGATTGTCCCCCTCTGCTGGGCTCTTGTGAGGCCCCATCTGCAGTGCTGCGTCCAGGCCTGGGGCCCCCAGCACAGGAAGGACGTGGAGCTCTTGGAGCGGGTCCAGAGGAGGGCACTGAGATGATCAGAGGGCTGGAGCACCTCTGCTATGAGGAAAGGCTGAGGGAACTGGGATTGTTTAGCTTGGAGAAGAGAAGGCTGCAGGGAGACCTCATTGTGGCCTTCCAGTACTTAAGAGAACATATAAATAGGAATGGGAAACAGCTGTTTACGAGTGTGGATAGTGATAGGACCAGGGGGAATGGTTTTAAACTGAGACAGAGGAGGTTTAGGTTGGATATTAGGAGGAAGTTTTTCACTCAGAGGGTGGTGAGGCACTGGAACAGGTTGCCCAAGGAGGCTGTGGGTGCCCCATCCCTGCAGGCATTCAAGGCCAGGCTGGATGTGGCTCTGGGCAGCCTGGGCTGCTGGTTGGTGACCTGCACATAGCAGGGGGTTGGAACTGGATGAGCACTGTGGGCCTTTGCAACCCAGGTCATTCTATGATTCTATGAAAAAGATACTTCCTCCAGACGCCCACATCCACCCTGTAAAATAGTTCAGTACTATTTATGAGGAGAAATGTAGCTAAAGGAAGAAAGGAATCCTTCTTCAGAGAAGCAATGCTGACTGCAACAGTACTCAGCACATTTAAATGAGAAGAGCTGTGAGTATAGCCTGTTCCACACTGATGTACAGCTTATGACCAAGTGCCTCTGTTAGTCATATTTGCATATTTTGTAAAGGAGGGAAAAAAAAAGAAGGAAAAAAAGGCATAAGGATGAGTTTTTGAAGATGCTCTGAATGTAATTCAGGTTGTTGTTTTTTTTAAGGACTACAGAAAATACTTCAGGAAGAGGGAATATTTATTTCACATACATTGATGTTGGGCAGCAACAGCTGCTGCAGCTACGTAACTCCTGCTATGTTTCTGATACAGCTTTTCTGGTGGCAGCCAAGAAACTGCAGCTTTACCGAAGGATATATTAAAACCAAGGCACAAAGAGGTGCCATTAAATGTAATGGTCAAACAACAATAATAGCACAGTAGTCTGGATATGCAGGACAATTGTGGTAAGCTGCTATTTGTCACTATCTGGCCACTATATATAGCTAGGAAGTGCTGTTCATTGATGACCACTGCATAAAGCAGAACTGTGAGGCTGGCCATACATGCCAACCTTCCTTATGGAGGAAGTGATTTGGCTAAAGACAGTTTTAAGGCTTACCAGATGAGATTTCTAGATATGTTTCACACAAGCCCAACTTCATTCTGCTGACATCAAGAAGAGTAGTTTCAAGCTCAGAGTGTGCACACATTAAAATCCTGCTCTGGCAACTCTGTTCACACCTTCCAAAGAGTTTAAAATAAGGTGTTTCCTGGTCCCTCCCCATCAATATCACTCTCTGGGCATGAGAATGAGGGGTGTTGCCTGCTCTCCCTAATTAGGGGCATCTCCTGCGAGCAGACAGCATCCAGGTGACAGGCCTAGAAACAGCTCTGTTAGGCTCTAGTCTGCGTGGTTCTCTTGTCCCCCTGGGCTATCCTAGGGAGCTCCAGCAAAAGGGACATACTGGCCCTTAGTGCCTGCGAACCATGGCAAGAAGCCACTCAGAGCCTGTTCGAAGTACATAGTGTTCATCCTCCAGTTTGGAGAGAAAAGTGGTTTCATTTTCATGATGCCCCTGCTCAGGCACTCCCAGCAGTGTCTCATTTGAGCACTGAATGTGAAATCCCCAGCCAATGTTTGTCTGCGTGTTTTCTGTAGAAAAGCTGAAAGCATGCTGGGGTTGGCTTGGGAAACTGCTCCCATAAGGGAGAGAGTGGGCGTGAAGACAGAGAGTGGAAATATGATCACCTGAATGTTTGTACAAGCTTTCAAAGAGACCACGTGCATGCAAACTATTTCAGCCTGAAGGAATGGGGGGAAGTGCTCCTCTCCTCCCTCCTCCTTCCATTATGGAAACTGCTTGCTCCTCACAGATCCCAGTACGGGCTAGTTCTGTACACTAGACAAAAGAACCTGGAACAGCCCAGAGCGTGGGCAAAGGGAGGCAGGTTCCCAGTGTGGAGGCTGCACAGTGACATACTACTCAGTACAGAAAGTCTCATTTCAGAAGATCAGTTGTCTTGCCACTGAGTAATCAGACACATGTTTAGGACCTATCAGTATTGTAGCAGACTAAGGAGTAGCCACTGCATTGAGCCATTTGATTACACGGCTCAGTGATGCAGGGAACGAGCTGTGTTACTTTCAGTAGAGGGAGAAACTTTTTCTGAGATTTCTGAATAGCAGTGATGAAGCTGAAATTAAAAAATAAAAAAATAAAAAAAAACTAGTGTCCTTGTTAAAGCCAATATTTTAAAGCATCAGGGAATCGAATGTCTGTCATATATTCCTGAGCTCAAGGGCATGATCTGCCGAAAATTAAAGCCTGCTTCCCAGCCTTGTCTGATTTGTTATTAATATGTTAAAATGAAGGGGAGGCTTCACAACTTACGTGAGGGCTTGAGGAGCAGGCTTAGCTACACTCTTCTGGCAGCACTGTACGATAAGGTAGTAGCTGAAAAGCATTTGGTAGGAGCAGCAAGGGAAAGGGAGAGGATCAAGAAGCCCGTAGAACCCCCTCAGACAGGCCAAACCTGTTTGTGTTCTGATGCTAAATAAACAGTGTAAAAACAAAATAAGACAACAACAAAAAAAACAACACACGCTTGGACTAATCATATGAATTCTCAACAAAAGACATGTGGCAATTAGATCTGTGAGCAGCAATGGTTACCTGCCCAGCTTTTCTCTTCTTGTCCTCTTCTCCTCAGTACTGGTCACTTCTAACTGCCTTCATGGCCTTTAGGAGAAATTAATAAAATCTTAGCGTCTTGCAGGCTTGTGGTGCTTTATGGGACAGCACCACAAAGAGATTTACTAGTAAAATTGCTAGACTTGAATACATTCTCACAAATCCTCCTTTAAAGTAGCTCTCTTTTTCCTGCCCAGATGTAAAATCTCCAGTTATAAGTGAAACATTACTGACTAACCTTTCATTTCATCCCAACTCCCAAGAAGCCTCCCAGAAACCAGTCTTCCTAGTGACCACAGCAGTCTGCTGTCTGCATAACTCCCACCTTTGGAAACGGGTACAGCAGTGCTTTAGAATCAACCCTGGCACAAAATGAAGCAGAGGTAGAACCCAGAAGTTTCAACCATGCTTCCCTTAACTTCATATGCTTTTCAGATCTTACGTGCTGCTGTTTTTCCCTCTACACAAAAGCAAATGAAAGGGCCAGAGGAGAAATAAGGTTGCTAACAGCACCGAGGCTTACTTTGCATAAGATTATACATAGCCACACATCCCCCACCGCTGAACAGTCCCATAAAAATAGCCATTTGCTGCAGTTCTCTTAGAGAAGCTGGCATCTTTCCCCCCTGAAAAGAAGGACAGATATTTGTTGTGAAAGAAGAAAACTAAAGGGTTATTTCCCCTCTTTTCTAAAAGCCCTTTCCAACTGCCCAGCCAAGCAGGCCTGAATAAAAGCACAGCACACAGTGGCCAGGCTCAATCTCACTGGGGCCCCACAGCACACCCAGAAGGCATCATGGTGAGAACAGAGCAAACTGGGGACCCAGCTGGGCTGAATGTGTTTATTCACTTCTTTTAGTGATGCCACCACTTCACTAATTGCCGAGAAGAAAATGACCTCCTGGGTGTGGCAGGGAGCCAGGGCCCAGCACTTTGTTCTGGCGCTTCCCATGCACGCTCACTGCACAGTGCAGGCATTCAGACTTCAGGGGCCGGATCCCTCTCTCCGGTAAACTCCTGTAAAGTAAACACACTTGCAGCAGGGGTGAGTTTGGCTAAGCTATGCCAGCAAAGGTAGTGCAGCCAGGGTGTGTGTATTCTGTTTTCTTTTTTTCTTTTCTTTCTTTTTTTCCTAAGCCATGAAGTAAACAGGAAGTTTCTTGCAAGCCTATTTTCCTCCCTTCCTCTATCCCCCTTCCCACTATCGTATAGTTTGCCCTTTTTATGAGTCCTGGTTGTGGCACCTGAACGGAATGACACAGCAGAGGGATACCTCCAAGAAAGTTGATCCATTCTTCCATTTCTGTGTATAAGAGTGAGGCTATGCAGCCTAAGGAGCCTTTTTCTAATGCTATTGCCCACAGCAGGACGGTGGGAAACTGGAGGAGTTGTCAGTGAGAGAGCATCGTGTTGCTTCAGGACCTGATCAAGCACCTGAGTACCAGCTTATTCTCAGCTGGGGGAAAGGGAGGAATGGCCTTCACAGCAATTAAAAGAATTGAAAAATTAATAAAGGGCTGCTACATCCTTTTGATGTAAAAGCATAGACATCTGAATGCATATGGGATTTCTAAACCCAAATTTGACACACAAATTCTTGTGCCAGGATGGCGAAATGCAAACACTGAACATAGTGAGAGCTGTTTAGTAAACCAAAGGACAACCCAGTTACAGAAATATGACCTAGCCAATGCCATTTGAGTCCTGTTGTGAAAATCACCTCTTGCATCCCTCAAGTATGCATTAGTCAGGTATTACACAGCTGACAACCACAGTTTAGAGAGGGTGGAGAGGCAAACTTCAGGGTAAACTTCCTCAGCTTGCTTCTCTGCTGAGATGCCCACATGTGTATCTTACATGCTCCAGCCCAAGGAAAACCCAGGTACAACTTTTGTTGTTTCTAGAATTCAGTTTTAAAGCATGCTATTACTCATTCAAAGGCTTACTTTGTTAACTAGTTAATTTGGTTTTAAGAGGTCTTAATATTCATGTTTACAGCCTTTTTTACTGAGTATTTGTTGATAGCTAGTACTGGTAGTAACCCCCCCACCAAAAAACAAAGACAACAAAAAACCACATATTAATGCCATAGCAATCTTATGCCCCAAATCACCAAGTTGTGACATTTGTGCAATCACTCATCTCTCTCCCTACTGATCTGCTCCTCTGCTGGGCTTTCTTCACTTCCCTTGAGGAACTTGAGCAGTATGAGAAGTTGCAGCAGAGGAAGTTACTGTGTTTTGTTAGGGAAATGGTGACAGCCAGTTCACAGGGACAGGACATCAAGAACTTTTTGCTTGCTGGATAGTGTTTTCTGCTGCCCTTAAATCACAGTTTGCAACATTAATTTTTTCCTCAAATGGACAATCTGATTAATATCTGTGTTTCTTCTAAGACTTGTCCTGCAAGGAGCAGGACATGACTGGCTGTTGTTTTCAGAGCCTGGTGTGCTGATTTTTCTGCTGGATGCAGAATAAAGTGAGGAACATTCTTGATGCCAACACCACATAACAGAAAAAAGGTTGTAAACTTGGAGAGCTGATCAGATATAACAGACTGTGACCTAAGGCATTTGTTTTGCCCCTTTCAAAGTTGCAGTCTGAAACTGGCGGGCAGAATTTGCTTTTTATGATGAAATTCAAGGTAATTGAACACAAATGTCTGGGCCTGGGGGGTGCTGCTGACTGTTTGCATGAGTAGAAATAGAAAGACATGGAGCTCTTGCACCAGCAAGGAGGTTTTGACCGAGACTGAAGGAACCTTGCTAACAAATGGCTAAAATGAAATGGTCTGCAATCTGCTGTCAGCAGGTTTGAAGTTCAGTTGCTCTCATGGTCTGACTGCATCCAAACAAGCAAGATGGAAAATAAGAGGAACTTCTTGCCAGTCAACCATGTGCTCATGACTGTTCTCATTTCCGTCTCTACTCACGGTGCATCTTGGTCTGCCAGGTCACAGCCTGCACAAGCACAAACTGGCTTTGTGAATTGGGCAGAGCAGAGAACCAACAGCTGTGGGCACCCTGACGATGGTGTGTCAGGATGGTGCCATCCAGGAATGTGATTTGGCAGCTGAGAAATGTGGAAAAAATGTGTCTCAAAGCCACGGCCCATCATAAGCCCTGACGAAGCAAATCTGTGGAGAGCTGAGGCACGCTTGAGACACCCAGCACCCTGCTGGTGTTAGGCCTCTAGCCTGCTCCAGCTCTGCCAAGTTCCTTGCTGCCCCAGCAAGGAGAGTATCCCCATTGTCAGCTTGCTGTCACACAGGGCAGCCAGCTGGTCAGACCTCTCCCCTTTCAGGCTAGGCCTTGATCTGCTCTCCTCCCACTTGTTTCTCAGCTGTTCTCTTGCCTAGTCCTATGACAGCATAAAGAGGTTAAGAGCTACACATTTTAACAAGTCTTTGGAGATAGTGTAAACCTTATTTTTAATCCCACAGTTGTCGGTTAGCTTCCAGTAGCAAGGACTAAGGTGTCCCTGGAACCCAGAGGATCCCTCAAAGGGGCCTCTTCCCTCCCATCTTGGTCTCTAGTGGGATGGATGCCTGGATGTGGTATTCACATCCTTGAACAACACTCAGCATGCAGCTGCCAATGAATTTGGAGTGATGACACAGGAGATACCAATGAAGTCAGCTTGTGGAAGATCAGAACATAGTATGGAATTGTTGCCTGCAAGGATTCATCATTAAGATCCCTGGCCAACTGTTGCTCCTATAAGCTGCTTTGCTGAAATGCCACAGAGGTGGCACATAAGGGAAGGGAAGCAGACATGCTGAGATCCATGCCTCTTGTTCTGAGACATTCTAAAAATTATTTAGAGCTTGCAAAGCACTTAGAGTATTGAAGGGAAGGAAAAAATCTAGACTACATTCAGCACAATGGGAGTAATTGTACGACAGTGCAGTTAGAGAATCTTATAAATGAATACAATATGCAATTGCGTCATCATGAAGGAAGCTCAAATTGCTATCTGTGACAGAGATCTCTCCTCAGAACCTGTTATACCACTAAGTATGTAAGTCAACTTGTGGAAAAGCAGATTTCTTCTCACCTGCTAATTAAAAGAAAGAGCACAATTTCCAAGTTACAATGTTCTGCATAGACATCTTCCCTCTTGCTATTCACAGCAGTAAGAATGATGAAGTGGAGATTAGTGTGCACAAAAACACCAAGCCCACAGTTACCAAAAGAGGCATTAAATCATTATAAGTAATATTGTCTAAAAATAAGTAAAATAAGAGTAGAACTTCCTAATAAGGGCAATGTTCATCTAATGCCTTGAAAATAGTAAGATCTGGTGAAGTAGATAGTTTTCAGGCCTGACATTGAAGGTAAGCAGGACTCAGAGAGTTAACAATGAGATAAAACAAACACAGAGAGGTGGAAGACTTCCAGGCTCGCATGTGAACTGGTGGGTTACTGCAACGATCAGGTCTGTTTTTAATTAGACTTTTGTTTTCTCCATAGAGGATCTTCTAAATATAGACTGGATTTAAGAGATTCTCTCTATTTTCAGCAAATTCGTATCTTCTGTTCTGGTTTCTGCAACTCATGTAGGTCATTCTATTTTCACTGGTGTTAGAGGTTGATCTCAGGCACCTCCTCCAAAGGCAGGGGAGCAGTGAAACTAAACGCTTTTCCACAAAGCTGTAGCTGTTCTTTTTATTTGTTTCTGGCTGAAGTAAGAAAGCTGGGACGTAGGTTCTCTGGGAAAGGCACCTCCTCCTCCTCCTAGCCCCACCAAGTTCCACCAGCATGTCTGGCTTCCAGTTACTACCACAGTCCAAACAGTAAACAGTAATATTGCTGTGAATTCAGAGAGAAGCTACTTGATCTATGCATACTTAGTGTGATCACTGCTGGTTACCTCAATTTTGGCCGCTGATTGCTTACCTGGCTAAGACAATATATCAATAGCCACTAATACAGGCACCTGGGAGCCTTTAAACCACTGTAAACCACCGCAGTCCTGAGTTACCATCTTGACACGTTAAATATGTGTGGCAAAAGACTACAAATAAATTGAAGTAAAACTTATCATGCAATTTGAACCTAGACCTCAGCATCCAAATTCAAGGATCCGTTGCCTTGGGATCTCCCAGAAGTCCTTCTGCAGCTCAGGCTGATGGGATTCGAGTTGGCTCCAACTTCAGCTCTTGAGAAAACCACCCTGGTAGTCATGGCAGTTGAGGGTAATGTCTGATAAACTGCACACAAGTATGCACTTGTATTAAGCATTTTTGCTATTTGGGATTTGCTCAGGTGGATAGATACAACCCATCCACTGATCTCCTAAGATACATAAGGCGTCTGGGTTTGAGCCAATTTCTGTATTAATAACCACCAGGACATAATTTTAGAGACAGTATCTTGACACTGTCTAGCAAATACCTTCATCATTGGTAACGTTACCAAAGACAGGACAGTAAAATAGAAGTATTTTAACAAGAATGTCATTTCAGCATGTTATTTTCTCCTTTTTCAAGAAAATAGTCTCAACCTACTGTTTATCACATCTCTGAAAAATGACAGCACAAGTTGTGCCTCCTACCAGCATGTTCAGAAATACTGAGAACTTTCCGCGTAGTATCTGCCTTCACCAAAAGCTCAGGAACTTGTAGAAAGGAAGTCTGCTTAATTCAGAGTCAAACTGAAAGTAGCTGCACTGCTTTTTTTTCTCTGTTGTTTTTTGTCCAGCTGCTCTGAAAAATAATATACTGATATTTAGGAAATAAACTGTTTTTCAGGCAGCTTTGAAATGTTGCCTTGAGGGGTCTTTATGGGGATGGCTCCTTGAAATGTGTAACTTACCCTGGTTAAAATACTTTGTAAGGACAACTGCATGTATGAGAAAGGTTACTGGCAAGCCACAAGTCTGTGGCAAGTTTATTTCTGCCTTTGCTGCTATCAAATTCGAAAGGAAAGAAAAAGTGGTCAACAGGGTGACTAAAAAAACTAAGAACACCTTAATTTTTTAGTTGTATCACATTTCGTGGGCCACACACTACAGTGCAGGTGGCTCTGTTCAGTTATTACATAGTCTAAGTTGGTGCCTGTAGATGTTTATTTTCATTTCCTTTTTCCTCTCGGGTGCTCTCACTTGCACATTTTTGTATCTTTATATATCTTCGTACATATTCTATCACAGACTACTTCCCCATGTGCTCTCAAGCTACACAGTCACCTGTACTACATTTCTTTATCCCTTGTCTGCCTCCCTTCACTTCTCCACCTGTCCTTTTCCTCTTCAGACTATTGCACCATCTCAGTGCTGTTCAGGCAAAAACAGCCGGGCCATTGTTCCCATTCTTCGAGGAGCCTTCTCTTGCCATTCTTCAGTTTATCCCTCTGTAAAATGTTTCTGTCTTCCTATCTGTGAACAATGAAGGCAGATGTCTGGAACCTTTTTGTTTTCCTGCCAAGTTGCAATGACCCTACAGTCTAGTATCTTAAGAGTTTTCAAAGGATAGGCATGTGTGCTAGTGAGTTCAGACAACCATCCTAGACCATCCTGACTGACAATTGCAGCTGCTTATGCTTTGTACTGAAAGTCAAGAGATATCACAGAGGTACGACTAGGGTATTGGAAAAGCAAGATAATTATCCTACAGTGTGACCCCTTTTTTTTTTTTCCCTTTGTTTTTAGAGCATGGCTTTATAGGTTAATGCCTAATAATCTGTCATTAACATCTCTAATTGTAGGTTTCTGTAATTGGATATCATGGGGGAGAGGAATATTCCCCTTTTGTATTTTCAAGGTGAATTGTCATGGATTTAAGAGTAAGAACTCGTAAGTAGGGTAAATGAAAAACTTGCATCCAAAGTTCAGGAAAGGAAAATTGGTGGTGTTTACCCTTTTAATAGTGAGTTCCTTACCTGGGAAAGCTATAGGACAAGCTTCTTGGCTTCCCTGCCACAGGGAGTGAGGTCAGCAGAGCAGCAATCCAAGGTTCAAAAGAACTCCACTCTGCACCAGCACATCCCCACCACCTGCGTCACAGCCTGGCTTCCAAATGGCCACAATAAAACAAAATAATCTCACAAAGAAACAGCAAATATATCCCATTGACTGTATCAGGAATAACAACATGCTTAGCACAAGCTTAGCAGAAGAGGACTTTCGAGCCAGAGAGCTTTTCATATTGTGATGTATATTTTCTGTACCTAATTTCCTAGAATAGGTTCAATGGACCTGCAAGCTGATCAGTGGAGAGTAGCATTTCTCATGGCAAGATCAAAGAGCTTGCAATGCCTTGTATGCGGTGGCAGCTACTTAACTTTCATGCCAGTCTACAGCCATTTTTCTGCATCCAGTACATTAATTACGACAAAGACACTGACAAGTTCCCAAAGCCTATCTAGCTGTAACTAAGCTTACTAAATCCTGAGACAGGAAAAAGCATTCAAACACAAGGAGCTTGCAATAACTTGCCTGGCAAAAAGGTCACCCTTTACTTTGTAAAAAGAAAATAAAATGGTCACAAAAGTCCCTAGAAGTACTCCAGAGGTCACTGGGCTAGGAGCCACATGCAGCTAATGTAGTTAGAATGTAGAAGTTAGTCACTGGATGTCTGCAGTCCCTGACTCCCATCCTTACAAGGCTTGTGTTTGCCTGTGGTCTTACTAACTTCAACAATACGATCCACACGCATGCAGTAGGTGTGCATGCAGTAGATAGTGACCTAAAGGAATTGGATGCCAAGGGAGGCTGTCAGAGGAAAAAAATGTTTCACTCAGGAACATGGCGTAACTCATACGGTGTCTGCTCCAGTGAAATGTGCCTGCTTCCTGAAAGGAGGGGGTAAACGATGTGAACAAGCTCTGCTGTGACCAGCATGAAGCCTGATTTACAAAGCCTTTAAAAATTAACACGGAAAGTGAAAGCGGTCAATAGAGTGAATAAGGAATCTGAACAACCACAAGACCAGACATATTGCTGATGCAGTGTCTTTTATTACATGGTATTATAGCAATACATACTTTTGGCACATCACAAAGCCTTTGCTTTTATTTATATTTATATATATGAAAACAAAAAGTAAATAAAATGCAACCCTATATCCCCCTAGGTTCTCAGAAGTTGTGTGTTTATTTCAAGCGCTCATCTTTACACTCTACCAGAAGGGCCCTACTCTTCTTCTGAAAGTCCCTTTGAAATACACCAGATCAACGTTTAAAGCCTAAAGCTTTGATAAAAAAAAAAACAAAACTAATTACTTTCAAACATCTTGGAGAATTAGATTGTTTCCAGAGGTTGGTCCTTGCCTTTATGAGTAGAACTAGTTCAGTATCAGCCAAACCTATTAACAAAAGTTAAGATCTGGGAAAAAATAGTCTCAGATATGCTGGACATTTTAATAAGTGTTGAACAGCAGAAACAACAAAAGACCAACAGGGATTCTGACCTAAAAACATTGTGTTCTGAGATGAAGAAAATAGAAGTTATGATGGAAACAGTTTGTTTGTTTGTTTTTAAAAAAGAGCAAAAAGAAATTTTAATGTACTTGAAGGTGGCGATTCAGTTAATTTGTGCACAGAGCTGTGTGGAATAAAGACGGAGAGAGCAAAGTGATGAAGAAAATGGTGGAGCCTGGCACTTAGATTGTACATACTGCATCTAGGGTGAGATCTCTAATGTGATCAGAGTAATAGTTTCTGATTAATCCATCCAGGCATGGTATGCTGGATGCTCACAAATCAGTTGAGTGTGAATCAGCTTCTCTTCCAGGGAGTCCAGGCAAGAGGAACCTGAGATAACGGCTGACTGAAATCCATATTTTCCTCCTCTGAACACGTGGGACAACATTTGGGGGGAAAAAATGTCACTTTTATTTAATGGTTTAAATGATGTCTTTGTTTTATTCATTAAATTGTCAGTCCTTTTATAGCTCCTGTTAGGGAAGGCGAGGCTTTTTAATTTTGCATTACTGAGGCAGTAAAACATGAAATGGCTTTGCAGGAAGCCTTTATCAGTCTATTTGATGCCTGCACCATCCTCTCTCTTAGACTGAAATACCTCAGGCTGAACAGGTCAGACAAAACTCCTCAAAGGAACTGTTTCCTGTCGCCAGAGTACCTTAAGGCGTATGGAGACAGGCTGTTCCTACTGAGCTACAACATGGAGCAGGTGTCGCAGTGTGGGAGTTGAACAGAAGCACAAACTACACTTCTACGTACTGTTGATGGATGAGATTTTTCAAAACACCGAGTGCCTTGTGGATGCCCACATCTGGTACCTTTACAGGACCGCTGCTTCCTACAATTGCTGGGTTCTTTAAAAATCAGGCTGCTCTCTGGCACACCCTCAGTGGTACTTTTCAAAGAGGGTTGCTAACAACATTCATTATTTCTGATAAACTTATTGCCACAAGAAGTAGCTCAAACACTTTTTATTTTTTGGTTTTTTTTTGAAATTTGACAAATGCAGCATGCATGAAACTCATAGACGTGCTGTGATCCATTGGAAAATAGGATCAGCTAGCTGGCAGGAATCCATGCCCACAGACTTTGTAAATTGAAGGCTGTACAGGAAAAGACTTTGTCTTTGACCACAACACAAAATTGCTTCCGTTTGTTCTTGTATTCTGTTCTCACTGCATGCTACCCAGCTCTCCCTTTGTGGAAATCAGGAGGAAAGATGAAGAGATGCCATCACTTGTATAAAAGGTTACTCCCAGAGATCTCTCCTAGACAGAGGAAGCCTCAACTTGGTGCGACTCTGAATGTCTTTACTACTGCATTTTGCAGTTCATACAACACCAGTGCAGGCAAAGCAGAAGACAGCACTCCTAGGTTGCATAAGCTGCTCAGGGACTGACTCACTGTGTCACTGTGGCAAACACCATAAGCTTCAGGTGTCTCAATTCACACTTGCAAAAATAAGTGGCTACATACTTCCTGCTACCTGCTTTACTGGAAGAGAGTGACATTCAATGACTGTAAAATGCTCTGACGGCCTAAGATGTAATGTTACTTAGGCATGAAATTCCCCAGCTGCATTACACACGTGTGATGAAGCATGACAACGTGCTCCAGAAAAAAAAAATGCGTTTTGAAGCCTAGCACAGGGCGTGTTGTAGGACTAGCAGAATAATTATAGCAGCCACAGCTGGCATTTATTGTAAAATTTAAAAAGCTGTTAACAGGTCATTAATAATCTGTGACTACCTGCTTTAATAGTATTCTTCAGTCAACAGGCATGAGAGTAAGGGGGTGGAGGAAATGGGTCACACCTTCTCCCAAGTCACCATAGAAGGCCAATACCTTTCTTCTTCATCACTTTGTAATCTGCTTGTTTTCGTCCTCCTGGTGGCTCTTCTGACTGGATCTTCTCTGTCTGCTACTTCACATAACTTTCCAGTCAAGGATGGTAAGGACCTTTGTGAGGGGAAGCCAGCAACAGTGTCTGCACTGAGAGCCTGCTCTTGGTGTCCCAGCGTGGGAGATGTCCTGATGGGGCCCTGACTCCTGCCCTGGGATGACAGCTTTCATTCCTCATAGCTCCCCAGCATGCTCTCCTGCTTTTCAAGATTATTTTGCCTGCAAGGCGTCTCTCTGCATTTACACCACACAGCACTTTGTTCTGTCTCGTCTTGCTCCGCGCCTTCTGTGCTTAGGCAGATGGTTGAAGAAGAGCAACTTGTTTCCTTGCTTCTTCTAACAAACACGTGCTCTGCAGAGCAGACAGATGCCTTAAAATCAGATACAGGGCATTAATTCATCTTTTGGGTTCAGCTGTAGCATATATAAAGCATTTGCTGGCTCTGGTCTAATGCTTTTTGACACTGTCAGACCCTCTTTAGTGAACTTCTGCCTTGAAACCAACTTGACAGCAAGTATTGTTCCACATTTATTAATACCATACACGCCATCTTCAAACTGACTTGTTTCAAAGTCAGGCATCAGCTGCGTTCAGCTCTGGCTTGAAAAAAAAAATTCAGACAACAGCACAGACCTCCTGCTACTTCCAAGTAAACGGGTAAATAAGTAAGCAAACAATATGCCTTTACCATTCTGCTGCTACATCTTTTTATTATTTCCACCTTTATTTTGTAATTTATTAATATTTTTAAATTGGGGTTTCAAATGTTCAAATACTCACTTCCCTGTACTCCCCACTTTCTGGCTTCTTTAGGAAAGTGGGTTTGTTTTGGTTTGTTTGGGTTTGGTTTGGATTTTTTTTGTTTGTTTTTTCAATTTGCTCCTTTCTCTCTCTTTTGGATGCAAACTTAAATTCCAGAAACTTGAATCGACGTAAAAGATAATTAATTTCAGAAATTGTTTTTCTCTTCCTTTTTATTTTTGTTTTTTCCTCTTATTTCAGAATGTAAACGTTTTGTTACTATAGCCACTATAATTTTCTATTATTCTTAAAATGTTCAGCTTAGGGGGTGATGTTTACTTAGTCAAGAAACGGATGATGCCCATGACAGGACCAGAGTGCATGGTTAGCAGCAGGGAAGGAAAAAAAAAAATCAATAACTCCAAGCATTTGGCAGCTTTGTGGGCAGGAAAACATTTGTATTCTCTGGTTTAAATCAATGACCTTATTTTCTATGCTGTTCCAACAGGAAATGATAAATTCTGTGAACATTATTTGCATGGTGCCTTTCTGCAATACACTTGCATATTCTTGGGCAGAGTAATATGTTAACCCCAACAGTGCTTCTCTGAGGTCTCTGTCAGCAAAACCCAGACCCAGCTTGGTGTGTTCAAGCTGCAAGCACTTTGTGTTATTCTGAGTGAAGGCAGAATAGAGCATGATGTGAAATGATCGCCTTCTTAGTTTTTTTCAAAGGCACCATAAAAAAGTGAAGGCATTATTATTTCATCTTAGTACTGTCTACTGCAGAGTATGAAAGCATGGAATTGGTCAAAACATTATATTTTCAATATGATGGAGAGAAACACATTAAAGCTGCAATTACGCCTCTGTTTCTTGTTTATCATTACTGCCCTAAGGTGCCAGGTATGGTTAGAAAGCACTGCACCTTTCTTTGACCTCTACAAAGCAGCAGTCAAGAGGTGATGCCTGAAGTACTGTTATTAGTTGTTTCACAGGCCTTCCTAATAGACAGAATAAACTACTACTCTGAGTGGCTGAAGTGAAAGTAATATGTAATCCCAGCATTCATGCTTTTTTCCTGTTGTCAGACGTAAGGCTGTTGATCCTGACCTCACCAAACTTTGTCCTTCCTGCTGCGCATTCTATACACTCATTCACTGAGGTCCCTTCCAGAGCTGCTGGCTGCTAGAGCACCATGAATGTTTGCAGAGTTTTCTGTTCCTAGTTGAGGGGAGAAGGTGTCTCACATTCTCACATTCTCATGACAGACAGAGTTCAAAGCAGAATCCAAGAATGGCTGAGGTTGGCAGGGATCTCTGGGTCCATCTGCTCCAGCCCCTGTTCCAGCAGAGATATCCACAGCTGGGTGCCCAGGTGCAGGTCCAGGCAGCTGTTGAAGTTCTCTAAGGAGGAGATTCTACAATGTGTGCCAGAGCTCATCGCTCACACTGCACAGAAGTGCTTCCTAGCATTCAGAGGGAACCTCCTGTGTTCTGGTTTGTGACCACCAGCTCTTGTCTTGGCACTAGACACCACTGAAAACAGCCTGGCTCCATCTTTTTCACACCCTCCCTTCAGGTATTTATATAGATTGATAGGTTACCCAGCGAGGTTGTGGATTCCTCCTCCCTGGAAGCATTCCAGGCCAGACTGATGGGGCTGAGCAACTTGGTCTAGAGGGAGGTGACCCTGCTTATAGAAGGGGAGTTGGACCCAGATGATCTTAAAGGTCCCTTCAAACCTTCTAGGATTCTAAGTTTCCTCCTGAGCCTTCTTTCCTCCAGGCTGAACAGTCCCAGAAAGTAGAATGCTAAAAGAAAGGATGAATTTTGTAGCTATTGTTCAGTTGACTTACTTCCATGGAGTGACTCAAAATCAAATGGGCATTTCTTTCCCTGCTGCTTTTCCTCCCTTCCCCACACACATCCTAAAATGCCATTCTCTCACCTTTCCCTGTTGAACACCACATACCTGGAATCTTTCCATATCACAAGAAATGCTTTAATCTGGAGAGTAATGCAAATAGAATAGCTCACTTCAGAAATATGAACTGGTATGGTTAGTTTTATGCCTTGGACTGATTTGTGAGTGATTTATGATTACATCCAAATAAAACATAATCAGAAACTGTGGAGTGATAGTGGTGCGTGTACAAAAAAGAGTGGATAGTCTTCCCATGAGAAGAACATCCAGAGGAGCTCCTGTTATACAGGGGAAAGTCTAGCTCATAATCCAAGTATTATGAGGTTGTGAAAGTGTGTTATGTGACTAACTCATTTCACAAATATAGGACAAGCAATTTTCATAAGGGAATAAATTATTTTCCCAGGTAATTTGCTTTTAATGTCAACCTCTTAAGGCCACGTGTTTTCTAGTATGCAGAAAAATGGCAAAGAAGAAAAAATGCTGATAGGCCTAAAAACTTAGTTTCAAAAGTGAAGCTTGTGTATTGTTATTTTTTTTAATATACATAAAATATATGGTCTGAAGTTTTCTTCTCAGAAGTCAACCATGTGATTTATGTGGTCTATTTATAAATACGTATATACATATAAAATTCTTTCTGGGAAAACAGAACAAAAGAGAATAAAAAATACAAACCTGGACTACACCTTACACCACAGGAAAAGGTGATTTAATGCCGCAGTACTCAGGGTGCCTAGATGGAAATTTAGCTCAAACAATCTACACCAAATTTAGGGCATGGGTTTACTACTCTGCTCTGGTTTTGCATTGCTCTTAAATGTGCTGCTGTGTTTGTATGGAATTGAATGAGATAGCAAGATTCACTCTTTTCTTGAGTTTTACACAGCACAGTGACTTTGCTGAGTTTGTGAATTGGCCCGATGCAATTTCTTTTAACATTTATAACATTAGTAACAAGGATCCACACTCCATTTCTCCAGTATACATCCAATCATTTTAAATGAGGTATAGATATCGGAGAAGATAGGATGGGACTGCTTACTCCATGGATGTACAAACAATAAGAGAGCAAAATTGGCTGATAGTTATACAGAGCTAAAACTTACCAGATCCATTCCTCTGCCCAAGGCTGGCAGAGAAAAGGAGATTTACATTATGATACATACTCGAGTGTCTTACTTATTCTTCATTTGAGTTGGGCACTCCTTTCTAAAAGGACGTTCTCCTCCACCCAGCAGCTAGGCAAGCAATTGGTGCTATATTCTGGCTTGGAAGTTCCTATAAGCATAGGATTTTCCCCTGGGGATGTTTTGTCTGGGTCTTTTTATGATGCAAAGGTCTTACTGAAAGAAAGAACTGGCCTTACAAGGTCTGGGTACCTTGTTGAGAGATGAATACTAGTTGCCATATATAATACCCAGTCCTAATGGGGAAAGCAAGAAGAAAACAATCAATCATTTCTAACATCTGCAGCAAGCTGTGCTCCCCAGACTGCCTTTCTTCCTCAAATCAGCTTGTTAACTACAATTCAGTTATGTGCAATTCGTGATTTACAGGGCTGAAAGTCTAAGGCAGTTTACTGGGGAAAGTAACAACTTACTCATTAAACATTAATAGCAATGTTTTAATTAGTCCCAGGGTTCTGGTAGAAAGCTAAGCCCTTCCTTCAATAACCAGCAGTTACAGATGCAGTAAGTGTTAATAACCTAATAGGAAGCCAACTAGGCAGGCATACATTCCATCACCCAGAAAATAGGTCTCATGTAGCTTTCTGATGGACTCCTGTGCTCTAAACAAAAGGAAACAAACAAACAAAAAGGTTGTTTTTTAATATGAAGAGTTGGGTTGTTTGCAGCACGTAACACAGCATTCCCATAGTTTACACTTTTTCTCAGCTGTGATGGTTAATGTGCTTTCTGTTACAAAGTTTGAACCTGAAAATGTCACCTGGATTACCAACAAGGAGGGGAAGAAATTCAGGTCAGAGCAGCAACTGTTGTCAGACTTTTAGCAACCGTACTCAGAACTTAAAAGAAGATGAAACATTAAAATCACGAGAGATTTTAAACAGCTTTGCTTCTGGTATGGGCTTTTCAAGCCACAAATGGACTTCATAAAAAGAAGGAGTAGTATGCATTGAGGTTATGCAGGAGTGGGAAAGGGCTGTGTATGGAAGTGTGACACCAGAAGGGATTTGATGAGAACAGCAAAGGAACAAAGTTGTATCAAAGGCCAACTAAAGGCCAACTGGAACAACCATCTCCCTGCAACATGGAAGCAGTCACTTTCACTGCCCCTCCTCCCCTAAGACTACAGCCACCAGGATTTTAGTTGGGGGAAGCTTTCTCTTACAGCCAAGTCTAGTAATTCCAAGGAAAACTACAGGTGAAGTTTTTGAAACATTCCCACATCTCCAGGCACAGAGAATTTTCACTTTGATATGTAGTATCTCTTTCTGATCCTTTTCTTTCCTTGTCAAAAAAAGAGACTCCCTGTTCATTTTGGCAACTGACCAACATAGGTGTTTCTGTACTTTCTAGCTTAGGAGGTAAACTGAAGTTGCTAAAAGAAACTTTTTGTCATCTCCGAGAAGCAAGACAGTTTTGGGTTGTGGGCAGGGATTTTCTAGTGATCCACTGCAGTTCTCTGGACTCAGCACTGCTGTAACAAAGGGAGTTCTTGAAATACAGCCCAACATCAGTGCAATGTTGGAGTGTTCTAAGAAGACCTCATTTACTGTACTGTTAGTGCAACAGAGAGAGATCTGGCAATGTAAGCGTTGGCTGTACAGCATTGTGCTCTACTGATTTTTCCCCTGGTTTTATCTAAAATAATTGTATGATAGGCTATAACTGATTATTTTAAGCTCAGTTGTGCTTTGGATGCAGATATCTGAGGCCTAACTTGCCATACTCAGATAGAAGCTCAGTGCTTTAAAGCTAAATTTTCAGGCAGCTGAGGAAGCAGAGCGTTTTTCAACATGTGCAACACTCCGCATAACAACTACTTTTTGGTGCCACTCCTATCACTTGGTAGCCCCAATCTAGCTGAAAGCCTGTCATGGTGGTTCTTATTCAGACTCCACCTAGAAGTAAAGAGAAAATGCAAGTGACTGGGTATTTCATAAAGGAACAGGAGAATATTTAGTCAGTTCTTAAGGATCTAGCATCCATTTACCTTCTTACCTCAAAACGAGGTCTAGTATTGTCGGACCAACTGCCTGTCTTTTCCTTATAATCAATTTACAGTAAAACAAGGTGTTCTGAGATGAAATTAGTCTCGTCAAACCCATAAGGGATCTCCTGCAGCTACGTCCAGCCTTATTCACAACAAATTATGAAAGTTATCGCACATTCTTATGCATGAAACCACAGCTACTCTATAGGTTGTCCAAACAGTGATAGTAGTACTTGTGAAAAGCAGGTAATACACCAAGGATTTAAGTCCTGCAATCAAACATAGTTTACATAATAGACACTTCTCCTGTATAACTCTTCTTCTGTGGGAACAGTCTATCTTAACCCATGTACCATGACCTCTTGTTTGGCAGTTCATCCAACGTTTTAAGTAGCCTGAAAGTAGATACGTTAATTCTTCTAGCGACACTTCACATTTACCAGTCCCCATGCATGCAGGATGTTTGCTCTGTACATGTAGCAGGAGGTACCATTTTTAGTAGAGCTACCATTTTCAAAGATAAAACATTTCATGCTGTAGTCAAGATCTTTAAACTAGTAAGTTCTGTGAGAAGTAGAACAAGAAAGCTAGGAGTCTTCCAGATCTGGGCTCCTCGGATTCCTCATGGCCAACTGAGAGCAGATTTCCCTGACGGCTCTCCTTTATGGAGCAGATCAAGACTCTCTTCATTATCCAGCCACCTGCTCCCATAAAATTCTTAATTCCTTCAATCACCTGAAGACTCTCTGCCTCTTTGTCAGACCTGGTTATAATAGGAAAGAAGGTTCCCAAATGATATATATGTACACATACACAATGCACACGCCAAGAACAGTCTTTCAAGTCTCACTTCTTTAAGAAACCAGCCTTAAGGAGAGAATCAGTTAATATAAAGCCAGGCCATTTTCAAGATAGCTGTTAAAAAGTTCGTTGAACTTAACTGTGAGCTTTTAACAGAGTTGTATCCTGTGGCATCTCAACAGCACCTTCTTGAGTAATCCCTGTATGTAAAATTTAACGTTACACTATCACCACAGATTGCTCCAGCAGAAGTGAGACTTCCATCTGTTGGACATTAGTCTTTATTAATAGGACACTATTCCACTGAACTTCAGTGACATCTTTTGAAAACAAAATTTATATCTACTGTATTTCTTTTGGACAATAAATAAATAAATAAATAAAAATAAAAAATAATCAAAAAAAATCTGATCAGCTGTATCCCCAACTGTATGTTTTGTTTTTCCTGGCCTGCTGGAAGCCACAGCTGCTTAGAAAAACAGTAAGTTATGTCAACTACTAGTATTTTCTATAGTGCATATTACATCACCTTCCCTGAGAAACATGTCTGAGCAGATCCTTTTTCTTGCCTTAGTCTTTCATAATGTCCTTCACATTTCTCTTTCAATATTTGTTGTTCCTTTCTGTGGAAGCACAGTTACTGACATTTTAAGGAAAGGTTACACAGCAAAAAGGTCACTACTGGAGAGTTTTTTCTGCCTCATCCCGTGCTCCTAGAGAGAAAACTGCAAGGCACCTTTGGAGAAAAGTCCTTTAGAAAAACCTACAGCCTTTGTTGCTGGTTTCAGAACAAGAAAAGGAATTTGGAGCATAAATTACATTAGCCATTTTAATTCTAGTAAGTAAAGACGTAAGGAGGAAAAAGAGTAAAAGAGAAAGCAAAGCAAGGACAGTAAATTCAACTTACTCTGGAGCAAGTAAAAAGGCAGATGCCTAAATTATACCCTCATTCCCAATCTTTAGGCAAGTGTGCCCCTGACCAAATTGTTCTGTTTCTTTGCTTTCTTCTTCACAAGTTCAGTCCTTATGAAATGGCCTTGTAAGTCAACAGGCATTTGTCCTTCTAAATGTCCTCTAGACAACATGTGGCAGAGCCAACTGAAGCTGCTGGGAGTCTGCATGATTCAAGTTTACAGGCAATTTAAGAACAAAGTATGTTAAGTTTGCTGATAAGATTTGGAATAATCTGCAAATGTAGCCTACCAAAAAAAAGTATATCTATATACAGACACTTCCAAGCCTGGGTGTATATGCTTGGAAGGCCTCAGTATACAAGCTCAGACAGCATGTGAGCTGGCTGTTTTCTGTTTTTTTTGTGCGGGTTCTCTTACAGGCCCTCATTCCAGCAAAGCAGTGTGAGCAGCTGACTGATGTGGGCTGTTACGGTGAATCAGCTGAAAAGCTTGTTGAGGATGCTTACTTGGACTAAAGCTAAATGGCTGAATGTAGAGTTGGGAGATATCATCTACTGAAAAGTGGCTCCACTATTCTAAACACAGTGGTTCCACACGATATCCTTGAGTATTTCCAGTCTTTCTGTACAAACAAGAGAAGGAAAACTACTTCACAATCTAGGAAGAGAAACTCAAATAAGTGCTGTTACCAATGGCAAGCATATGTTCTTGGCCTATCTGAGAGCCCACTGAGGTCAAACAAAATCTTTTCATTAACATAAACTTTCAGTAACTCTATTACACTCTATTAGCACGATCTGCTTAGGATTAAGCATTTCTTTAAAAACACACTGCTTTTAGTCCTGAAGCATTTTCCATGCCATGGGACTCAATAACGATTCAGCTCAGCAAAATGCTAAACAATCTGTGTCATGTTTAACAAAAAGGGTAACTGAAGCACCCTGTATCCTGCAGAAGTGCTCCCTGGGTTTCTGTCTGTTAAGGGATCTGTGAAAAACAGATGAAAAAAGCAAGCTATTTTGTGCAGGCTTGAATTTGGCACAAATAGGCCTACAGCTTTCCTGAAAGGCTTCTAAGAGAAGGGGAGGGGGAGTCGTAAATAAAATAAAAATAAAAATAAAAATAAAAATAAAAATAAAAATAAAAATGAAAGATTAAAGCACTGCACTACAACAGTAAAGTCTAATTCATAAGTTCTAGTCTATAAACTCTCTCTAGGGTCACTAAACAGAGAAGATAGCTAAAACAATGGATAATAAAATAGCCAAGTCTGGGATATCCAGTTGATAGTATATAAGGAATGCTAAAAGAATAGGAAATTATTAAAGTGGAGGGCAATATTTCATTTATTATTCATCTGGAATTTCTGTTTAGGAAGTCACTAACGCACACTCATAATGAATGCTCAGGAGATAGTGCAGGCAGAAACATGTTTGTTACCCAAAGGAGTATGACTAGTGCTGAATGTTTCTCTTACTAATCTTAGAGCCCAAACTTCAGAATGGGAGGTTCCATTTTCACACTTAATTGCAGAATCAGACATGTGGAGCTCTTCCAGGAGCAATTTGGGTTTTCATTTATTTTGTCCAAAAAGAACATCAAAGAATATGAAAGCCCTGAGCACCAGCTCTGAACTTGGTTTGCTGAACTGCCAGTAGAGCGTTGGGTTGGGAATTCCTTCTCTTTTCTGGGATGTAGAGAAGAAAAGGAAAAGAAGGATGAAAAAAAAGGGAGGGAAGATGGGAGGGGGGAAGGCAAATCAGCTCAAAGTATTCTGCTCCTGTTCCAATTGATTTGTTTCAAGAAATTCTACAGAATTTAATCACTGACCTCTGCTGGACCAGGAAAGGCTTCAGTGTGTACATAAAACAGTCATAGGAGAACAGGTGGAGATCAGATTGGAAGGGAGCATATCAGAACTAGTTGATGCAATACGAGGTCCCTGGCATGTCCTGATCCCATGGTCACACTGTGATATTCTCCCCCCTCCCCCCCCAACCTTGTCCTTTTTTACTGAAACCACTTGTGGGATCGTGTGAGTACTTCGATGGGAATCTTAGACGAATGGGCAGCTGCCTCATGCCAACTGATTGGGAAATGTTAGGCATGAGGTGTGTCTACCAAAAGATCTAAATCAGGATCACAGTGCCCAGCTCAGATGCCTGAAGTAAGTAGGCACTGTCAATCCAAGCCACCCAATTCCCATTTTTAAATGCCAAAGTTGCAAGTTTTCCTATTTGTTTTCAGCTGAAACAGATTTATGTTGTAAAAAGATGTAGCGGTTACTTAATTTCTTAACTGCTAAAAATTCCACAAGGACTTTGGGCAATGCTACTGAGGAGTATAAGTCACATCCAGAAGCCTTATTGAATGAAGGGTTGCTATCGCAGGTAATGCCAATTGGATTAGTAAGAGGCTGGAAGCTGAAAAGGTGGACTTGGGAAAAACAAAATGACATGAAATAGAAAAGGAATTTCTGAGCATACTGAGCATACAGGCCCAACCTTTTTACCCCTCCCTCTCCTCCCTTGTCCCCTTGTCCTTTTGTAAAAATCCAGAGCAGCACTGATCACGTTACTACTTCTGATCCTTTCTTGACTCCTCCCTCTTCATATGAGCTAATACTTCCCAGCAAACCTCTGGGGTGATGAGTCAGTGGCACAAAGGGCTGACAGACTGAACGTGGTATTTATTTTCTACTGCTTTTTTTTTTAAGTGTGGCATTAATCACATCCACAAGAATACAGGGAGCAGTAATAAAACATTTTGTAGCTGGCAGCTCTGAGGATAATGTCTGCAAAGTCTACAGCTTCCAGTAAAAGCCATACACATTTTCATACTCCTTTTTTTTGCTACAAGGGATTGCTGGCTGTTTACTTAGCGACGCACTGTGTTGAAAGTTGAAACATTCATCTTTGAACATTAATTATCAAGGCACGATTGCTTCAAAAATCCACAGCCTGAGGCCAGGGCCTAGGAAGTGGAAAATATAATTTCGGAAAGAGATGAGAACAAATGCTGAGTGTTTTAATTGCAGGTTGGTACAAATGACTAACAGCAGTATTTGTTGTTCTTAACATTAAATTCAAAACTTAACAGAGAGTTGCCTTGTTTGTGGGTTGTTTTTTTTTCCTGCTTTTCTTTTTGTTAAAGTCAGAGAAGCTAGTGACTTTTGGAGAGGTGGTGGAAGTACATTTCTAAACATTCAGTAAAAGTCTTTAACTATACAGCAAAGAGAGAAAAAATCGTTTAGATGCATGCAAACTTGGGCAACAGTTGCAGTAACTGCTGGACAGCTACTGTGCTCATTCTGAGTTTCATCTTGGGATGAAGACTGCAGTAATTCTTAGCACCTATCTCAGACTTCTTCAATTCCACTGAAATCTATCTAGAACTACCGACAAATCAAACTTGTTTCATAATAGCTGTCAGCAGTAGGAGTGCTGCTATTACTCAACATTGCCATATCCGGTGCCTCAACCTGAAGCTGACAGAACCACTGCAACAGCAATGGCTATCCATTTTGATTACCAACCTTTCTGAACTTGCTGCTGGCAGACTGGGTACAGCGTGAGCACCCTTGTAGAGCACCAGAGGCACTTCTTTTCCCACAGGGGTAGAGAACTCATTCTGCCCACCATCATCTTTCAGTGTTGGCCATGACTGGAGGCATACAATCAAGAGGAGATGTAAATCATGGTCTGGTAGGCTTGTTTCCTGTGTGCCCATAGGACAGGACCTGTGATGATCCTAAAGTTGTAGTTACACACTGCTTCCCCAGAATCCGGGAGATCTGGTTTCAACACTCCATGAA
The DNA here is from genome assembly GCA_035772895.1 of Perdix hodgsoniae. Taxonomy (NCBI): domain Eukaryota; kingdom Metazoa; phylum Chordata; class Aves; order Galliformes; family Phasianidae; genus Perdix; species Perdix hodgsoniae. Next base: position 2,356,260 of record JAPSGF010000088.1, read on the forward strand.
TCTTGCTCATTCAATCTTTATGCTCCTGTTAAATGAGAAATAGCAGACCATGGTCATTCTCGGCAGATCTGTACTGTAGACTCCAGCCCACATGCCAGTTTTGCAGAGGGGCTCATGACCACGTTGTTATGTTTGGCCTTACTGAACAGACTGGCTGCAGCCGTGCTGTGTAGCATTCAGCTCAGATCTCCTCTTTCAACCCTGTGGCTAACACTTGCTAATTTCTGTGCACAGACTTGGTGGTATTTTCCAGTTCAAAGTATGTAAAATAATAATGGGTATAAGCAGGAGGCCAGCAGAACAGTGCTGGGTCAAAACCATGCCAGAATAAAATTGTGTGCTTTAGAAAAAGGATGGGGACAGGGCACAAATAATGCTCCAGCCTAATCTGGGATTATGTTGAAGCACAATTCTGGTTGTATGGAAACATATTTGGTATCTTCCACATCTATTTAGTCTGTTTGGAGCAAACCCTGGAGTGAACTACACACTTCACTACACTTGGCTTTCCCCTGGGAGAAACCAACTGATTTGCTCCAGAAGAGAGCTCAAACAGTAATTACCACGAGCAGCATGAGTGACTAGGAAACCTGTCCCTGGAGAAAAACAGAAGTTTGCCAAGCTGCTGGTATGGTCACACCGTTTTAAAGCAGTAACTACTTTGATGGGGCCCACGGAGCTCAGGAGAGGTACCTCTGTTGAACTCACTCCACTGAAGCAGAACATCAAAACTAAGCGTAGTGATGCGTACCAGCTATCAGCTGGCGAGGTCAAATAAAAACCATCAGCATTCGTTTTCTCACAGTTTCTCTCTCTCACACCTTCAAATAACCCAAGTGGGTGTGTGCTGTATTTGTAGAGTGATGCCTGTCAGTGTGGGACTTGCAGTCTGACATCGTCCCTTTTTTTGCCAGTAATTTAGCGACCAATTTTAGTTCTGTTATAGCAAAGGTACATCTGGAAAGCTGAGAGGAGTCTCCTATGCCTCTGCTGTTGTTCTTGAATGTTACTTCTTTCTATAGAAAAACAGCTGCCACTGTGTTTTCTTGACTCTAAAACAATTGTCAAGGACAATATGTATTAATTCAATTTTAATTAAGTGAATACTGTGGGGTTAATTACAGTTATTTACAGGCAGCGTATGGGATTTAGAGGGCCTTCCTTCTGGTGTTTCTGCACAAAGTGTTTCCTCTTCCTCTCAGCTCTAATTAGCTGGCTTCTTTTTTTTTTCTCTTCCAATAGTCAGCCTCCAACTGATTGCTCACTAGCTCCCATTTTGCTCCTCATCAGCAGTTCTCCAGCACAGTTGCTACAGAAGTGAAGCAGACTTGCAGTCTGCCTTGCAGGGAGTTGGTGATAAAGAATCTATCAGAAGTGGTTTAAACCCAAAACAGGACCCCCTTCTGCTCAAAAAAAGAAAAACTTGAGAGGCCCAGCTCAACCTCTGACATTGTCTAGAAAAGAGATTACGAAAGGAACAAAGGATATATGACTAGAAACAAGAGGGAACAGCAACATCTGAGGTTGCAGTGAAGTCAAAACTCTCCACAGACAGCTCTCTTGTTCAACTGCACGTTCTGCCTTCTTGCTTATGCATAACACCAAGTGTTATCAACAGGAGACAAGCACGTGGGAAAGGCAGACTGTTCCAGCGCTACGTCAGCTGCACAAGTCTGAACAATTTCTCCTCTAATCTTTATTTTCAACATACATATTTTTTCCTTTGTGGGAAAACCTTTTCAAAATATAAAAGATTATTTGTTTTGAGAATCAGCTACTTTTAGCCACTCAGTGCACATCTATACAGAGCACTATACAGAGCAAGGCTCCTTTCAGCACTTTGTTAAATTACTGGCATACTGTAAACGCACCGTGCCCTGCTATTGGGAGTTTAGTCCTGCCTACTTTTCAGCACCACTGCATGTAAATCAACAGCACCTAGGAACCAACACTTAGGAGAGCTTTGAGAGTTGCTTTATATGTTTGCTTGTTTTTTTTTTTTTCTACCAAAAAAGAAACAAACCAAAAGGATCAACATCAACACAATCAGCAGACAGCCTGTTGCCTTCACTCAAGTGCATCTCCTGCTTCCTGCCAATGCTCATGAGTGAGTGGCTGCCAAAGAGGGACTAGAGAGCAGCAGCTGGAGGCTGAAGGTTGGCAGGGGAGCATCAGCCAACTCCCTGTGTCAGGTAGCAGCTGCGTGGGATGCTGCCTGTCTTCTCCTGCCCTTGGCAGCAGCTGGTGCAATGTGGCAGGCGTGGGAGTCTGTATTTGGCTCCTGCTGAGATGAAATGGGGTGAAGAAAAGAGGAAAAAGGAGGGCTTTTGTAACCAAGAGCAATACAGGGAGTACAATATCCCCAAAAACTCATCACAGATCTATGTGGTTTCTGAAGATGGAAAATCATTGTCTAAATTAAGAAAGCTTTCTTCCGCCTCAATAAATGAAATGTAAAAGCTAGACTCCCTCTTGCAGAAAAGTCTAACTTGTCTGGCTTTTCAAATATGCTTGAAAACGTTACCCACTTCCTTTTGCAGTGAAATGGTTTCACCTCCCAGGGGCATGAAGCTGAGAGCTCCTCAGTACCAAGCTGTCACGAGGCCACCCCTGCAGGCACCACTGCTGAAAGCTTCAGGTTTCAGGGCCAAAACCCTTCAAGAATTCCCTCCAAAGGAGAAGATAAAGTGATGTCTCTTCTTTTACTGTTTAGTAGGTATTTCCTGAGAAATGCATGCCAGGTGGCTTTTTGCTTTCCCAGTCTGTGAAATAACTCAACCATTAGCACCCATAAATACATCACAAAGTACTCTTTACCAACATATCTGCACTGGCACCTGCTGAAGGACATCCTCTTAAAAAAAAAAAAAAAAGAAAAAAAGGAAAGAAAAAGACAAAAAAAGGAATGACGTTTTCAGATAGATTTTTCTTCACATTAATGGCAAGACAGATTTTGTAATGAGGATGTAAAAACCCAACGCTTAAAGCTTTTGGTCTTCCCAAAACACAGTTCTTCACTCACCTTGTTAAGATGCTGTCACATCCATGACTATCAGTCACCTCCTCACCAGCTAACCATAGGGACAAAGCACTAGAACTACACAAAATGAGCACAGGTTTCTTCACAGGCTTAGAGGGAAGGTCTGGTCCCTGGCTTACCCTGTCCTGAGCTAAGAAAGCAGTATCCAGCTGGGAAACAGCTCCTGGACCAAGGAGATGTGGACAGGCTCGGGCCATCGGTGCCACCTACTGGATACACGTGCAATAATTTTAGACAGGAAAGTGCCTAATTTGACTAACCCCGTCCCTCTTTTTGTGTTTGTGCGTGTCCCCCTCCCATTTAAATCCCTATTTATACAAGACATATCTGGGATTCCGGGGGAGCAGTGCATCAGCAGCAAGGTCAGACTGTGTGCAGGATGGGCAGACTGCTGCCCATCCGACCCTGCCCCTATGGGAAAGTATGTCTGAGCGATGAAGCAAAATACTCCCTGCTCTTTGCGTTTCCTTTTCTCTGAACATCTCTGTAAAACAGATGGGAAATTAAAGAGAGGGTGCTGGCATTCAGCTTACGAGATGTCCGTGGGGTTGAGGAGAGCAGGAGCACAAAAGGGGCCCTCACTAACAGAGGAGGAACCATCCCAGCCGCTCACAACTATCCTTTCCAGTAAGTACCAGCCTGCAGAGAGGAGTCTGCCCCATCTTCCTGCCTGATTAGATTTAACAGCCACGTATGAATGCAGACATCTTGCAGCCTTGCCATGTGTCAACAGCCGTTGCACACTCAAAGAAAATTGTTCCCTTCAAAATCCAAACCACAAACGATTGAGTGTGGTTATACCACAGGCATTCCTGTGAGCAAGGCTAAGGTTAGGGAGGCCGTCTCATTTCTGAAAGAATCCCAAATTACATCTCGCGAGCAGCAGCTGCAGCTCTAACCATGCCCTACAGCTGCAGAGAGGGAACTGATGACTGCTTTCTCATTGGCAAATTTGGAGAAGATGTCCCCAAGGGATGGTTCAAAAACACAGTTAGGAGCAGCAGATCAGGTGAGAGTTCTGACACTGAAAAGTCTGAATTGGTAGAAGGCAAGGAGTCAAAAGGAAGATACGTGGGGAAGATATGGAAGGCAGGAAGCAATGGAAAGTTATGTCGCAGTGAGGCTCCTTGCTGAAGATTCATCCTTTTGCCCTAAAGGCAAAGTAAAAGAGTGTAAGGAACGTGGATTGTGTGGAGCTTGAAGCTGGCGAATGCTTGCAGCAGCCACAAACGTGCAGCATCTAATGCAAAGGATCTCAACCCAGTGGCAGCTTTTTTTAGGGATTATTATAATGTGGGGTTGTGGCATTACGGGCAAAGTGTCTGACAAAGTGAGCAGGTAATGAAATGTGGTCTTAATAATGTGCTGTGTGGAAGCTATTGCTCCTCTATACCACAAATGGTACTTGTTTCCACTTCTGAGATTAAGGCACAGCAGTGATGTGGAGCCAGGGTTATGGTCCCCAAAGGGTACAGCAGTGGTGGAGCAACATATTTATTTCAGCAGCTGGTGGAAACAGGAACAACTTGAAATATCTTTGCCTTCCATTTATTATGAATATGTCAAAGCCTTCCTTTAATATGCACATCATGTAATGATAAATACCAACTGTGCAGTGATTAAAGGCGCTCCGTCATCTCTGTTTTAGGATAACATAAGTTGATTTCAGCTGGTGACCCAACTAGGCTGCCAGTTCTTAGAGTGGGACTCCAGTTCTGTTCCTCCATGTCAGCTTAGTTGTTGAGTAGCTAGCCCAAAGTACTATTATGCTTTTTTACAAAATAGCTTCACCGGATTTATTTTAATGTAGATTTATTGAAAATAGCAGCAGGCTACTTTGCAGACCTGTGTCCTCTGAGCAACTGATTGAAAACAGCAGTTCACTCTCGTCGAAATCTAATTCCTGAATCCTAAGCTAGGGCTTAGCTCCCACACCTTTCTGGGAAGAAAACTGATAGCTCCTACCTGGTGTCAACCTCAGCAGGATCTGGAACTCTGAGCCCCAAAGAAAAGGATTAACAAACCAGTGCTCTGCTCTCTGGCTCTTGTAGTTAGTACTTGACAATGAAGGGGATTTTAAAAGGGGATGTCAGTGGCATCCTTTTGCTCTCTTGTGCTACAACACTAGTTTATCTACACATAAACATTTTATAAGTCCGTCTCTGTATCGATTTTAAAAGCATCTTTAGCATGCAACCAGCTGTTTAATGTATTTTGACCCCAAAACAGGGCATTTGCATTAGTATTCCCACTGGGACATTTGTTCTTTCACGTCCATGCATTAAGGCCCTGTTTAAAATCTGTCCATGTCCCTAATCTCCCTGGGGAGCTTTGCCTGAATATTCAGTGCCAGTCTACGGCCTGTGACAAAAAGAGGAGGGAAAAGAGACAGAAAGCAGTGTTTATGCATTAAGTTTAACAGCCTTTTCACACACACACAAAAAAAACATATACACACAGAAAAGTACTACAGAGCCTGGTATGTCCACTGCAAAGATCTGTCAGCATGCACAGTTTTTCAAGTTGAGTAATTTACAATAAGGGCATAGGGTGTCTGAGCTCCAGATGCACACGTTTGGGCAGCCAGGGTCATAAACAAAGTAGAAGAGTATGCTCTGACTCCAGTATGGGTATTACAGAAATGTGCTGAAGGCCTAGCAGCTGGGTTTTGCCGTCTCATCTTTTACCTGGGTAACAAAGTAAATGCCTGCAGCTGCTTACTGGCTCCTTCAGTTCAAAACCTGTGTGCTTTGCTCCTGTGCAGATGTGACTCATTTAAGCAGAGAACAAAATCCTGTCTCCAAGGGAAGGTGATGGCAAAACTTCCACTGGCTACAGCAGGCTCTGGATGTTGCTCAAAGTAAATGTGATTGTCCAGACCTCGACTAACAGTATAACAAACACTATAATCAAATCTGTATTCTTTCATCTGCAGATCTGCCACTCTGATGCTGCCTCTGGTGCTGTTGTTGCTCTGCAGTTCTCATGGAAGAGGAAATCAGTGGCACAGTGACCACCATTCACTGTGCAGCCTTTCACCATGCACACAAATAGCTCTCTCCCTTGAAGGGGAAAGAAATCCTCATCTGAATTTGGAATAAACATCAAGGCATTTCATCAACCATCACCTCTGTTTTGCTCAATCTATGCGCTGTTCTAATAAACTTCTTATGAAGCAGAACACTGGAATCTTGAATTTAAAAGAGAGCATATGACATAGCAGAAAATACTGACTTTCAAATTAGTTTGCCAGTTGAGAAATTAATTTTTCCCTCATACAGAAGCTGCAACATCATCATCCAGACTTTCTTTCAAACACATGAGGATTCTCTTTGAAGCCAGATTGACGTTTGTGCAGATTAAAAGGAAATTTTACAGTCCGTTTTATCTCTGATGCACGCAGTCAATACTTGCTGTTAACTGACTGCACGCACACATATATAGAGAAACAGATATACAGACATGCTAAGAACATATTTCTGATGAATGTTCTGATAAGGAATTAAATCAGTGAATGCAGATTCCTGGCCTCAGCAGACTCTAGAGACCCAAAGCTGTATATTTGGCTGACTTCGGGAAAAGCCAAACCAAGCCACACATCTCTAGATCAGTATTTCTGGCAAACCAATTCCTCTCTCTCCTTCTTAATCTTTGACAGAGTACACCTGCTCACCAGTACTACTTAGTTTGAATCACAACCATTTGGGTGGCCACGTACAGCTTGGGTACTGTGCATGCCCACTATTTACCATGCAAACTCAACACCTCATTGCAAAAGGATCTGTTCCCCTCAGGTCCTCCTGTCCAAAAACAGACTTGGCAGTAAGTGTGTTAGACTCATTCCATTTCAGAACCAGGGAATAATTTTTTCCTCTCAAGGTTGGATTTAAAACAGGATTTTCCAGCGCTAAGATAGGGGGAGGAGACAGGGAGAGGAACATACAGCTGAGACCCCCTTCCTTGTAACACATCCCCAGCTTGCAGCACCGCTTTCTAATACAGCTTAGAAAAAGAGGGCAGCAGGAAGAAAGGAATAGATGAGTTTGGGCACTGATGGCTCAGTCTGTCTAGAGAGTAAGTTTAAAGAAAGTCTGCTTTGTCATTGGCAGGGCTCTGTTTGTTCACCTCGTTTAGACAGGGTCATCCTGATTCTTTTTCTCCATTTAATGATTACATAACCAAGCGGCCAAGATGAAGCCGTCTCATGTATCATAAAAGTGCCGTAGTCATAGGAGCTACTGTTCAAGACAAAGCCAAGAAGTCTGCTTTTAAGAATGTGCTGGGCTGTAATTCTGAAGAATTATTAGCATTTATTAGCAAACTCCTGTTTTCATAAGCTGCAAATCAAGACGCAGCTCCCTGCAGTACATGACTGGCTTTATGAACCATGAGCCTTGTAGTGCACAGCCATGATGCACTGTTTTAGAAGTAAAATTGTTTGTTCAGCAGCAGAACACCCCAGTTCAGCCTTCTCTTTCTGCAACTGCTGTTTACTCTCAAACTGGAAAGAAATAACCCTGGAATGACACACGCATTTAATGTCCTCTCAGTATCCATCAGACTCATATAGAAGCCTCATGGTGAGTTTCTACGTCTGGCAGCTGCTTAATTAAGCAACATTTTCCTCTCAGTATCTGGCTGCTTTGCAGGAAGAGGCAGCTAAGTAGAACAGGCCCAGTACAGTCAGTCATGTGATATTTTTAAATGCTGGGGGAAGTGGGTAGAGGTTTACCAGATATCCCTTATTTCAAAGCAGGAAAAAAAAAAAAGAAAGAAAAAAAAAAAAGCAACAATGGCTAGCTCTGTAATGAACCACAGGTCAATAGATTTCAGTAGGTTAAAACTGGCCTCCAGCTAGCTACATGCTTATCCCACAGGTATGAAAGAGGAAACTTCTAAAGCTTAAGAATAGTTACAGTTATGTGACTTACTCTTCTAAAAGGTTTTTTATCGTGTACATGAAGACTAAAAGCTTTCCTCCTTTGAAACGTTATCTCTGACACTTCCTCTATAGCACAGCGAGTCTGTTTTTCTCTCTTGCACAGGCTGTGGGTTGAGTTTTGTTTTGCCATTTTGTTCTTTCCCAAATCAAGCTGTCAGCAGCTTGGGAAGTACATCTGTAACTGGGACACATAAGAACTCTGTTCTGAGGCTGCATTGCTGCCCCCACTAAAGTCACCCTTGGAAACAAGAGCACTTGACAATACCTTAGCACACAGTGAAAAGCTGCTTGCCTTCTACCATTTATTTAGCTGAAAAGAAAAAAAAAAAACCATAATTCAAGTAAAAAGTCACAGAATTTGAGATGGTCTAAGTATGCACGGTCTCTGCTGACCTTCCTCCTACTGCTGCCGCAACCTCTAAAGAAGACTTTGTGTGAAAATCTGCTTTGGCGAGGACATCTCTTTTGGACGGGGAGATAAATCTAGCTTTCTTGATCTGATATGAAAGCCAAACTATAATCTGTGCTCTTCTGATGCTGCCACAACCACACTGGAAGCTCAGAGCCCAGCCCAGCACTGACAGCCAAGCGAAACAAAGCCAGCACCTGCCTCAAGTCCTGTCTCTCCAAGCCCAGACGCAACGCTTGGCCACCAGTTCCCAAGTGGTGCAGACTCCCCAGTCTCACTGATCCTGGAGCTGAGCCCCAGCACCAAATGCACTGTGCTCAGCAGCCTGGCCACGCAATGACCTGTGCAACTGCAGCAGCTGCACTTCTTGGCAGCTCTGAGTCATACGTTGCATGAGGAGGAGCTCCTGAACACACACTGGTCTTTCCACTCTGTCCCGTGGAAAGGACATGAAAGCTTTTGATGTGCAGAAAAAGGACCAAAGTGAGCTGTAATTAACTCTCATGACTACAAAGGTTAACAGCTTCTGCAGTTGCGGAAAGAATCAGATGCAGCTGAGCTGGGAAAGAACTACAGCAGAACAAGTATTTGCCTGGGAGCAAACACTGCCGGAGTGCTTCTTATAGAGTGGAAGGCGATGTTTGTAGGCTAGAGCTACCTACTGAACAAATAGATCACTGTACAAATAGATCACCCTGCAGTGGGCCGAGGTACACTGCATGACCTACAGACCTACAGACCTACAGGCCTACCAGAGTGCTTTTTTTCAGAAACTGAAGAAACAAAAACCCCAGAGAATTTTTCTTACTTAATCTGTTCTGGCTTTTTGGGTACCATTCTTTCCACAAGTCTGGTGTGGAAAAGGAACCTAAAAAGGCTTACTCACTTCAGCACGAGATGCTTACATTCAGGATGATCGATCATGCGGTTTGCAAAGCAAAAATGAATGAATACATTAAAAGTTTTCTGGTAAATTAACATGTGGCTGTTAACCCTTACTCATATCTCAGTCAGGACACTCAAGCTGTAGTGCACAACGTTCCCCTGCATTTTGCCAACGCTTCAGTAGCACCACAGCCTTTTAGCCTCAGGATCTGGCCTGCTGCTAGCGGTGTGCTCTGTCACCTGCCACGCTCCATGTGCCACTGACTTAAAACACTAGCGGGGACAATGAACACATGCTGCCCATGTTTTGTAAGAAACAGAGGAAAAGAGCTGGGATTTGGGAAATGTTTTTTTAAGGCAGCCAACCTTCACTCTGAAAATCAGAAGTAAAATGGATTCTGATGATCACCAGAAAAAAAAAAAAAACCTATATCTGACCTGGAAACACTCATGAAATGATGAGTAAAAATTTCTTTTCTGCATGAACTGCTTTATGCTGATTATAAACTTAAGGGATTTGCCAGGGATTAAAGATTCATTTGTCAGCTGCTGTGTCCTTTAATAAGCTTCTTAACATCTATACTGACAGAAGCAGCGTGTCCCCAGTTTAGCAGAGCGGGTTGTCTCTGTCCAGGCCTCACTGCAGCTCCAGGAAACTGGAAAAAGCATTAAATGCAGTGATTCTTTTGCCTTCTTCCAGGAAATAATCTACTAAATAGATTTGCTTCAAACTTAGCTTTTGTGGAGCGGACAATAAAAGTATTAACTAGATTTCCAGCACAAAGTGTGTGGCTCTTCATGTGCTGCCGAGGAGAAATTCCTATAACAAAAACCCGTGTCGCACTGGGCTGCCACATGGTCTTGTACCTCCTGCCTTAGATCGAGTGCACAGAAAGCTGCTTCTCGGAGACTCAGGCAGCCCTGTAAGCATGCCCTTGTTTTTTAAAGCATCTGACAGCAACAGTATCCGCCACAGCTGGCACAGCAGCTCCCTAACGCTGTCAAGTCATCCTAAGCTCTGTTTTGCACCCTCGCCTGTAACGTGTAGATGCAAAAATTCTTTCACCTTTCCAGGTAAGTATTTTTCCTCTCTTTAAACTGCACACTTCCTAGGACAGAGAGCCGTCCATATACTTACACTTTATGCCACAACAAAGCATAAAGCACCCTTTGCTTTAATTCTTTGGGTAACAGTCACTAAGAGGCTGACTACTTTTTGCTTAATAGCATTTATAGTTCAAACCAATGCAACACAAACCAAGCAGATTCTGACACTGGACCCTTAGCTTCACCTGGTTTCCATCCTCCTATCTTTCTATGTTCTGGGCAATTCCAGGCAAGTTCCTTGCTGGTCTTACATGTTTTGTACAGTCTTACACTGCAGAACCATGCAAGTAAGGAACTGTAATAACAATACTAACTGCTTAGTTTCGACAGGATACAGCTATTTTTACTGGATTACATTTCTGGCATAGCGCTTAAAACACCAAATGATTTGACACCTGTAATTTTATACTTGGAATAACATTAGGTATTATACTTCTTTTGTGAAATAAGATAAAAGCGAACACTGCGTATATTCTCATTCCAATGCTGCTGTCTGGTAACTATTTGCCTGGGGGGGGGAAAAAAAATAATACTGTTACATTACAGAATATGTGGAAAAATAAAAGCTATGGAAAAGAAATTATTAAGTATTTGTCTTATTCCCCTGCCAGCACTAGACTGCTTTCTGCAGCATGTTTCAGTGTTACGTCCAGTCTGGTTTTACAAGTTTCACATTACTTTCATTTATACCCTTACTACAGCGCTGAGCCCAACGTAGTTTGGTACTGCTTACTTTCTTCACCTTTCAACTATAAGTCTCAGAAGTAGACCAGCTGTTCACATAGCCTGCTATAAAACTACTGAAAAAAATCTGGACTTCTTCCACTGGCCCCAACAGGCTTTGGATCAGGCTCACAAATGGAGAATACATTTCATGTAAGACTAAAGAGGTTACAGAGAGCAAAGCAGAAAGAGGATTAGATGTGTACAATCCAAAGGCATATTACCTTGCATGCTTCAGAGACAGCGGGCTAGCATACTTTCACAGGAAGGAATGGCCAGATTCATTTTTGGTGCCCTGCCACTAAATCAGCAGCACCGTGCCAGCAGCACATTTGATCTAGACTACCAGCTACCAGCTACCCGCTGGCCTCATTAAAGCAGGGATTTGCCCAAACGGGATGTGTTTTGTAATAAATGTGTTTTGTATAAATGCAAAAACAATAAACAAATGATTTCAACTTTCCAATTGAAGTTTAGGTTTTTTCGAGAGACTCCTATGGAATAAGGATCAGGACAATGTATTCTGTCTCTTTCTTCTGCTAGGAAAGGATGAACTCTCTTCCCTCTTAAGAACCTAAAACGCATCATGTTTGGTTTAAAAGACATATCCTTAGGCCTTCACCAGATTGGCAGCCCTAACTTCTAATTCAAGCATATTTACGGAGCACCGATACTTCAACTTGCTCAACACTCTGTGTGTGCTCTGATTGTCTGCTTCCTGATTGTCTGATTTCTGACAGCTAGAATGTTTTGTCAAGCATTACTTTATCAGAGGAGCATTCACTCTGAACAATACACCCAAAGATGGCGTGTGCAGTTGTTCTTCCCACTCTTTTAAGGTTCACAGCAAATCATGTCAATGGTGTTTTCAGCTGCTGAGAATGCTTTAATCAATCAGAATTTTCTGCTCTCCCTTTCCCTTTGGACAGTGGACTTCATGGCACTGCTTTGTTGTATGTGTACAGTTATAACCTTTGTTAAAAGTACACCATCAATGAACGAACACTGGGGGTGGGTGTCAAGCAGATGAGGATGTCCTTCTGACATTCTGTGCTCCATCACTGGTGGCAGACAAATGTCTAAACTGCTTTGTTAATGCACTCAAGTCTTCTATCATACCTCAGACATTTTATTTTTAGCACGTTTCATTTTTTGCTCTTCTACCCCAAATCTAGCTAGATGTTATGTAGTTGAAAAAAAATATATATATATATACATTTTTTTTTTCTAGTTATTCATTCTCCAGAGGGTTAGAAAGAAGATATCATGGCCTACACATTCTCTGTAACAGTCATCGTAAGCTTCTCAAAATTTTGTTTAATTAGTTTGCACAAGACGTGATTTCCTGCAAAAGCATGACATAGAATGTTCCTGATAACCCTTCCAAAAAGTATGATTTTTAAGCAGCGGTGTAGCGAAAACTGAATCCACTTATTCACATTTCCACAGATTGAATGTCAAAGCTATAAACGTCAAGGGTAAGAGAAAAAGGGGGAAAGGAGCACCTCTGTTCTGTAGAAGGAAGTCAAACGACCATTTCTCAGTTAGTTAAGCTGGACAACTAAGCCACTGTTGCCGAAGTTTGAGGACACGTCTCTCAGTCTTTTTCCCAGACTCACGGCTATGTTTGCAGCTGCTCAGGTGCTCCTCTGGTCCTTTACCTTGTATTTGTCATTTAGCTAGATGATTTCCATCAATATTCCAGAGAAAAATATCCACCTTTCTGCTATTGGGTCCAGAGGAGGGCACTGAGATGATCAGAGGGCTGGAGCACCTCTGCTATGAGGAAAGGCTGAGGGAACTGGGCTTGTTTAGCTTGGAGAAGAGAAGGCTGCAGGGAGACCTCAGTGTGGCCTTCCAGTGCTTGAAGGGAGTGTATAAACAGGAGGGGAAATGACTGTTTACAAGGTTGGATAGTGATAGGACAAGGGGAATGGTTTTAAACTGAGACAGGGGAGGTTTAGGTTGGATATTAGGAGGAAGTTTTTCACCCAGAGGCACTGGAACAGGTTGCCCAAGGAGGTTGTGGATGCCCCATCCCTGCAGGCATTCAAGGCCAGGCTGGATGTGGCTCTGGGCAGCCACTGTGGTCCTTTTCCACCCGGGCCATTCTATGATTCTATTTTTCTTCCAGTAGATCAGAGGGGATAATGGAGGAGGGCTGCACACACCAGAACCCATTCAATGTCAGCAGCAGGATGACTGAGAACAGGAGAGCTGGAAGGGGAAGGAACTGGGGACTGAGACTTCTCCTCTGGCATTGGCACACAATGAAATGCTCTCATGGTGTCTCATGGAAGCACTGTCTTAGCTCGAGTACTTGTTAGAAGGAAAATGGAAATCAGATGCAGAACTGGAATACCTCTGTGTCCTCTGTGGTGTTTCTCTGGAAGGTGTGGATATATGGAGGGATAGGAATCTCATATGTCTGCAGAGGATTTAATGGGTGAAAGAAGAGTGTGCATATGCAGCAGCTGCAGCACACCCTGGAGCAAGTGGACGTATAATCTATTTGCAGATAACTGGGTAGTTCTCTCAACAGTGTACGGGGTTGACTGCAAGCTTAGTAGCTGCAAACTATGTTTACAGCAAGCGTGCTACTTCTGAAGAGTCCTGTACTTAATGATGCGTGGCAACAGAGCACAGCACACAGCTGCTCCTGCTACGCTGCCTCATGTTCTGCAGCTGCAGAGCACGCTTGGTCCTGACACCTAGAGTTTCCAGACGTGCAGCAACAACTTCAGAAAGGTCTGCTTCCTATAGCTATCTGAATTCCAGAAAGCCCAGAAAAATGTATGAAGTTTTCAAAATCTGCCTGAGTGGGATTTCCAGACAGAAAGAGTAAACGTGTCTGGGAAAAAGACGCCTGCAGCTTTCAGAAAGTCCTTCTCTACCTGTAGAAACCCGGGACAGCAGAAATGTAGGCAAGTCCGTCCTTAAGAAATGAAGGCAGAGCTGCAGCTCAAGTCTCGAACTCTTCACTTGTCTTCTCTACTGACCTGATTTACTGTAACTCCATTACGCTATGAAGTTGCAATGACAATGAAAGTTCCATTTCTTATAATGGAAATGTGAAAGATGTCATGCAGTTCAGCATCATAAATTTTCCTGCTGCTGTAGACATTTCAAAACAAATTCTACATTAGTAGTTTACTTTAGGTCTAGACACCAGTGAAGAAAATAACTGTAAAAGAATAAGAGGCTATGAACTAATGAGAGAATCCACCCTTTCCTTTGTATGGCACTGGCTTCTAAAATTAATTACCTACATACCTCACAAGGACACAATACTTAGTATTTGTTAAGTGCTTTGAAATTCTGATGGGAGACATCATACTAGTGTGCATCATGACTAACTAGAGTAAAAGGGATGCCAATGGTGTTGTTTAAGCAAAATGCTGGAGGGATATCTACTCAGTTTCTCATTTAAAATAGGGAGTGAAGATGAAGAAGGTTTAGGAATGTGTTTTAAGATTCAGTTTATCCTAATGGAAGAGCAAGAGCTGAGGAAGGGTGCTACAACAGCTTTCAGAGAAACTTAACTATGCAGTGTATGTTGATTCCTAGAGAATAAGATAAGCACCTCCAGTAAAACCCTGGCTCCAGTCTAGCACAGAGAAAATGTTTCATCAATTCCAGCGAAGTGAGGTTTATATTTCAGGATTGGCTTTTCTCATAATTTCCCAGAGATTTACCTGGTATTCCATACACAAGTTTTTAACTTGCATGGTTGCTTGTTCACAGTTTAGGTTCAGGAAACAGCCTCATTAAGCTTAACGTGTAAAAGCAACCTCAAATCATCTTTTTACTATGCCCCGCATCTTTCCATTCTGTTAATGAATTGGAACCTGAGCTACCTATATAAGATGGTGGCAAAACTTTAATTAAATGGAAGCAGAGTGGAGATCACCGTAGATTTTGTAATGAAAGGAGGAAGAAAAGAACCTGTGTTTAACAGTGCTTGCAATAAATATACAGCCCAAGATTCCAGTTTGTTTTTTCTGAAGTCTGCTGAATTTTTGTTGGTCCCCGACGATAGAAAGCAAAGTAACTTAAGCTCAGACAAAATATTCTTTTCCATGCAAGGTGGGTAACGTTTGTATTTCAAAATTAGTTCTCTGTGCCTGGCAGGATACAGACTGGAAGAAGTGTGCTCCTCTCCACTCCAGGGTAAGGCAGAGAGAGCTAAGGAGCACAATTTCCAACAGGAAGCCTTGCACCTGGGGAGGCTGGAAGGAGAACGGCTATAGAAAGTAGCAGGTGATTGGCATTAAGAATTTCAAAAAGGTATCCAAGACGTTTCTGCATCAAGAGGAGTCATTTTAATGCTTGGGTGGAAAAATATGTATCGCAGCCCAAATGGGTGACTGGGAAAGAGCTCATGTTAGCCTGGGAATGCATGTAAATGGCCTCTAGCTCATGTATGCAGCTGGAAGAAACTTGCATATGAGAAACTGCACTGTAGCTGTAACTAAGTCTCCTTGCTTTCTGTGAATGACCTTGCTTATACACGATGCTTTATTGTCTCTTGCTGATATATATATGGCCATGGTACTAAGGGGGGAAGTTCTGCTGGGGGAAGCTCCAGAGTGAACACACTTCTGTCTGGCCACCACTGTCCTGAGAACTTGGAGGAGACTGACTGGTAACGTGAGTACCTCTATTAAACTAATGAACGTTAACTTGACTCTGTATTTTCTTCAGGACTGGCAAACCTCACACAGAAGTGCTGGTGCTTTTGCATTACAAGTCTACAGGTTCTTTAGGCAGGAGATTAAATGTGCTATGATACAGAATGTGTTTGTGTTTAAGGGACTGAAGCATGTTACTTGGTGTATATGGGGCCCTCGATAAGCTTTTACTTACCACTTTTATATATTGTGTGTTATGGCTTCTGCTGAATGTCTCTTAGTGTATTCCTATACCACATAGGGAATCCTGGAGGTACTAAGGTACTACTTACTGCACATCATCTCTTAAGGTAGGCTTTCCAGATATGCCATGTGCAGAAATATAATCCTACAAGCCAGCACTTCTAAAGCTGTACTGTATCTATGCAGTTGCCTCGATCAAAAGTAAAGATAAGAAGACATTAATATTATGCACATAAATTTGTAACTGCAGTTCTAATAACTCGTATGCAGTTCTCTACTTTCTATCGAACAGGGTATTCTCAAGCTTCTTGCAGCATCTCATGCTGTAGCTGTGTGTGCTGATAGTTGCTTTGCAGTCCTAGTGGGATAAGCAACATCGATCTTCCACCTAAACTTAACAGTCACAATGGTTTGGCACACAACCTAAATCATGTTGCAGCACCCAGATTCCCAAAGGGGAATGATGGCAAAGGGCCAAGGCAGAAATTCAAGCCTAAAGCTTTTGTTCACTGCAAGTTAAATGGCTGATATCCAAAGTCATGTGAAACAGTGCCACATCACTTCTTTAGACAGATAAGCAGTCTCCCTCCTCGGAATATTCATTAATAGCACACTTGCTAGACAACCAGTCCCATCAAACATGGCAAATGTTTATTTGCAGTCTGCCTTTTACTATGGCTAGAAATAATGACAGAAAGGAAGGCAGCATAGAGGAAAAATGATTGCTGCTTGGCAAGCGGCAGTTTCCCAGTTTCTTACAGGGAAGGCCTCTGGAAAGATGCCTATGCTGTGCTTTAGAGAGAGCTCATTTTGTGGAGAGGACAAAAGAAAATTATATAAGAGATCAGAGAATACCACATTGTGTGCAAGTCAAAGATTTAATTAGTAACGTCCACATGGAAGACAAGACATGGAAGATTTTTAACTCAAAGTCCACTCCTCATTTTAAGACTTGTAAAAGTCTTTAAAAGATTTTTTTAAATTATTTTTTTTATTTGTTCTCCTCACTAAAGGAGACAGACTAGGACTCCATCCACTCTGTTTCTGGCTAACCCTAGCTTTCTTCTACTGATTCATACTTGTTTTTTCCTCTGGTAGGTTGAGGAGCAGCCTAGTTGTGATATTTCTCCAAGAAGACCAAATGAAAAACTCCTGTTAAATAGTCCATTCATCATGTACAACTGAATCTGAATACTCAAGAATTTTCTTTTCTACCATCTCCTAAGTACTCAGCATAATTTCCTACCCTCGAGTGAATAATTTTCCACGTTATGTCAAACCAAATGTTGTTCAGATGAGCTTATCTCTTCGAACAGTCCAACTCTTTGCGTACCAGCCCTTGCTTACACCTTCAATTTGTGGTGTTCACCAGCACCACACAAACCGTAGTATTGACTCCTGCAGAAGGCTAAGAGAGGTGGAAGTGCTGACTATTTGAGACTTGGCCAGACTTCTAGTGGATCAGACTTCCCAACGTGTGAACCTGTTCCCTTATGTGTCCTCCTTCTGCGAGAATTGAAATATAACTGTTTCTAATTAGCTTAACACCAGGCTGATAGTCTTACTATTATTGCTGGCTCTATGCGCATTAAGAAATAGTGCAGATCAAAATATCCTATGCTGAGGACTCTTTTCACACTGTGAAGGCTTTGTATAAACGTGTAGTACCTGCCTGCTCTCAGGTACTCTTCCACCCATGTGGCGTGGGAGGGTGTGAAGCAAGATCCTGAGGAGCAGCTTCTGGTGGTCCATCTGAAAACATCAAGGGCAAGCCAACAATCTGCTTCAAAAACACGCTGTTGGCTCTAGCTCACTTAACATCATCACTTAGTAGTGAGATATAGACCAACACCTGCCAGACAGACTGGGAGATTGCTGCTGGCATTAATGAGCTTAATCTGCATCTGGAGCACGCACACATGGATGTGGAAGATTGCTATCTCTTTGTTAGTTAATAAAAGGAGAAGCTTACAAAGCTGTTCTTCAAAGCAGATACAGTGACAGATATGAAAAAGGAAACCATTCCCTGCTCATGTGCCTCCAGTTTGATCTGTGAGGGGCCTAATAACATGATGGCAGAATCCATTGTTAGCTAACTGTGTTTATTGCAGTCATTTTAAAAAGTTGTTCTTATGATTGATTTAGGTGAGAAAGTAAGAAAGGCGAAGAAGGAGCAAAAAAAACCCACCAAATTATCTGCACGTGCAGAGTATTCTGAGATATCTTCAGAAACAGGGACTAGGCAGCCTTAGCTTGTGTTATGCTGTACAATTATTTAATGAAGATATGTCAATACAAAGAAAAGCAAATTACAGTATCCTGGGGGAGAAGGAGTTTTAAACGTGACTGTTATTACTGCTGTGCTGTTCTGAAAGAAGAAAACAGCCCTGTTCCCCCACTGTATCTCCACACATCCTGTCATGCCTCCTATCATCTAACTATACACGCTCTCATATCAGACCAGAAAGTATCCCTGGAACACACTTAACAGCAAATGTTAGCGAAAGTAATTGGTGAGACTAAGATGTAACGCTGAACTGACAACTGTTAATAAGATTTCAAGTTCTCCTGTGTAACAGGTACGCTCTCACGACATGTTTATTCCTTACAATATACTCAGCAGACAAAAATAAGACAGCATCTTCAAGCTCCCACATTAACTTTATGGTCATGAAACTACTGCTTACATATAGAAACTCAGAAACAACGCGGGCATTTTCTGCAAATGTGGTTTGTGTGTACCAGCAGTTGTGCAAAATCGCAGCTCTAAATATTAGACTGAGTCAATAGAGACCAATTGAAAAATCCAGCTGAGTTCCTTCTTCCTCTCCTGCTTGAATATGTAAGCATATCAAACATGTACATCAGCTGTTGACTTCTGCACTGTGGCACTTGTACAGTTGAGAGCCAGACAAGCGGTGTGTTGTCCCAGCAGAAAGTAGGTGAGGGCTGATGTGTCCTTCAGATCTGTATCTCAAGATCAGTTACAGTTCTCAGAACAACCTCAAGTGGGGCTGCTATCACATGCGTCACGGTTTTATGATCTTGATTATTGGTATTCCGCATCATATCACCAAGTAGTGCACTGGGAGTTAAAGAGTTAATGCCCGGAAGAGAAGAAGAACTGCATTCCCCAGAACACTTTGCATTCAGAGAGGAGATATAACCCCTGGCAAGGTCACCTGATGCCCCTTTTTCCTTCAGCTCGAGAGGACCTCTGATGTTGAATACATCAGTCACATTCGCCTGCGCTGGTCAGACTGTGCAAGGTACAAGCCAGGTGCTGGAACGGCCACATTGCTGGGCTGGGCATGTGCATGCCTCTCCCTCTGTGTAAGCAGCAACAGCAAAGCTTCCTTAGCTGTAGTGAAAACAACCACCGGCATCAAATCCTCCTCCTGCTTGGCCTTACGCCTTGGTCAGATCTGTGTAGGTATTTTGCTCCTTTGCTCCTCTGGCGTTGAGTCAAAACTTAGAGCTTCATGTAAGCGCTTTCTCAGCCACGTTTCTCCATCAACAGACGCGCAAAGCCTGACTTCTAGGGAATAGCCAGCTTTGAATTAAAATACGCAGCAATAATCCTTGAACGCTTCATTAACTTCACATTCTGCTGCAGCAAAGCAGGACTTAGAAAAAGTTGTAACATAGTAATGAAGCATTTGGGTTTTATTATTCTAATCCTGAAAGCACCTTATCTCCATTCTGTGTTTGTGGGTTGGTTTTGCTTTTTTTTTAAATTCAATTTACAGTAGTCCAAATCAAAGGTTATAAAAACAAACAAACAAAACAAAAAGAGACTATTTTTTTTACTTTCTTTCTTTATCCTGTGTCTGTCCCTCCCTCATGAGAATTCTTTCTTAGGGGAATGAATGCAACAACTGCAACTGCTACGTTCCTTAAGGTAACAGCAACCAAAGTGCTGAAATGTTCCCAAAAAGCCAAACACAGCGCACACCGAAGACGCGCAAAGAAAAGTTAACACAGAGCTAGCAATTATTTTGAAGTCTTAACTGTGACAAAACGATCACTAAGCACTACAGTGCCAGAAGGGCAGTATTTTGTTATCTGTCAGCATGCACGCCTCTTTTTCTACCGCACTCCCGATCACACTGAAGGACTTTTAACACACGCTACTGCGTTAAATGAAGCTAGTTTACTGCTCGAGTTTCAGTCGAAACTAATGGCCGAAACGGTGCGGTGCATGGAAGTGCAGCTCTGAGTTTCTGCTGGAAGGGGCACACGGCCCATCTGCTGGACGGGGCAGCAGCAGGGTACGCCAAGCCCGGAGAACTGGGACACGCCGGAGCAACAGGGGATGCTGTGGCAGGGGAACAGGGCCATCTTGCTGTCGCTGCCTGCTACTGCTGCAGCACGCAAGGCGACCGAAGGGAGGCTCGCTCCCGTGTCAGCGCTGCAGGTCATCAAAAATTGGCATTAAAAGAAGCTATCCAGTCCGCGCTTTTGCACCCCTGAGCTGCACGCTCTTTTTGTGATGAATGCAATTGAGCAGAAGGTAGCTGACTTCGTTTAACCAGCGTGGGAGGCAGGAGGAGTTCGCTTCAACAGTGAAAAAGGATGGGGGTAGAACCTCGCCTTCAGCAATAACCGATCTTAGACCGGGGGGCTCTGATTTTTAGAGAAGGATAGCAATTCCTTTTCTTCAAGGTGTCATAAAAAATGTATTAAAATATGCCGATGACGACTCAATCAAGTCGTACCTAATTGGTGAAACGACGTTAGCGGGGCACTTTTCCTTCTGGGTATCTGACAGAAGAACTGAAGTCAACCTTAATTCCTCGAATTTCTCCCCCCCCCCCCAGCACTCCGTGCACCCGAACCCCGCAGCACCACGTCTGGAAACGACACCCACACGGCTGAAGCCCCCACTGAGGGCGCAGCAGCCTCAAGCCCTCACTAGAACGCCAATTACGTTCCATTTACAGACTTGTGTGTGTGGCACGCTAGGTGAATCTGCCTCACGTCTAAAAGGAGGCAAGATGCATTTAAAATACAATTACCGTCCACGCCGTGCCGGTAATCAGGCGGTGATTACGCTCCTCAGGCTCCAGCAGGGCGCACAGCTCCCCCGACGGCGGGGCCGCCCAGGCAGTGCTCCCACCTGCCCCATTGCCCCACCGTCCCTTCCTCAGCCCTTCCTCTCCGCCGCCTTTTTGTGCAGCGCTGTGCTCATGTGGCTAAAGTACTGCTTTTTTTTGCTTTTTTTTTTTTTTTCTTTTTCCCCTTTTCTTTGGATGCTTCCTGCCCTTCCAAGGATAGCAGGGTATACAGTGAACGGAGATCCATCCTGCAAAGCCGTGCTGGGACAGCTGCAGCTCTCAGACTGCTGTCATGGCAAAGCACTGGCCAGGGGCAGAACCCAAACCGTGCTGGCTTCAAAATAATAACCCCCCCCCTCCCCCCTCCCGACCCCCGAAAAAAACACACCAGGCCTTTCTGTCTTGCTTTGGAATTTACTTTTTCTTTTTTTTTTAGTGGTGGTCCTTCATTTCATTTTTCCAGGACAAGACCCAAACCAAAGGATATCAGAAAACATACACCTCTATATTAAAATAAATTGGAAAAACAAAACAACCAAATGCACTCTCAACTATTTCTGTCTCTTTTCAATAATCTAGAAAGCTTAGTTCCAAACTTCATTGCATCTCTTGATCTGATTCAATAAACTGATAGGCATGCTTAATTGCTGCTCTTATCTTTTCCTTCCAAATGTATCCCTCATCACTGTACCACATAGCTGATGTCCCGGCAAGAGTTTATTTGGCAAGCCTTCTAGGGCTGCAACAGATCAGCACTTAGGCTTTTGTAGCTTTTGTAAAGGGCATGTGTGTGTTCTTAAAGTACAGGATCCCGAGTGTCGGCTCACAATTGGCCTTAATTCGTCTGAAATTAAATGGTGACTGTACCCGTAATTTCAGAGTTTGCTCTCCTGTTGTTTCTCAGTGCATCATACATCCTTTGATGTATGCTGAGTACTGTATGCTCCTGACTGAGGAACTGAACTGAACATCCTTCTTGGTACTGCTGCCATGCCAGTTTGTTCTGTTATCCAAGTCATTTCCAGTTTCTTATTTACACTTTTTGGCTTGCCACTGTGATTTAGTGGAATGCTATCTGCTATTGAATTCACCCAAACACAACTGTTGTGTTCTGTTTTTTTTTCCCTTCAAGGGCTTCTAGTTGTTGCCAGGCAAGTCTTATCACCAGAATGATGATTATTTTTTGCACTGTTTATGTGATCCTGACAGAGTTGAAAAGTGAGAGATTGCTAGATTGTAGCTGAAGTTAGTTAATACATCTGCTATATGCTATGACTTGTAACGTTCCTGGGACTACGGCCCTGTCAGAAAAGACAGGCATGAAAAGACAACCAACAAAATAAAACGATATGCAGGTAAAACAAAAAGTGCTGTGAGAAATATGGCACAACTAGGAAGGGGGCTGGCAGCCCACACTAGTGGAACTCATCCTACGCTCATGCCAATAAAGTTTGTTCGGAGGCTGTTTTGTGTGCAAAGCTGCAGGCCTTTTAACCTTCGTTCTTTCCTCCTGCCTCTCTGCTAACATTCCTTCTTTGTGAAATCAGTTACTTTTACGTTCATGAGTGGTCTGACTCCAACATACCTAATTACTCAAAAAAAAAAAAAAAAGGTTCTATACTCATTTCAGACCTGAAGGATTTTGGTGCTAGAAGCTTGTCCACTGTTCCCAGCCTTAGTACCCCTACAAGCTGTGTCCTTACTAGTTTATAGTGGTGGAAGCTATAAAATATCCACCCGACGTGGTTGAGAAATTTTTTATTCTATTCGGTGTGCGTGATGAAAAGCTCTTCATTATTTATAGACACTTTATTTCTCCACTTTCCTGTGGAAAGAGGAACGGTCTGTTGAAGACATTTGCATACCAGTAGACCTACAGCTATGCTGGGTGCCATTTGCTGTGGGTCAAAGGAAGACATTGTGAACAAAAGACCTTGCAAATGTACACAAGCTTGGTAGCTACGTGCACCAGATGTAAACACACAGAAGGTCCTGGCTGGTACGTGTGACTAAGAGGTTGTTTTGCGGGTGTAAAAGGTTGTAAGCATGTACATGTATAAAAGTCTTCCTTCTGCGCCAGCAATGGAGTCTTTGACTCTCCTGCCACAAATGCACCCAAACAGGGACCCTGTACCAGGAGATAATCAGCTCCCTGTTCAGGAGATAATCAGCTATCAAGCTGACCAGTGGCATGGAATTAGGGCTGCTGAAAGGAAGCAGAACCCCAAAATTGCTGAAAGCAAGCAGAAATTAGGGCTGCTGATAGGAAGCACGATCCAAGGGCCACTGAAAGGAAGTTGGACCCAACATCTGCTGATAAGAAGCAGGACCAGCTGCACAGCCACAGGCACTTCTGCAGGACAGAGGTGAGCAATGGGAACGAAGGGAACAAGTGTAACAAAGGAGCAGGAGGTGGTCTGTAAAATAATGGACACGGTTTTGCAGAAGCACCACACTAAAGTGGAAAGCTTTGATCTAAGTGACTTTTTGTGTGGGTCTCTCATAACGTAGAAGGGCTACGATCTGTGACACAGAAACATGGGACAAAGCTGGAGTGAGGCTGTGGGATGCAGCTACGCGCTCTGATCTGTGGCTGAAGACCTTCTGGGGATAGTCCGGACAAACAGGTAGAAAATGAGGAGGCACAGCAATACTGCTATGAAATGTGGCTATAGAAAATGATGAGGATTGTCAGAAAGTTCTCTGCCCTCCGAATAAGCGTACCCTTTTACAAGGTCTCTTTGGGGGTCAGAGAGGCAGATTTCTTAGGGGAGATGAAAATTACGGTATGGATGCCAATGCCTCCTTGTCATGTGCCATTAAGTGCCCATACTGCACAACTGATATATTTTTATGCATAACGGGTACCAGCAATTGACAAAGAGAAAGATGCCAAAGGGTTTGGATATACAGGTTCCCCACATATACTGTGGGCTCAAAAGGTATCACACATTTGGCTAATCCTGACGTGCATGCTAGAGTCAGGGAGTCCATCGCAGAGATTTGTGGTGTCTGGCATCAAGGACACTGGGGCAGATGTAACAGTAATTTCCCAAAGTTCCTGGCCATCACATTGGCCCACCTCCCAGGTTCGTACCACATTAACAGGTATGGGAGGACAGACTCTCCCTGTACAGAGTGCACGTGTAATTCAAGTAGTGGGTCCTGAAGGCAGAAGAGCCTGTGTTCTTCCTTATATCCTCCAAACACCATTGACTCTTTGGGGATGGGACTGCCTCTCTCAGTGAAGACTGATTTTTGGGGACAAATCAAAAAAGCAGTATGTTACCACTCATATGGAAGACATCTGCACCACTTGCATGAGCTGGTTCAGGAACAATTCACAGCTGGCCACATAATTCCTACTACCAGCCCATGGAACTCTCCAGTGTTTGTGATGAGGAAGAAGAATGGGAAATGACATCTGTTACAAGACTTATGATGGATTAATCTTGTCATGGAAGAAATGGGACCATTGCAGTCTGGACTACCATCCCCTACAATGATATCAAAACACTGATGTTTGACTGTTACTGATTTAAGGGACTGCTTCCTTATCCTTCCGCTGGATCCTCATGATGTGCCTAAATTTGCATTCTCAGTTTCCTCCATTAATGCATCTGAACCAGCTAAACAACACCATTGAACAGTGCTACCCCAGGGAATGAAAAATAGTCCCACTATGTGTCAACGGTTTTTTAACAAGGGCTCTATCCTCTGCGAGGGAGACGTTGCCACACACAACTATTTATCACTGTATGGATGACATTCTTGTGGCAACCCAGTCAGGGGAACAGATACAACTTGCAATGACCATAGTTCTTGAAGGTGTCAGAAGTCAGGGATTAGAAGTGGCTCCTGAGAAAGTTCAGGAGAGCTCACCCTGGTGATATTTGGGTTGGCAAATTATGAATCAGAACATAGCCCCACAGTGCTTAAGGATAAGCACAGAGGTTCGCACCCTGAATGATATGCAGAAACTATAAGGAGCCATAAATTGGGTCAGACCCATACCAGGCATAACCAACAAAATGTTGCATCCATTATTCCAATTATTAAAAGGGGACACGACATTAAATTCAAGGTGAACTTTGACACCAGAAGTGCAAATCACCATTAAGGAGGTTGCCACACTCAGCAACCTCGGGATTGGGATACCTGTGTGGCATACACAAGCAATGTTGGGAGGACAGGTTCAGCAATATGGTCCAGCTCTCTCCTTTCAGCTGTTAATTATGAATCCGGACTTCCAGCTATACGCACTCCTATTTCAGTGGGATGCAAAATTAAAACACCCACTCCTGATGTTGGAGGGGATCTTCCTGCCTCATCAATTTTCAAAAACTGTCACTAGGAGGATTGAAATGATCACCACCCTCATCATCAGGGGATGGCAAAGACTGTTGTCATTGGGTGGGTTGGAGCCTTCAGTCCTTATTTTGCCAGTATCTGTAAATACGTTACAATGGTTGTTGCAAAGTTTGCTGCTTTTTCAGTTGGCTGTGGAAGGCTTCCCTGGAACAATGTCAATGTATCTGTCAGGGCACAGATTATTACAATCCCATTTTTGGTTACAGGATCTTCCTAAGTGCTCTCCTGTTCTGTTAGATGTGTTGGCTGTCTTTACAGATGGATCAGAGGGGACAGGATGTTTGGTTATTGTTTGGCAGGACTCTCAAGGGTGGTGGATGTCTGATATTCAAATTGTAGAACAATCTGCACAGATAGTAGAGTTAGCTGTGGTGGTGTGGATATTTCAAAAATGGTCTGACCCTATTAATATTGTTACAGACTCGGCATATGTCACTGGAAGAGTCACCAGGATAGAAGCAGCATATTTAAAAGTGGTGTCTAATGAGCAGCTGTTACTGTATTCTCTTTTAATTTTGATTAATATGCAAAAGGAATGTTACTTCATCACACATTTTTGGTCCCATACCACTTTGCCTGGACCATTAACAGAAGGTAACAGACTCACAGAACAACTGGCAGGTATTGTGGTTGTAGCTAGGTTGTTTGAACAGGTGTGGTTATCGCATACCTTCTTCCACCAAAATGCAACAGCACTACAGAAATCATTTGGACCTACACTGAACCCGATACCAAATAATCACTGCGTCCCCAGATTGTCAGCAGATCACACCATTGTTGTCTTACGGAGTCGACTCAAGGGGGTTGAAACCACTAGTACTGTGGCAGACGGATGTCACTCATATTCCTGAGTTTGGCCACCTGAAATAATGTTCATGTTATGGTGGACACCTTCTCTGGTGTGATCATAGCCTCCCCTCATACTGGAGAAAAGGCATGGGATGTTTGTAAGCATGTTTGTAAGCATCTCTTGCTCACATTTGCAACTCTAGGAGTCACACAAACCGTTAGAACAGATAATGGCCCCAGTTACGTCTCAATATGTGTCAGATACTTCTTACAGGCCTGGGGCATTAAATATGTTACAAGTATGCCACACTCACATACAGACCAAGCAATTACTGAATGCACCCACAGCATGCTGAAGGCCATGCTACTAAAACAAAAAAGGTGAATGGGTGGTGTATCCCCAACCAAGAAACTGGCCAAAGCAACATATGTATTAAATTTTTTGTACTAGTGGCAGGATGAGAATGGAATACCAATACCATTTTGCTTCAATGAATGGTGAACGAGTGAGCACTCCAGGGAGGGAACCTGTGATAGTTAAGAACTCAGGTTCTGGTCAATGGGAGGGTCCATTTCCATTAATAACTTGGGAAAGAGGTGATGGTTGTGTTTCCACAGGTGCTGGACCGTGATGGGTTCCAGCCAGAGTCATAAGGCCCTGCTTGACTGTACCATCAACATCTCCTGCTGCTTCTTCAGATCCATGACAACCTTCTGGGTATCCTCCCAACCGAAGCCTACGGAGGCAGCTGGAGAGTGGATACTACAGCCAATACCTCAGCATCAAGCAATGTGACGACTATCTCACAAAATTTTTGATCTGTGGGGCAAAAGCTACATGTTGAAAACTCATGGGTTTAGTTTGATGGGTGGTATCAAGGTTTGGGAGCGTGGGTCTGAAAGATCATACAGATGAATGTGTTTTTTGGTATTTGCATGTTTGTTAGTACATATACTTTATATTAATACCAAATGCTTGCTGTTCAAACTAATAAAGAAGGGGGAGATGTGGGACATAGAAAGACATTATGAACAAAAGACCTTGCAAATGAGTAAGCAAGCTTGGTAGCTACTTGCACCAAATGTAAACACACACGAGGCGCCTGGTTGGTACATGTGACTAAGAGGTTGTTGTGTGGGTGTAAAAGGTTGTAAGCATGTACAATAAAGGTCTTTGTTCTGCACCAGCAACGGAGTCCATGGCTCTCCTGCCACAATTTGCTGCTGCTCCAAAGTCAGTGTTTTCCTCATTCACCATCCCAAAGACTTCAGCTTCTCTTGCCACATTTCCTGCTCATCTCACAGCCACAAATGGGTCTCTCTGGAGTCCAGGTTCCATTCTACCCCTTCAAAGAAACAGCTCCCCCGCTCCCTAACCTTGCTCAGGTCTGGCTCCAAGTGTTGCATTTGTTATCTAGCCACTTGAATAAATAAACTATGGTAGAGCATGGAGGCAAACAGCGAGCACTGGAGCCAGAAACCCAACAAGTTTAAGCCAACCTAAATGCTGGAATTTCCAGCATGCTGTGAAGAAGCAGCTCTGTGTTCCTGTTCTGCTTTCTGTTGTCACTCCCACCCATGTTTTGGGAGCTAATCCATCGGAAAAGTAGAGATTTTTCCCTTTTATAAGGTTAATTATGAGATCAGCAGGTCCTGGATACTATAGAACATGTGGCTGTGCAAAAGCTAGCGTTATTACTGAAGCCAAACACTGAGCTACATCTGCCTCTAATCAGTCCACATGCATTATTTCATATATTCTGCTATTCATTATAGTTTCTTATCATGTGCTAATTGATTCATTACTTTATGCTAAGCATACAGTCACATGCTAGTTATTAGCTATACCATATGTTGAACTTGCTTTGTGTATCTTTAAATGCCATACATCCTGGTCTGCCAATGCTTCTATATGCAATACAACACATATGTTGCCAACCTGCATTCATGCTTTGATGTTCTTCAAACCTCCTGCTCATCAGTCTTGCAAGTAATTCTTCAGCCACACTATGGAGCTCCTCCTTACTGCAGTTGTGTAATTACTATAAATTAGAACTTCTGATGCGTAGATCTGTGCCTTGGCCACCTTGAACTGTGACACTCCAAAGTGCCTGAGGGAAAGTATTTCGAAACATTCTGTGACATATTTGAAACATTCAGCATAATCATGTCAATATAAACCCCATGTTCAGATAATGTCCTGTTAGACCATGGAGGCTTCGTCTGTGTTAGGACTCCGTAAGTGGCTCAGATGACACAGATAACACGACTGTAGAAAAGCACATGCAGTTACCAGGAGGCTAAGTGTGCTCCTGACTACTTGCTGGTGAGGAAGTTAGCTGCAAGAAGGAATGAGCGAGAAAATCTCAAGAGAATGGTATATTGCATATCATTACAATCCCATCCTGTGGAATCTTAGAACAAAGAATGTAAGGGATATACAACTGAATTTTTAAGCCTAGCAGGAAAAGACAAATTATGCTATTACTTCTTACTTAAATACATCCTGACCTAAGACTTATTGGAAATAGGTTGAAGAGAACATGCTCAGGTGGAAAAGTGTTTTGTTACTGACCTCAGCAGAGTTGTTTCTACCTTTCATCTGAGGCAAATTTATTCAGAAGTTGTTTTTTGTTGTTGTTGGTGGAGGTGGTGGTGGTTGTTTTTTTAATTTTTGTAGCTCTAGTCTGATGTTGACGGTTTTAGGGGTCAGCACAGTCTGTAAGTGCCCCACATCAGCATGATATAACATGAGCTGCGGGATTCACATTTCCATCCTTTCATATCCTGTTTATTGCAGGAACTACTGGCCTCTGGGAAGACAGCTGCACCTTGTCAGGCTTTTATCTTTCAAGCCCTGAGCACAGGGCCTTTTGCATGTAGATAAGAAGCCCAAGCTGCAAGGTTAGTAAAGAAGGTAGAAGAAAGAGCTGGGCAGAGTGTTTCTCTAAGGAGAAGCTAGTGGTGAAGCCTGGCATTTTGTGTGCCAGGAAGCAGTCTCTGTTGGACGAGGGGAAATAGCCCTGAATAACAGCTTGTGTAACGCCTGCTTTGTCCCAACAGCTACTTTCCATATGCAGCTTGCTAGGGCAAAGCCAGGCACAGACGTCACTGCTTTTCTTCTGGGAGGCTTGGCACTGCTGAAACTCCCATCTCCCTGAGTAACGACTCAGCCTACAGCGTGAAGCCAGAAGATGCAAGCGCTAATGGGTACCAGCCTCAACAAGCCTCGGCACGCTGGGGTCTGCTTTGGTTTAACTGGGGTCTTCCCCGGGGGAATCCGTCCCTTGCTACCCTGCTCAGCGTTTTCTGGGTGAGGTGAAAGCTCGCAGCCCTAATGCCAGTGTCAGCCTTTCTGCGGCGGCGGCTGCTTCTGGCTATAGCCCGCCCCTACGGTGTCCTTATTGGACTCCCGGCCAAGGGGTGTTGCAGCGATGATAGCAGCAGGGCGAGCTGTGCATTGATATGCCGGATCTGCAGGGCGTTGTGTAAGAAGGCGCTGCAGGGAGCGGAGGAGAATTAAACAGGCTCACATTTCTCCTCTGTGAATTTAAGAGGTTAGTGACTATTACTTAATCCCTGCTAACAGTAATTAGGGGTTTGGAAGCACCGCTTTTGTTTTGTGAACCCATTCTTCCTTTCTGAAAATTTCTTGACACCAGCGTTTCTCTCCTCTGCTGGGGGTCCTGCAGCTTTTGGGGCTTCCTGGCTGCTCCCGGGGGCACCCACCGTATGGAGGGCACAGCCCAGTGTCAGGACCGGGGGGGGACAGAGAGAACAGAGAACCCCTTTAGAAAAATGACTGGACTGCAACGAAGCAGAGAATTATCTCATAAATGGCAGATAAGCATCTAGTTGGCATCGCGGGGTGGCCGGCAAAAGTTCATTCAAAACCTTTTCCCAGGTTATTTTTCTGAGCTTACACAAAGGGCTGCTGAGCTTCCTGCAAGCCCTGTTAAAATCTATGGCTGCTGCACGAATTGGACGTCTCCTCCTGAAGTAGTACCCCGTTACCCTTGATGTACTTCACTTTACCTGTGTGCAGTGTGGGGATGGCGATATTTATGTTTTTGAAAGGCATGTGGTGGGGTCATATTCCAAACGACTTCTGGTGGGAAAGCCATGGTTCTCATTTGTTCGGATACAGTGTGGAATCTGTGTGTAAAGCTGACTCTTCATTAGGATTATTTAATCCTTCAGTCACACCTACCATTTATCTTAGTTTAGTTTATTTATTTATTTATTTTTAATGCATCATGGCTCTGTCTATGCACAGAAAGGGAGGCTCAGCCTTTATATGACTCTCCTGGTGTCATTCTGAACTTCTCTGTTGGAGGTTGTTCAAAAAAATCAAGCTAGTGTTAATTAGGGCAGCGGTTTACTAAACTGATTTTCTGTGAAATCATTTTTACCGAGTTCCTTAAAATGGTTTGCCAAATTAATTTTCCTGAGCTGAGGGTAGTCATTCAGCTGTTACTTATCTGGCTAATGCAATGCAAATTGCTACCATTCCAAAAATCTAAAACATAGTGTTTGAGCATCTTTCTGTCGTCTGTGTGAGTCCTGGGAAAATGAAGACAAATCTGTTTCAATAATACAAATCCCAGCTTGAAGTTTAATTTTCACAAAATTCAGAGCGGTAGTTAAATGTTCAAAATTCAGCTAAGTAAAAGAAGACCAGCCTAGCTAGTGAGGTTTCCAGCTTGGAAGAAAATATCCTTTACAAATGTTATAATTAAAAGATAATAATATTTCCTAAGGAAGCATTAGTTTTGTTTCACCAATGTATGTAGTTATGTAGTGAGGTAGAATTGTTATGTCGCTGCCTCACTACAAAGGGAATCATATTGTTTCAATTGGAAACTAATACCAACTGAACAGATGTTTAGCAAACACTTGTTCACTAAAGTTCTAAGTGAACTTAAACATTCCATGACTGATAGTAAAATAGTAATGATTAATATGATTTCTACTGTAGGATCAGGGAACTTGAGAGCTAATGTATTTTGGACTTGTGCTGGTAAATTCACATGAATACTGTCAAAAGCCTTTATTCTGATACTAACCTCAGTATCTTGAGCATGTAAACTGAGTTTCTGGAAAGAAACTGGAGTTTAAATCAAATCAGTATGGTTTGTATTTACCTCGAGGAAAGGACAATGCGTATTTTGTATAGCTAAAAAAGGAAGATCAATCTTTGTAGTTTCTATTTTTTTGTGTTTAGTGTTGTTGTTTTTTTTTTTAAATAAATATCATCAATAGTTTGTAAGTTACCAGGCTAACCAAACATTTCCAGAATAAACAAGAATACCACCGCATTCAGTTCTGAGATGTGTCATTTTAACTACGGGTCGGACTAGCAGTATCCACTAACTTCAGAAACTAACTCGAACAGGCAGGAGGGCTGCTTTTATGTACTGGAAGGGAATCATTCTTGTTGAAACAAGTGAAGCTGAGTCTATACATGAACTAACAAGAGCTTGAATTACAGCTGAAGTCACTTCCTGTCTTGCACTGGGTATCAGGATTTCAGAAAGATAAGAGAATTAAATTCACACTGGCGTTTTTGTTTTGCAATGGTAAGTCTAAGTACCTTTTCTTAGTTTTCTGTCGTTTATAGGAAGGATATTATGCTGCATGCAGTTCTGTGCAGATTTTTTATAAGAAGCTTTAGTGTTTTCCATCACTGCTGATGTGATCCATTGTAGTTTTGTCATTGTAGTTGTGCTTCTCTTGCTATTCAGGTAAGGAGCAGTAAAGCCAATAAGAAGCAGAGAAACCAAGACAAAGGACTTGAATATTTGTCAGGAGGCTTTGCAGTAGGGAATAACTCCCCAGGGGAAGAAATAAGAAGCTAATTTGTTTGACATGTAGCCATATCCACGTACATAGGACCAGCAATGAGCTTTTAATTCTTAGGCAGCCACGTATCTTTCTGAAGCCTGCCGTTGCTGCTTATTGTAGTAAGAGAACTTGCTTAAATAAAGGACAACATAAGCAATATTGTAAGGCATCAAAGTCTTTCCTTCATGGAGAGGGGCGGGAATGGGGCTTGCAGAAGAAAGCCTGTCAGAAAAACAAGGCGCTTTGCTCCTTAATCCTAGGTTAGGAAACATGGAATGTGTACGTGTCCTGTTGTTACTTGTTAGAACAAAGGTTGCTGAGGGGCTGCCCCCTCCTCGGGAGCCAGCCTGGAGCAGTGCTTTTATGAGTGTAGGGCAAATACGTTGGGCTTACACCTGGAAGCTCGATAGTAACACAGACATAAAAATACTTTTGACCTGTTTCTTCTCAAGTAAGCAAAAATTGGATTTTTGTTTGTTTTGTTTTGTTGTTTTTCGGTTTAAATTCAACTGAACTTAGGTATTCTTTACACTGATATTTGCAATCCAGATACAGCTTTACTGTTCTACTTGGAAAAATATGGCAGCAAACTCGCCTGAATGGGAAAGATAATGACACAAATTTGCTAATCCACTTATTCCAGATGTGAGAAATTCACCATGTAAAACAGAAACTGAACGTTGACAACATAAGTTCAACAGAATAAAAGAATTTTGCATGTTTTTTTTTCCTCTTTCTTGTTAGTATAGCATTATAAACAACTTATAAACATTACAAACCCTGGCTTGGGCAACTGGTGTTCCTGCTATGGTATAGTAACTATCCTGCGTGTTAAATTAAAGGCTGTCCTTGCTTGCTTATAAAGAAAGCCATTCTCATGGCTCAAGTAATGTTGCTGTGTTTATTACTTTTCCTCAGTGAAATGTGGAGACGCACCTTTTTGTCTTACAGCTTCCTTTGTTCCATGAGTGACAGCAAATGAAAGCTTCCAGGGAGAATACAGAATTCTTAAATCGTCCCATAATCCCTAATTAAGAAAGAGAGGAGTACAGTTTGTGAGGGGAAGAGCCAAGACAACAGTCGTTCCAGCCGAAACAGCATGCAAGGATTTAGCTATGATAAAAGCTGTAAAGCCCTGTGAACCTTTCTGTTTCTAGGGAGAGCAGCACTTAGTATTTATTAAGTGCGTGTTCTGACACAGATCAGCAACAGAAGATGGGTTAGTCTGACGTTTAGTTAGGCATTTAGAGACCACAGAGGCTTGTTCGAACTTATCTTCAGAGTAATTAGTTAGTTTTTCTCAGGCAGAATTGCGTGTGGTTGAGAATGTGATTAACATATCTGTATAAATCCCTGTCTGTACTTAGACCTAATGACAGATACAGATTTGTATAGGACTGAGATTTTTGTCCCCATCAGGTCAGATTCATAAGATACGGATGAAGAAGGCAAATTAACTCTTGACCTCTGTTCTCTTCTAAAGCAGTGATTCTACAGAGGCAAAAATCTGTGAGGAACTAGCAGAAAAGGATAAAAATCCATACCAGAGACAGTTCACAGTTAAGTGACAAGGCTGTCAACTGAAATGGTACAGTTCTGTCATTGGCAATAACTATGGACTTTCTCTACTTTCAGTCCTGGTGTCCAGTGTAAGACAGAATAGAGTTGTTGTTTTGTGTTGTTTGTTTTTTTTTCCAGTGCTTGCATTTGCCATTTGAGTAATCTGGAGTGCAGTGTCTTAGAAACAGTGAGATGTGTTAGGTTCATTGATACCAGAAACTGCTAGAAATATTTGCTTTGGAAAACATGTTTTTCATCTGGTATTTGTAACATTCTCTAATGGCAGCAGCTGAGCAAAACTTTCGATTTTGAAGTCTAACTTAGTTTCTTGTATTGTAAACTGGAATAGTTTTGTGGTTTAACCTGTCAACCATATAGCCTTTCTCCTACCCCATCATCCCAGTTGGGTGGGGGAAGGAATAGGTAAAAGGCTTTTTACTGAAACAGAAAAATAAGGGAGGAATAACAGTCAATTTATTTTATTACTGTTAACAGTTAATCACTGTTATGATAATTACTCTTATCATGTATCTACGATGCATTTTACAAAATGTGGCGCACAACACAGTCGCTCACCACCTGACAACCAATGCCCAGCCAATCCTTGAGCAGTGTTTTTTCCCCCCTGGCCAACTCTAATCAGTTCTACAGTTTTCACATAACAAAATATGGTATAGAACTTTGGCCAGTTTAGATCAGCTGTCCTGGTTCTGTCCCTTTCCTAATCCTTGTGCTCCCCCAGCCCCCTCCCTGGCAGAACAGTGCAAGAAGTCTGGCTCTGTACAGCACTGTTCATCAACAGCTAGAACATTGTGTGATATCAGCGTTGTTTTTCTCCTGAAGCCAAAACATAGCATCATAGCAAACATGAAGAAAATAAACTCTGTCCTAGCCGAAACCAGAATGAGTAGCTATCCTTGCATTTAGCCCAGTATTTACAAAAATAAGACATGTTATCTACTTTTATTATGTCTGGCATTTGAAAAGAGGCCTTAAGACTGAGGGTTGTTCAGTAAATCTTTCCAAAATAAACAAGCCATTTGCCTGACTCTGATTACTGCTTAAAAATAACAGTATTCTGATAATCTGTGTTTCCAACCCAGTCCTTCCTGGGTAGGGCCTGGTGACAGCCAGCCTGCTCTAATGATATTTGCAATATTGATGCAAATAAAACACAGAAGAACCATAAAAATGTCAAGCTGATCTTTTAAAATAGACTTAGATTCACTGGATGTCATGGCCTTCTGTCCCAGGGTGATAAGAACTATAGATCTCTGGCGTGATGAGCAGGGAATGTGAGAACATATTTCTCTGGCTATTCTGAACCTGTTTTTTCTGTTAGACTCCACCAGGAAAGATGCTGCCTTCCCAAGGAGGCAGAAATTGAGAACTGTCTTCATTCCCTGCTGGCTATACAAAGGAGGCTCAATTTTGAAGGCTCGCTTTATTTTTACTAAATGCCAGCTGGCAGTTTTCTTCCATTCATATACTCAATTGAGAGAACACTTCTCAGAGAAAGTGCTGGTCCAGTTTACTACCGTCCACATCAGCTGACCAGCAGTTTCCCAGCTTAAATGGCCCATAATACCAGAAACAAAATATTCCTGTTTTTAAAATACGGGAGGTGAAGGCCTCCTGTGCAGGATGCTGCTGAGCTCCTAAAGAAGCTCGAAGGTGCTGATAACCCAGGAGAAGTAACCATTAAGCTTTGTTTGGTTAAACAATTACTAAAGGAGTCTTCAGCTCTTTGGCTTTCGCCTTTGGGTTCTTATACTGATATGCTGACAGAGATGACATTTTTCATCAAGAGGCTCATCGTCAGTGCAGGGAGAATAAATGGAAGTTCAAAGTACTTTCTTTCACAGTGTGCTCATGATTGTCTTTGCTAGCCCCTACATGACCTTAGATGTTTATGTGCCTTCTTGGAATAAGCTTTGTTTATTCCGGACTGTGGAAAAAAATTGATATATTCACTGGGAAAAGCTATCCAGCTTGAATGCAAGTATAGCCAAATGGCTTGCGGCCTGCAAATCTGGCTCATGAGCCACTGTCTGGCCACACTATCATTGTCTTT
This sequence comes from Perdix hodgsoniae, assembly GCA_035772895.1. Taxonomy (NCBI): domain Eukaryota; kingdom Metazoa; phylum Chordata; class Aves; order Galliformes; family Phasianidae; genus Perdix; species Perdix hodgsoniae. Next base: position 2,391,935 of record JAPSGF010000088.1, read on the forward strand.
CTTTGGATCAAATCCAAAGCAAAGTGATCTGAGTGGACTCAGAGAGCTGCCATTGCAAACAGTTACGGCGTACGTATTCTCATCTACTGAGGCTCCTTTGCTTTCTTTGTCTACATGAATTTGACCTGGTATCTTTTGAAGGAATGTATAAAACAGTGACAACTTACAGATACCTATATGCAGTGAGTGTGCTTATGATGCTCAGGTAGGATGCCTTATATCTTCCATTTCTAATGATCAAAGCATGAGATAATTTGCCTGAAACCCATGGAGGTACCACAGTTGTGCCTGAGATGCATATGGCTTAAATAATAAAAATTAACCTTGAACAGTTCTCACCCAGAACCTCAAAGTAATGAGAAATGAATGCATTTAGGCTGAATTATTTTAAAGCTGTGAGGCTGAAAAAGGTAATGAACAGGATTGCTGGTACATTACAGAGCATCTTCTATGCTTCCATTGATAGCTTGGGATGGTAATGGTTCAGTACGGCCATTTTCAATTTCTCAGAACCTAGTGACCTCTTTGGCCACTTACAGGAATGGTGCAGTTACCGAAATCAACATGTAGGAGAAAATGGAGCTCTTTCCTTATGTTAAATCTTTTCACCAAAGTACTGCAGAAAAATGAAGTGTGTATATTTAAGTAACATCTGAGAAAGATATTTGTATTTGTGTTTTAGAAGTATTCATTTCGGAAATCCCTTGCTTCCATGATTGAGTTCTTTTTCTGCCTCTCTTACAAGGTACATTGCCTGCTTATGGTGACTTTAGTATTGCTGGCACCTGAACCTCTGTGGGAGTTTGCTTAAGTTACTGCAAAACTAGGCAAATGCACCAATCCTGCCATCAACAAGGTATTGTCCAGCTATTGAACCACAGCGGTTAGAATGAATTACTGGTGCACATCTAGTGGATGTTTTTGGATTAGGTTTTTGGGTAGGTTGTGTTTCGAAAGTATTGTTCTGAGAAGGCCATTAGCTGTGCTAACACCACGTGAACACCTTTGAAGGCAGATTGGGAAAAGTAAAGCATTCTTTTAAGCCAACTCAGCAATTTTAGATACAGACGTACTGAGATTTTGGATAAGGTCACGAGTTTTGTAGATGCTGCTAGCAGCCTCTGCAATCACTATCCAGCAATATTTAACAAAGTACGTTGAACCTACAGTGCCTCTAGAATAGTGGCACAATCCAACCCGTATCCTTCTTCAGCAGATGTTACTGCATGGACCCAACCATCAAGTCAGGTTATCAGTTTTAGTGGGTTTTGTATTCGTTATGTATATTCCTGCTCAATGAACGGAGGTACCTGGCCTGTGTGTTAAGGTATGTACTCATTTCTCTTTAGATGTTTTTTGAATATTAGCAGTAGTTGCAGGGGATTGAGTTGGAATCTTGTCTTTTGCTGATGGCTGCTTTGAGGTCCCCTTGGGACTAGGCAGTGATTCTGGTGATGGTGAATCTGTGAGTACACAGCTTTAAGTTGAGACCATTTTCTGCGTCGTTTTTTTTTCTTTTTTAGTAGCTTCAAGCTTTGGGTTAGCACATGTTCAGGTCTAGAGATGCTCAAAGCTATCTGACTGTACATGAAAAGTAAAACTTCGGAGTAATTCAGCTGCTCGTTATATAAAACTGCCTCTCATTTTAGAAATATTAGGATGTGAAGGGGTAGACCTAGAAGTTGGAAAAGATGAAGAATTCACTTTTGAAATGTGTCCAGTTAAACACAAAGAATTGTCTTTCCTAAAACTATATAAGATTTTCTGGAAAGTTGAAGTACTTTGGAAAAGCACTTTACGGAGTTCCTATAGTCTTTATATAAAGCATTTTAATTAACTTTTTTTTTTTTAATTGATATGATACCAAGCACTCCCTCTAGTGGCTGATAAAGATTTTTTTTTCAGTTTCTTGGGTTATTCTTAAGAGGAGTAGCATGTGAAGACTTCTTGACAGCTAAAAGACATAAGATTGCAGACTGACTGTTCATGTGAAAAGAGCTTAGTGGCTGGCTAGTGGCAATTCTTGAGTTCTATGATGGTCAATAGCATGAAAAATATGGGGTGTGAAAGTATCAGGCATTTGAGTCACCTTGGTTCTTGCTCCTAATTCAAGAGCTGTTTTTTTCCCTATAGTGAAGCAATTGCTGTCATTGGTAGCTTTCCAAAATGTAAGGGGAATTGAGAGCTTTGATTGCATTTTTCAGGCCCTGTTGAAAAGGGGTAGATGTAAAATGGTGGAGGCACTAGCCGTTGTATGAATTATTTTTATATTATTACTATTTTATATTATCTACTTTCAAAGTTATTTTAATCTAGTAATAAACTTTTAATCAATGTCAATTTATTTTAGAGAATTTAAACATTTTTCCGGGTTAGGAGAAGAGGAAGTCAGCAAAAAAATTGATGTCTGACCAGCTTTGGATAATGTGTATGTTGTTTAATCTGAAGAGAGCATAGGGCAGCCCCTGGTGTTATGAGCTGAAATGCTTATGATGGACATGGTAGGTTTCATCAGCCATGGCAAGCAATATCTTTGTGGTGACTGCAGGTAGCTTCTAGCAGGAGCGCTGTATTTTATTTATCTCTATCTATCTGTCTGTCTTTTTATCTATTTATTTATTTTTGGGTGGGGGCAATTCTCAAAATAGGCCAGCCTTTCACAGGGCTGGAATGCAGTGACCTTCTGTGGACCGGAAGATAGGTATCATCTTTTAGGTTGAGTTCATCAAGATATTAAAAGAAAGTACTTGTGGCTGGATGTGTGCTTTGTTCTTGTGCCCACTAATGTTACTGTGAAATCTCTCATTTCCTAATGTAATTCTATAAGGATTCTCATTTATCTGTGGGATTAGTCAAGATTAAAGCTAAGCATGCATATAATTAATTACTTGTAGGGCTAGGGCTTCCGTTGAATTTAACAGCAAGAAAAAAGAAATATGGAATGTTTGTTGTACTTTATATTGTATTGTTTTAAATAGATGTTTGAACAGAAAATGTGGTTATACCCACCTTTTCTAGATGCCTAATCTGTGTGGGATTTCCTACAGCAAAGGGGAAGAACACAGGTTGTAGTAATACCTACTTATTGCATAACATTTATCATCAAAAGGCCCAAAGATGCTTTGCAGTAGAGAGAGATTTCCTTTGCTTTGGAACTGGGAGGACTGACAGGGAAAAGGATCTGATCTTCTTGCTTTAGGTAACCAAGAGAACTTCTGGGAGCAAGTGAGAACACAGCCTGGAAATGGAGCTTTCCTGTGGCTCCATAGCTGCTTAGCTGTGCAGAGATCCTGGTGGCTTTATTCTGGTTCTGCTTGGAAACCAGGGCAGGCATGTGAACTTAGTGCCTGTGCAGGTGTTAAGCAGACAAGGGTTGGAGAATGCATTTGGAGGAAAAGGAGATCATTCACTAGTGTCATATATTTTATTTGAGTTAGAATTCACTCGGGCCTGTTTTCTCCGGGCTGTGTTCTGTCACAGACTTGAACTTTAGCAATAATATTGTTTGATCCCATGGAAAAAACAGGATCAGTGAATTGCTGATAGCTCCATACTGTAGCGCATTTTTCTGTATCCTCATCTAAATCTGGGCTTTAAGGAAATTGACGCTTGTCTATTAAAACATTCTTTTCCATGCTTTTTCCAGGTATAAATTCACTTTCAGATATTGTTGTAGCACACTAAAGCCCAAAATAATTTCTTTGAGATTGACTGTGGCTCTTTCCTTTACTCATGTACTAATTAACCGCAGCCTTTTGGTTAACTAATAGCTCTTATGTGGGATTGCTTATTCACCCACCCAGGAGTTTCACAAGACTCTAATTCTCTCCAGAGTGTTTCCTGGAAATTTCAGGAGCTTTTTTGAATAGTATATATTTTTTATTAAATCAAAACTGGATCCCTTCATTTCTTCCACTTAGCTTTATTTTTATTTATTTATTTTTTTTTGGAGCGCCGAAAGGTGTGCTCAGTTCTTTCCTGGCCAGTTTCAGTGCTAGCAGTGCAGATATATTCAAAATGAGCTCAGCCATTTGCTTTCACCTGTAGAAGACAGTTGTCTCTGGCAAAGCACGTACACTAGGCAAGGACCAACATTGAAACAGGCCCCACAAATCACCATTATTGCCTCCACCCTGTCACTGAAATAATACAGTATCTCAGTATCCCAGGGAGGATATTCAAACAAAAGAAGCCAGGCCAAGAAGGACTTGGTTTCTTTGTATGTCTGTCTCTGGGACTCTGCCTCAAAAGTGTTACTTGCTTTATTTTTTTTCTCTTCTGACTCTTTTGACCAAATCTGAACCACAAAGGCTCACTAGGGCTGGAGAAAAAAAACAGGACAAGATGATCATGCTCACGTAGGCATTTCACAGCACTTCTGATTCAGTCTTCCCCAAGGTGGAAGATGTGATGTATTAAAAACAGATCTTCAGCCTCTCACAGTACCTCTCACAGTTTTATGAGTGTTATGAAAAATTTTTACTGCCTGTATGGAGTTGCAGGACGTGGAGTGCAGCCTTTCTGGGATGTGAGTCAGGGCAGCCGTGGATTCTGGAGTTGGTGGAGTTAGGCTGCAACAAATGTGTTTTAGTAAAAAATTTCCACTCTGCTCAGTTATTAATGCTAGTGTATAATAGATAGTATATTGGTTATGAGTCATCATTTATTGTTAACTTTCACTTTTTAGTGAAGGTGTTTGTTGGGCACCTGTAACACAATGAATGGCTGGCTAGATCTCAATCTAACTATATCAACTTCAGCTTTGGAAGCCAGCTGGAAAAACAGAGTTTCATCAGAAAGCCTGGACAAGTAAACCTGCCTGTAATTGTAAAAGCATGCAGATATTTGCATTTAAAAGTATTTAAGAGAAGCTTATTTTGGCTATTCCAAGGTGTAGTAGGGCCAGTCAGGGTGAGAGACTGTTGTCTGATGGTAAAATCTGTGAGAGTTGGTGCCTTGAAGTTTCAACTCACCTACCAGGATGTGTGTGCCTGCCAGGAAGTTGTGGACTGAGATGTGCTAGCCAAAAAAGGGGTGCTAGCACAGGACAAATGCTTGGGGAGGGTTGGTAGGGCTGTTGTAAGCAGCTCAAGGACAGCTCTGAAACTACTAGGTGCTGTTGTTTTCTTCTGAAACGTGTGGATGGATGGTAAAGGATGGCAAATGGGTCTGACAGGTTTTTGTGGTTACTTATCTTTGGCTCTCATTTTCTGTTTGTGTTGTAGAAGAGAAGTAACAGTGGTAGAGTGGTAGGCGTTGCCTTTTTGATAATCTCTTTCTTGCAGAAGAGCATTATCTCAAGGTTGCAGCAAAGGCAGAGCGAAACCACAAACTGCTGCTCTAGCATGTTAGTGATCAGACATTACTTTCTTCGTCCCCATTCTGTTTCTCCTTTTTTTTGTTTCAAGTTCTGTCTTTAGCTAGGACTGATGGAAGAGACCCATGCCAGCTTTACTTCTAATTTGTATATACTCGTTGTACATACTTTGTATTTATGAAGCTAGGCTTCAGTGCATACCAAGACTGAAACGTTTAAGTAGTCCCCCCTAGAGCAAAAGGTATTTATGTTTTTGAAAAACTTATTAAATGGGAGTATTTGTTCTTCACTTTTCTAAACTATGCCAACAAAAGCCATACTGTTCAACTTCTGCTTTTTCTGCTCCAGGCAGATATGTCTGGCAGTGTGAGAGTAAAATGTGGTGGTGCCAGCAGTAAAATGTAACCAACATCTCAGGTACAGCATCTTCAGGACTCTGGGTGTTTGAAATAAGAGATGTAGCTCTGGAAGGATCCTCGGTGTTTCAACAGTGACTCCCGCTGTCTGGTGTTCCACTAAAAATCTTTGCTGAGAAAGGTGCCACAACCCCTTCTCTAGGCTTTACGGCTATAATAGAGAAAACATTATCTGTCTAATCCACAAGTCTGTTGCAAAATAAACTCTGGGGAACTTCCTCAAACAAATCTGGGGTATATTAGGGGAATATTTGGAGCTGGATCTGAAAGTCTGGGAGGGGTGAGGCTGCTGCAGCACTCTCAGATCCAACCAGTAGTGTGGATGAAAATGTATTCCCAGTCAGCACATTCACACGGAGCACAAACACATACTGTATACAGACATGTATGTGGCTGGCCCCATAGATCACAGGCTCTTAGGGAACTCGTATGAACGTAGCGTCAGCAGCCTCATCCTGCTGACTTCCCTGGTTGAGCAGGATGTGGTCTACCAGTGGATCCCTCTAGCTGCTGGGCTCGGATGCTCGATCAGTCCGGTAACTGCCCCTGCATCCTGGTCTCCTCAGTTGCTGGCCATCTGAATGTAGGAATTCCTCCTCTCCCTGTTTCTCTTAGCAGTAGCATAATACAGTCACCAGGCCACTGTATGTATGATGATGTATAATATCTTTGTCTGCTGCTGGTGGTTGCATTCTGTGTTTTTAAGTGGTAGGACTAAGTGACTACATGTGAGGACATGTGAGATAGAGACTTAACGTAAGCAAGGATATGACTTCTACAGAAGGGGACACTGAAGAAACTAACAGTTACCATTCAATAACTGGGAGAATCAAATGTTTCAGCTATTGAATATGCAAAGTTTTGCTAACCCTCATGGCAGCGTATTCAGATTAAGTACCGGTATGCAAGGTTTCTGCTTCTCTTGGTATGTGTAGCAGTAGAGTGGCAGTCATTTGAAGTAGTGCACTTAGAAAGACTGGATTGGAATTGCTCCAGGAAGGCTTCTCACATCAGTGTTATTGATGATAGTGCTGCTGCAGGTGAAGTTGATTGCAAAATATTTTGATTTCTAATCTGAGTCACTCATTTGTACTTGTGGGAATGAGACTTTGAAAACTGCAGGAAATGCGTGAAGCTTTGTTGAAACACTTGGTGTGTGATAAGAGGAGGTACCTGTTACCGTCCTGTAGCGTGTAGATATGGCGTGAAAAATATTTCATGAGTAGGGCGATAATTAAGGTCTGTCTTTTTTATCGTGCCTGTGCATGGTTTTGTGTGGCCTTAGTGATGTGGCACCATATGGAGGTAAAGCTTACCTGTGTGAGCACTAGAAAGATTTTGGGATGTAAAGGCTGAAGTCCTGCTGTGATTGCACCAGGGAGGAATGCATTTGCTGTGTGACCGATCCTTTTGGACATGCTGCATTGCCAGTTCTGTTGCTGAATATTCCTTTTACGACTGAATTTCCTAGGAACGCATAGAGAATGTATTTTGCTGCAGAGCTGTTTACAGCCATCCAATGGAGGAAACAAGCAGCACAAGCACAGAAAGCTCAGCAGAGAGCAGGAGGGTGACGGGGTTATGATACATCTGTGTGGCATAAAGGCGCCTCTTCAGCTAGATGCTGTTCTCAGGTTAACTTTTGTATCATGCTGGTCTCCTGGATGCTGGACCCTTGGGTGCTGTTGGATCACTACTTTTTTTTTCTTTTTTTCTCCCAGTACTACAGGAGCCAAGATTCAGCAGCCTTGTCAAAGCTTTAACTGAGATCACAGGTTTTAAGAAGAAGGCATGAAAGGCAGGCACAGCAGTTCATGGTTTGGGCTTCCTTTTTTGTCAGCTTTGTCATTGAAAGATAACTGTAGTTGTTATCCTAGCATAAAAGTTTGAAATAATGAGTAAATTTTCATATATTCATCTAGGCTCTAGGTGAATATTCCTTATTCTGCTTTGGTACGTGAAAACAAAACATCCAATTTACCTTTCTCACTAAGCAGTTTCCAGATACATTGTGTGAGCAAAATGAGGGTAATAAAAAAACAGCAGCAGGGGTGCAGACACTGTGATTTTTCTCTTTGCTATGCACATATGCAAAGCTCTGCAGTATGCATGTAGTAGCTGTCTCTGTCTGTGTGAATACTGTATTGGCCTGGAAAACCTTGGGAGCCTGCTAACTGTGCCTCAAAGCTAGTTGCCGTGGCAACAGGTTGCTTGGTAACAGCTTTTGTTCTTCGGTTGAAATCATCTTGACTCTCTTAAATTTCACTTTTTGGGAGGTCAGAAGTTGTTCCTCAGATGAAAGCAGGAGAGTTCTTCAAAGGAGATGCAAAAACAGTGGTATTTGGTGAAGTGTTCTTTATTCGTGGTGGTGGAAGGAAGACAGCTCCCTCATCTTCTTTACTTAGATGAAACTGGTGTTAGCATCTCACTAACAGATACAGCAGTTCTTGGAAACTGGGTGGCTGTAGGAGTTCAGGGGAATTTGTCTGCCTTGCAACCATTAGTCCCGCTAAGGGCAGTAGGCAAATAGTAACAGTTTAAAGCTCCCATAACCTAGAAAATATCTGAACTTAAAATAAGGCCTTGATATACTGTTCTCCAGCAGGTCCACTTGTAAGCCTCCATTGACTTGGTCCTGGTCCATACTGGAGTCCTTTATGGATCAGAATTTAAAGAACAACAACCATAGGTTTCAGAAGAGTGTTTTTTGGATATTTATGGATGTGCTTGACAAGATCTCATGGGAGGCTGCCTTGGAGGGCAGAGAGCACAAGTACTCTGGTGTATAGCAAGCCGAATGTGACAGAATGCTGTGGCGTGTGGGATCAAACTCTGTAACCCACATAAGGTTATAAAGTAGGTATGTTTATTACGGCACTGGGTGTGAGGGGGATATCTCCTAACTCGCACAACCAAGAAAAGCAGTAGGTACATATTTAAAGACATAATGTACACGTACTCATTACATTCCAAGAAAATGGGCCAGAATTCCAAGAAATCATTAACGTATCGTCCCACCCTCTTGAGCATGTGTCTTAAAAATGTGGTGGGGGTCTCTGGTAGTCAGTGGATGAAGGCTAGTAGTTTACCTTGCTGTGAACTTCCAACCTTTTAAGGGGAGGTAGCCCGAAGCAGCTCATATTGGTGTTCTGTTGAGCTGAGTCATCTGTTTCACGGTCCTATCTTCAACAACAGGGCATCTATTCTTTCTTATCATTGTTTAGCAGTGAGTTTTCAGAGACTCTGCATTCTCTTCTGGAGCTTACATGTATGTAGGCATCTCATCCTTCAGTTTGTATCCACTCAAGCTACGAGAAAAGGCTGTTCTCACAATATGGGAAAGCTGTTCTCATGATTCAGATGGTGTGGATGAGCAGGAACCATCTGACTGACCTCAGATACACAAAGAAAGTACATGGAGGCAGATACTTTCTAGGAGAGACACAGAGACAGCACCAGGATTACAGTGATGGAGCTGGGAAGGCAAAGCTCAGCTGGCTCTTAAACTAGTAACAGGAAGGGCTTCTGTGGCATCAAGACTAAACATGGGCCTGCTGTTCCAGTGGGCCAGAGGCAAGTGAAAATTGAAAGTGTTCAGTGCCTTTTATGCCTTGGCTTTCACCAGTCTGTTCTCAGGCCTCCCAGATTTCAGAACCAACTAACGGTCTGTGGTAATATATCGTTACCCACAGCAGAGATGGACAGTGATGCAGCTCTTTTGCTCATTGAACATACAGCAACCCCCGACATCTGATGTTACTGTGAGGCAAAAAGGCAAGTGTTTGCCTTGTTTTCAAGGTAGGAAGAGTGAGTATCATGGGAGATGCAGGCTGGTTACCCTCACCCTGGTGACTGGGAAGGCAATGGAGTGAATCCTCCTGGAAGACATGCAGGCATCTAAGGTACAAGAAGATGTTTGTAAACAGCCACTGTTGGATTTACTGAAGGCAAATACTGCCTGACCAATCCAGTCACCTTCCGTGATGAGATGACTGGTGCTGTTGACAGGAAGAAAATGGTGAATAGTTTAAGTTTGACTCTAGCAAGGCCTTTGGTGTAATCTTCTGTGGTATTCTTATGACCAAATTGGTGAGGTGTGGACTGAGTACGTGAGCTGTATGGTGTGTGGAAAACTGGCTCAAATATTTGTGATCTGTGACAAACAATAGCCATCAAATTTGCGTAGTCAATTAGTGACATCCCTCAAGGGATATCGTGGACAATAGTATTCAATATCATTACTAACCACCTGGATGGTGGGATTGAGTGCAGCTTCAGCTGTTCTACGAGTAAAATCAAACTCTGTGGAGCGATGTGTACACCAGTAAAAAGAGCTGCTTGTTAGAGGGGTCTGGGCATGCTGAAGAAACGGCACAGGAATATCATGAATTTCAGTAAAGGCGAGTGCAGAGAGCTGTGCCTAGAATGGAATAACCCTGTGCACCAGTTCCTGGCTGGAACACCAGAAAGTACCTTGCAGAAGGTGGTGGACAAGCTGAACCTCAGTCCATACTGTCCTCTTCTTGCAAAGGTCAGCAGTGTCCTGCTGCATGGACTGCATTAGGAAGGACATGGCTACAGCTGCAGAGCTTTGTCCAGTTTCGTGTCCCATGGTGCAAAGAAGTGTATCGAATACAAGAGTGAGTCCAAGGAAGAGCTTCGAAGATGGCCATGGTGGATATTACTGCTGCCTACAGCTTTCTGATGGGAGGGTGTAGAGGAGCTGAAGCCATGTGTTTTTTGGAGATGAATAGTGAAGTGGCAGAGGGCTACACAGGGCAGTGGAGGGACACCAGAAAAGAAGAAGCAGGATCTGAAGGGAAGCTGTAGTTGGATGAAATTAACACCAAAAAAAAAAACAAACCCAAACAAACAAACAAACAAAAAGCGGAGAAGCTTACTTGGATTGTTTTAAAGCTTTTTTTTTTTTTTTTTTTTCCATAAATTACTTTACAAAACATTTCTTGTCCTTGTGATAGATGAACAGTTCTCATTTGAGGTTTGTAAGGTTATGCAAATTGACTTCAGCTTCAACACATTGATGGCAAATCAGAATACAAAGAGTTCATCACAAGTGGACTGGCCAGTGAAAGTACTGCCCTGCTCATCCTTCCTGGGATGCTGTTGTGGTAGGGATATGCACTTGGGAGATATAAATTTTTAAGACATGCCTGCTTGTCATGTAAGAGATCAGAGAGCTTTCTCCATGCATGGAAATGTCAAACGTCTTGAGTAAGTTATCGGATGTTTGGTTGAATCTTGGCAGTGTAGAACATGCCAGCGGTTACATCAAGGAAGAGAAGATAAATGTGCTTTGCTTTCTGTCTAAGAATATTTTGGCTGTGCTGTTGCGCAGTTAATGACCATATGGCAGCCCAGGACAGGCTGTATTGCATACTCTCAGAAAGTCAGTCAGCTTTATATAAAACTCAGCTGGTTGCAGAACCTTTTGGCTTCTTTCCAGGAAGGAAGCTATTATATAAATAGAAAAATGTCTCACTTTTAAAGTCTGCCATCCATTCATGGAAAGGAAGGACTTTGTGATGGGGGCTGTGATACGCTAGCTATTAAATACAGGTCTTAAGGCAAGTTCTGTGATATGATGAACCAATGGAACGCATTTCAAGGGGATTTGAGTGAACTCAGTAGCCTATTGCATGGCATTTCTGTTAGCTACTTGCTGACATCTGAATAAGGTTTGGCTTTATGAAAGCAGAGTTAAACAATAATCCATCCTCCCAACTACTCCCCTCCTCCCCTTCCAGCTGCTTCTCTCTCTCAAATGAAAAAAATGTTGTGTTTTTCTTTTTTCCTCTAGTCAAATTAACAGAATGTTTGGGACTGTGGTGGTTGGAGTTGGAATTGCTGGCTTAGCACGGATTCGAGATTTGATGAATCCAATGCCTTCTAGCCCTTCAGAGCATCTGAAGCTCCTTGGATTTGTATCCAGGTTAGATATTTCTTCTTAATGTGTAATGTGTGTATTGCAGTGTTTCTTTCTTCTGGTGTATATGCCTTTTAATATGGAGGATTATAATTTGGTGGGGACAGGGATTGAATATCAGAAGTTTTATATTTCTCTTAATGCTGTCTGCAGAGGGAAAATTAATGCAAGTGTGTCTGTCAATCTGAGTGTCAGCTAGGAAATGAGTACAGAAAGCTTTGCAGGAGAGAACAAATAGACTACCTTGCCGAGATACCTTGCAGCAGTGACTCTCTTTAAAATAAAAAGTAAGAGACCTTCTTGCGACAGAATTTGTGTGATAAATGCAGTTCTGTCTGGATTAAATCTTCTGTAGGTTCAGAATGTACAGATGTACAATATTGATACTGATGAGCTGTATGAAACTTTCAGAAATGTTTAAAAAGCATAAGGTTTACAAATTTTAAAAGTGTATTGAAGAGAAAGTTTTATGAAAATATTTGTTGTAAAGCTCTTACACTGCAATTTCATCATGAAGTTCTCATTTTTTTTTAAACCAGATGCTGTAACTTTAAAGAAACTCCCATAATTTAGTACTTACAGTAAGGCTGCCTTTCAGAGAGCACTATTATTTTTTCTTGCCAGATTAGAGGAAGAGAAATTTAGTGGGACTGTTACATGTATACTTCCTTCTTAATATTCCTGCTAGAATCTCTGCTCCATAACAATAAAGCGTGAAGGTTTTAAATAGTTACAGGGTGCATGTATGGGTCTCAGACTGTGAATGTATTTTTTCCAGCTATATTTAAGTCATGTAGACAGGTTGAGACTGAAAGGACTCAGTAGGTCATCCAATTTATCTCCCTGCCAAACGCAGTCCTGGTTCTCTGATGCCTTTACTAGGGCTGCAGCTAGTCTGGAACCATACTAAAGATAGCATTTTCACTACTTCTGTTGAGAAGCAATTCTGTTGAAAAGCACAGTTCACAGGCAGCTTGCTTGTATGTATGTACTGCCTTTCTCTTTGCATTCCAATCACTCACAAGCGTTGCCTGTCTTTCTTTTCAAGTCCTGATTATGGCCTATCCTCATCCCCAGTGTCATCTATCATAACACAGCCAAGCTGTATGCTCTATTTACTAATGTGAGGGGCATTTGCTGTTGGTGCATGTTTAGTTTTCAGGTGGAGACATGCTCAGTGTGTTGACCAAGAGAGCCTTTCCCTTAGCATTGGCATGGTGCATCTGTTGCAGGTCATGAGCCATCACAGCCAAGTGTTTGTTCTGTCTGTTGCATTGCATGTGGTCCTGCCAACTCAGGTGCTATTGGCCATGTGGCCAACACTGGGGGGTAGTTCTCCCACAGGAGCACTGTCCTCCCTCAAATTACTCTTATAAAGCTGCTCCTTTGGTATGATGCTTCTGAAAATATGTTTCAACAGGTGGATGGTGTCTATACTGATATCACCACCTGCACACTGACCCATCTGTTTTGTTCCTTTTTGTGTTCCACTTTTGTCTGTAAGTGCTTTGCCCTTCCTGGATCACAAACTTCCTTTGCTCTGCCTTTGTTTATCTCAGTGGTCCGTAGCAACAGTTTCTAAGTGCTGCTGTAGAACACGCAGTTGGGAAGAAAGGACTGAAATAATTATGCTCTGGTTGTATTTATGCAAAATACACAGGAGAAGTTTTGGCAACATTAATGAGGCCAAGCAGATTAGCCTGGAAGATGCTCTAAGAAGCAAAGAGATTCATGCGGCCTTTATCAGCACAGAGAACAAAAGCCATGAAGAAACCATCAGGTATTTTTTATTGCTTTTTCTGTTTTCCCTTGCCTCCACCTTCCATGCTAATTTAGGAGCATAAAGACTCAATGTAAAGCTGTAGCAGGAGAGCATGTGGACACCTGAGGAGAGACAGAAACCTGAAATAATGACTGTGACTTCGCTTAAGTACCACATAAGCCATGTAACAGGTTCACAGAACCATAGAATAACCTGAGTTGAAAAGGGCCTCAAAGATCATCGAGTTTCAACCCCCTGCTGTGGGCAGTGTTGGCAGCCACCAGACCAGACTGCCTAGAGCCACATCCAGCCTGGCCTTGAATGCCTCCACGGATGGGGCATCCACAACCTCCTTGGGCAACCTGTTCCAGTGCCTCACCACCCTCTGGCTGAAAAAATTCCTCCTAATATCCAACCTAAACCTCCCCTGCCTCAGTTTAAAACCATTCTCCCTTGTCCCATCACCATCCACCCTTGTAAACAGCCGTTCCCCCTCCTGTTTATACGCTCCCTTCAAGTACTGGAAGGCCACACTGAGGTCTCCCTGCAGCCTTCTCTTCTCCAAGCTAAACAATCCCAGTTCCCTCAGCCTTTCCTCATAGCAGAGGTGCTCCAGCCCTCTGCCCATCTCAGTGCCCTCCTCTGGACCCGCTCCAAGAGCTCCACGTCCTTCCTGTGCTGGGGGCCCCAGGCCTGGATGCAGCACTGCAGATGGGGCCTCACAAGAGCCCAGTAGAGGGGGACAATCACCTCCCTCTCCCTGCTGGCCACCCCTTTGTAATGCAGCCCAGAACACAGTTGGCCTTCTGGGCTGCAAGCACACACTGCTGGCTCGTGTCAGTGAGAATCAGGTAGCACGGTAAGGAATGATTATGACAGTATACTTTTTAAAGACTGATCTTGTATCCCTTTCAGAATGTTTCTAGAAGCTGGGAAACATGTCCTTGTTGAGTACCCCATGGCTTTGTCTGCTAAGGCAGCCCATGAGCTCTGGGAGATGGCTGAACAAAAAGGTAATGGAATTTCTTCTCAGTGCTGCAAACAGCATTACCTACTGAGTAGCACTAAAGGCATCAAACCCAAAGGCAGGACCCTCCAGTCTACTATTACTTACAGTATGCAGTGGAGTCTCAGAGATGCAATGCCTGTCTCGGATGTCAGCCTAGGATTTAAGATGTGTGACAATGGGGAAATAAATACACAGAAGTCAAAGCTGAGGGTAAGGTGTGTTTAACCTCCCAAAAGGTCAGCTCCTGGTACTGATAGTGCTGTTAAAGAGAAGTTCTGACACTAATAGTAGGACATTTAATAAACATAGCCTTGGGACTATGCACCTCCCTGTCTTTTCCCTTGAAAATAAAGCTGGAAACAGCTCCTCTAGCTTCTAGTATTTGTGACTGGCTGGTCACACACAGCTGCTTATGCTTTTGCAGTCCAGCAAGACATCCCAGTTGGAAAGAAAATTTGTCCCCAAGCAAGATGTTTCTGACTGCAGAAAGCTCGTGGCCCCATCTCTGCAGTACCATGGATGAGAACGTGGCAGTTCAGCTGAGGCCAGTAAATGGACTCAAGAAAAAGAACAATGCGGGCAGAATGAGAGTGCATCTCATTTGGATAGGCTGCACTGTTTATATTACCACTTCTTAAAAACATCCTTTGTGGCTTTTGTCCTAAAATACTGAAGGTATAGGATTTCAGCTTTGTGCTTTCCTTACTCCGTAACCAACTTGCTGCCTTGTTGCTAGCAAAATGGGTTCCCATTGAGCAAAATTTATACCTCTGCTCTTAAAGCAGCACCAACTACTTTCAGCAACTTAAATTGACTCTCTTGAAAGCCTACCAAAAATGATTTGTTTATTTATTTATTAATGACAGGTAAAGTCCTCCATGTGGAGCATATTGAACTTCTGACTGAAGAATACAAGCAGCTGAAAAAGGAGGTGGCTGGGAAAGACCTAGTGAAGGGAACGCTACATTTCACAGGTCAGTAGTTGTGTGGGAATTTAAGTTCAACCAGACTTGTTGGCTTGCATCACAGGGATCCAGCCCTTCCAGACCAGACCTTTTATATGACAGTCTGCCTGTAAGTTGACTTGACGCACAAATATCACCTCTTGATATTTCCTTTAAATTACAGAAGGATCTGGAAAACACTTGCCTTACTAGTTGTCTTCTGTGCCCTATTTTCTACTCTCTTTCTACTACCACTTGTGAAGAAAGCAAGCCTGTACCTTTCAAGGTGCAGACCATTTTTTCACCTCTCCTGTACTTTGGCGCTATTAACCAGCTCCCTCATTCTGATGTCAATATGAGCTCTGAGGACATGTCCACATTTCCAATGGAGACTCTTAGCATTCCACACTAGTGATTGAAGAGATGGGAGAAATTTTTGTGCATTTCTTTCTCTGTTGTATATTCACGTCTGAATTCACATATACCCTTCTGTCCTCAGCACACCTTTAAGGCTTACTGCATATGTACTTTGTGCAGTGTTCTCTGTCATAGCACTCCAACAAATCCATTTCAAGCTCAGTCATGTTTGTTGACTTGCTACTCAGTTCGTCCGCTGATGGCCTTTCTACACCCTGCTTTCTAAGCCTGCAGTACTGCAATTTCTTCAGCCTTTACTGCGCAGCATCTGTTATTATTTTCCATTTCTCAAGTCTTTCTGTTGCTGTTGCACCAGGCAGTGTCCTCGATGAAACAAAAGCAGGGTTCCCAGCTTTCAGTGGAATTGCCCGACTGACTTGGCTGATTGACCTCTTTGGAGACCTCACTGTTACCTCTGCCACCAGAGAAGAGCAGAAGGATAAGAATTACTCTAGAATGACTGTCCATTTTCAGACTGCAAACAAGAAGTGAGTAATGGTCATAGCATGAGATGAGCCATCCTGTTTGGGTATCATTTGTAGGAGGTCTACATCCTTTCTCTTGTGGAAATAGAATATATTAATACTGGTTTTAGAGTGTTCCAAGCAAAAGAGATGTGAGAGTATTTCCTGTAGCAATTATGGTGAAGAAGAGCCACAACCAAGCAATGACTGTGGTAGAGTGGTCAATGACAAGAACATTTTAAAAGTTCTTTCCTGATGTCTGAATGTGGGAATGGGTTCATAATGCATTTATGCATTTCCTGTGCCTTAGATTGAAAAGCCTTTTTCTTGCACCCAGAAAAGGTTTTCAGAGGCAGGATATATATATATTTAACAGTACACATTGTAGATGTATGTTGAACACTAACCCTTGTTTAAAGGTTGGAAATATATGACTATTTGAAAACCCAGTGGAGAAGTCATAATATGTAGCTTGTAGCACTTTAATGCTGTAGTTAAGTGCTACTTGCTGAAGGTTAAGAGAAAATGACATTAAGCACTGTATTTTGATGCTGCAGAGAGGTCAGCTCTTGATTAATGTCTATCTTGGAGTACTGACATTGATTTTCCTGAATGGGTCATCAGTCTGTTTTCCGTATCTTGTTCTGTGTTCGTTTGTTTTTCGTTTATGTTTCACCAGTCTGTCAGACTTTGAGAGTAAGAATCCAGCAGCCAGGATTACTTATTATTTTGTCCATCCACTGCTGTATGGCTTCCTTGTAGAAAACCCTACTGATACTACAATTTATAATACTGAATTAGGTCTCCATTTTATTACATGTTAACAATAACCTTGCTATAAAGTAGCATTTTATTAGCGACCTTGTTAAAAAGTATGGTTTTAAATATGTTATGAGCATGCCATACTGAGAATTAAGTACCCACTCAGTGCACCGTATGTTGTTGAATTTTGCTGGAAACTCTGCATTTTGATTACTGTGGACCACCTGCATGGAAGTCATCTCCTTTTCAAGTAAGTTGAAGTTGAAAAAGACTGAAGCATGCTAGAGCTGCAATGTAAGAATTGTCTGACTTTAAAAGATACAGAGAAGTTATCATTCTCTGTACGTTTCCTAGCAGGTAGGAATGGTGATACTTTTTTGTTCCTTTCTTTTCACACACATTTTCCTGTTTTTCAATAAAGGGTGTTCTATCTTTATAGGCAAATGAGAAGACTAGAGAGAACCAGGGAAAAAGATGACCACATAGGAAAATATCCTGACCTACCTTTGTTCATAATGAATTACCTTTTTTGTTGTTGCATGTGTGTAGAACCAAAGCCTTAAAAACACAAGAAATACCATCACACAGACAACAACAACAAAACAAGTATGAATGCTGACTGCTAGAAGAATTTTGAATAATTTTTTGTTTAAAAAAAGATCTGCAGAACTATATATCTGGGCAGAGAAAAATCAAGGCTCACTTGGGTCATTGGTTTTACTGCAGGTTTTGTTGAGCTCCTACCAAGCCCGTTTCAGCTTATGATGGGATAAGCATCTTGTCTTAGTGATCTTTCTTCCTCTCTAAATAAGAAAAAATAATTTCTGTAGTTAAGAGAGGACAGAACTCCGTACACCATCCATGTTTACCCTCTTAGCAATTTGGAAGTAATGAGAGTATCTGTAAAGCTCAGTGTAGAGTGAGATTTTGAACTAATTCCAGCAGGTGGAACTAGTGGATGGTTTAAGCATTTCCTTGGCTGGCCTGATTCTAAGTAGTCCTTAACTGCCATGAATGATATTTACCAGGTACGGAACTGTTTCTGGATTCTTTTTTTTTGGCAACACAGCTGACAGCTGCTTTTCTTAGCTCACGGCTAACTCTGCATGTGGGTCAGTCAGTAAGTATGTTGTCACCATGAGCATTTTCTTGACCCCCGTGACAGTTGTTTTATGATTCGGGATGACTTAACACTGGCTGGAAAGTTACATAGCGTGCCAGTATGCCTGTCAGTCTCTGCACTGTATTTCCTGCTGACCTTCCCCCACTGACGTCAGTGAACGTACAACAGTAGGGAATTTGGCCCACTGTCCAAGTGAAGTTATGAACTCACAGCTCTCACATGCTCAAGTTCTATCTTGCTTAAGGGATGGGAAAGCTCTGCAGCTTTCCAGAAAGCTAGCACACCCTTCTTTCACAGACAGAAATACACTAACCTTGAGAAATCAGGTTAATTCAGCCCACTTTCTGCCTTAGGAAAAGCAGCAGGTGCAGAGCACAGCAGCCTATGTTCTGCTTGTTTGAGCAGGGATTTGTGCAAAGGCTGTAGCATGTCCCTGCTGCATGGCCTGCACTGGTTGCTAATCTGTCTCAGGTGGATTTTAGAGATGTGCAGTAACATCCCAAGCTCAGTTATCTGAGGGTTGACCTCTGCCTTTTGTGTTTCCAAGGCAGTTGAGCTGACAGCCCTTCTGTGGTAAAATGTTAAGCAATCCAGGAAAAGGCAGACCTCAACTGACAGTACAGCTGGTTTGGGACTGCAGTTCCTGTCCTACTATTATAGAGCCTGGATTCAATAAATGTCAATATTTTAGTGCAAGCTGGAAAGATAATGATCTGTGCAACATCTGCTCTGATGTTAGCTTGAAATAAGGTCTAGTTCTCATCTGAGGTAAGGCAGCCCCTGTTGATTGCTTAGTAAATAAAGATTACTGGTGTTTTCAGCACATGAAACAGA
Source organism: Perdix hodgsoniae (assembly GCA_035772895.1). NCBI lineage: Eukaryota > Metazoa > Chordata > Aves > Galliformes > Phasianidae > Perdix > Perdix hodgsoniae. Next base: position 2,410,927 of record JAPSGF010000088.1, read on the forward strand.
ATGTTTAAAAGAAACATAAGACATTTTTAGAACACATACTGCTTGAGTAATTGTATTGATTGCAATTGTATTGCAATAACTGCTTGAAACTGTATTGAGAATGAAGCTTGTGAAGTCTAAAAAAAGACCTTCAGCCTGAGTATCCAAAAAGACACGTAAAACAAGCTTTCTGTATCAATTGTTGTTTGAAATATTGGGTAGATCCAGAATGCTTTCAAGCATGAAACCAGGTTAATTCTTCTGCAGGTAGGTACAAAGAATATTTTCTTTGTTTTGGTTTTTCAGCTAGCACAGTTCAGGCAGCATAGTTACTTATCATTTAAGGCAGCAGAGAGTCAGAAGAGATGAAATACCTTGTAATCCTAATAAAATGTGGCTGTGCAAGCAGTGATGGCCTAAAATCTGGAAAGACAGAATGACTCTATTCAATGTGTGCGTTTGGTTTTTTTTCATAATAGATAGTGCTTCCTTTTGAAGTCATTGTAGAAGTGGTTTCTCAGTGTTCAATTTAACTCTCCTTTTCTTTCTTAACTGTCCAACCAAATCAGTTATGGCTTTCTCTAGCTACCAAAAATACTGGATTTGTTATTTTCAAATAAAACTACTAATGCTACTAAATAAGTAATTACTTGCATTACCAGATAGTGCTTTGATGAAAATTTTAAATAGAAGTGGATAAATTACCTAATAAAAAACATCAGCCCTATTAAAAAATAATTTTCTGATATGAAATGCAAACCTGGTTCTTAAGCAACATAATTGCTTAAATAGTATGCAGAATTGCAGCATATGTGTCTTTATAATGATAAAAAGGAGAAATTTTAATGTAGAAGTTGTTAAATAACAAGTAACACGTTTTAGTGAGCAATCAAGTGGAACACCTCTTTGGGAAAATAACTAAAAATCCAATCACAAAAGAGGATAAATCTATTGGTAAAGCCAACATTTCCTGCTCACAGATCTAAATCAGCCATTGCTATCTTTTTATCCTTTTTTAAAAATTTTGCCTAACTTATGTGATTGTGCTTCTGGTTCAGTGGCTCCCTCAAACTAGAGTGGAGGACAGCGTAAGTTTGAATCTGTTTGTTGATGTGCATCTGCTTTAGATCACCCCAGGGATGCAACCCCATACTGATGTTGCCTGTTTTGGATCATCCTGTGGACTCCCCACTGTTACGTGGGAGAGGTCTTTGCCTGTATCTGTCCAATGGTTTCTTCACACCAGCCTACCTGAGATAAAGCACACAACAGTGGTCTAAACCCTCCATGGATATTTGCTGTCATAAGAAAAAACGCAGCTCTGTTGTGTCGGAGCAAAATCAGCCACCTCGATGGCCTGCCTCTGGCTGTGGTCAGCAGGAGATGTCTCAGGGATGGAGAATGAGAACGTAAAAACCACAGAGTGATGCAGTCCTCAGGCACCCTTGTGGCCTGCTGCCTTAGGACTTGCTGAAACACAAGAGATTTGCATTTATTAGTCCTGTGGGGATCTTCCTTTATGCATTTTTTGCAGATTGTGGTTTGGATCCTTTTTTTTTTTTCTTTTTTTTTCTTTCCCTGCAGCAGTTTAAATCTGTGGGTCATGATTATGTATCTTACTGACAGTTTATTCTTGCTGGAGGAATGGCTAAACATTGAGGCCTTGCAAGTTTAGCTGTGATTAAATCACTCCCAAAGCATTTGGATGTTTAACTGCACTTTTTGTCCAAATCCACAACTGAATGAATGGATTAAACTTCCCAATTCCTCTCAAGGTGGCAAAACCTGTCTGGTTTCTTTGGGCATGGAGAAAAAGCTGGAGAAAGTTTAGGTGGTGTGCGGAAAGTAGCGGCATGCAGCAGAATTTAGGCTGTAACATGGTGTTCAGCTCTGTCAGCAGCCACAAGGTCTGTTGATCAGGACATCCTAAATGAACGTGCAGTGCAGTTTTAAAAAGGTGCATGTATTAGGGCATTTTCTGTAAGTACTGCAAAACATGTTTAAAGTAGAACTGTTGATTCAATTTCTTCATTAATACTCCTTTGTTCTGCTGTTTCTCCGCATTAGGCCTCTGACTTGGATTGAAGAAAGAGGACCAGGAATGAGACGTGAAAAGAAAATCAATTTCTGTTTCACCAGTGGTTGCCTGGAGAACTTCCCTCAAGCCCCAAGGTCTGCTGTGGGCCTTTTCATGCAGGATCAGAACCTCTTTGCCAAAAAACTGCTGGGACAGGTATCCAAGGAAGAGCTGGCTGCTGAGAAATGGCGAATTTTGCGGTGCCTTGACCTTGCTGGGATGATTCAACAGCAGTGTGAGCAGCCAGAGAAAATCTGTTCTTGAGGTTGCTCTTCCAAGAGGAACATGGCAGACAGGAAAGCTGTAGGTCTGGAGCTCAGTGTTGCCATCAGGCAGTTGTTTCTGCATTATTACATTATCTTTGACTGAATGTCACTCCTAGGCTCTCTGTGTGGACTGGAGATCCTGGGTTATGCCCCATGCCTTCTGGTGTTTGCTCGAACAAAGCAACATGTTACCCTGCTCTGATGCATTGCTGTCCTTTCAGGCAGACAGGAACTTAGCAACAACAAGGTTTCTTGTGGTTGCTTCCAAGCAGTTCAGTTAGTAATGTCCCTGAGGTCAGATCATGGAGGATTGCAAATGGGTAACATGATTTTCCTTCTTGAGTATTCTTTCTCTTCTATGTAGAGCTATCTGAAAATGAGACATACAGGATTATCTAGAACAAAGCTCTGAATGAGTTTTCGACCTCTCTGCTTGATCGGCAAAAGTTGTGCCTCCTCAGTCCCAACCTTTTTCTTCTGGGTACTCTGAATTGGTTTGTGTGTTTGCTCTAATTAGAAGTTGTGCCTGTTTAGTTTTGTGTTTCACGCTGGAAATCATCTACCTTCAAACTGAACCTATAATGGTATCAAACCAGAATGGAAATATCTTGTTTTTGACAGGTGCCAAGTTGAGTTCATTCTATTTCTCCGATGCCCTATGCCAACACAGAAATGTTTTTTCAGAAGAGATTAAAACAATACATTAAATTAATGTTAAATTAATCACCTGATTACTTCCCCCTCCACTTTTTAATTTTTTTTTTACATTGGAAGCGTTGAGTTACTGCCTTTCATTTATGTTCTGCATTCTGATTCAGCATGTGAATGATTCTCACCTGAAAATAATGTGTGTCCTGATACTAAGAAAAAAATGGTGTTCTCCTGGAAGCAGTAAAATTCATTAGAAATAGTGATAAAATTAGAATAGAACTGTAGAAAATAGAGCAATTTGCAAATATAGCCGTGCAGTTACCAAGTATCACACCTGTGGGGATGGGTGTTCAGCATTCCCTGGTAGTCCCAGGATCACATATGAAGACATTATCACTTCCCTGAAGAATAGTTTTATTGGAGAAGAAGCCTGAATGGTGCACAAAACTGTTCACAATTTCTCTGTTTGCCTTTATTTTCTAATTACAGCATTTGCCTATGCTGTATTAATATAGTAGCAAACTTCAGTCTGCCCAACTGTTCTCTCAAATGCAGAACCATCATCTCTTTACTATGTTATCACTTTGGCAATTTTGAATAAGGACTTTACATGTTATGGGTGTGTATATAACTACGACTGCACAGTACCGATGAAAAAAGGTTTTCCATTAAGTCAGTCATATTTATTCTCAAGTTAGATACAGTTCAGTTACAGTTTGAATCAGAGAAGGAAAGAAAGGCTGACTTTTTTTTTCCAAATAATTCAGATTTTAGGAGCAACTAGAGCTTGATATGTGAATGAATTCTCCATACAAAATATGTTTAAATCTATTATATCTGTTAAAGTGAAAAGCATTTCAAGTGTTTGAAATCCACGTGTGTCACTAGCAGACCCATGCAGGCAGATCATGTGCTTGTCCACACAAACATATCCCTTACTGAGAATTCTCAGGGACTTATTTATGAATGTAATGGACTTTGCTTGAGTGGACCTGATGCTAAGTGAACGGGAAGGATTTTATCCCAATGGATTCGTGACAAAACACAGGAAGTCCATCCTGGATCAGAATGAAATTAAAATCTGCTGTGTATGTGTATCTGCTGTGTATGACAGCACACACAATTTCCTGTTTACTGCCAAACTCATCTGTGAGTCTGGGGTGAATACCACTTGCTAACTGACAGCAGGTAGTCAGGGAGGGACAGCAAAGAGAAGGGAGATTTCACGCTCCCCAGAAGCACCTAAATTAACCACTAAGTCTCCCTGGGGCTGCTCTGTAGTTACTCACGAGAGCTGTAGTTAGCTGTATTCCTATAAGGAGTAGAAAATAAGCTTGTGGGAGCACTGCAAAGCAGCAGTGTAGCTATTCAGTGAACTGCCCTGGAGATGCCTGTTTCTATAGCAAGCGCCTGGGGAAATTAGCTGGTTATTTTGAGCTGGTGGAGGCAGATTCTGGGTATCCTGCACTGTCCTCCATCCCCACTGTTCCTCCCAGCAAATCTACTGAACGTTGAAAGCCTGGAGCATTCAAACTGCACTGTTTGACACTGTGAATTTTCTGATGTACTGCCATGGTTTGTATACAAGAACTACTGGGTATCAAGCTTCAAATATATGTATTCCTTAATCAGATGTCAAACTCACCAATAAAAGGACTGGAGTTCTTAATCATTCCTTTTAGTTCTGTTGTCCTTCATTAGCAATTCCTGTGCTGAAAATCTCTCTGTCGCACTGGGTTCTATTCCCCTTTTCACTCCTTATGCCCTGTGAAGTCTTGCCAGCAACTGCATGCTGTGATCCTTTTCTGAAGCCCGCAGCTGTCTCCTCCTGTTGCAGAGTTTTGAATACGAGTGTCCTGGGGTCGGAGACCTTATCTCAACCTGTGATCCCTCCCACAAAATTCATGCTTTTCTGATCCTAGTCTGCCCCCTGCCCATGAGTGCATGAAAATTTAAATCTCAGCTGGACACTTCCAGCTTTCTATTCGAAAGCTGGTGATTTCGAGCACCCTTTTTGAACCTGATAAATATAATCTAAAACATGTTGAAAGAGGTTTCCTTGTGGTTTAATGAGTAGCTTAATAGTAGCAGAAAAACTTTCAGAAGAGTTTCTCAGTATTTGGCACAGTCTGAACTAAGCCAGCTTATAGAAGTATGAAGAGCTAAGTATGAGGTATTGCATGGACAGATCAGTACGCATTCTTTGTATCTGTTTTTTTGCTGCTACTGCTGGAACTGTCCCTGCTCCTGTGGCACAGCTGGAGAAGTCCACTGAAGTATGCCTTGTTAACTTACGCTTAGTGCCATGGAGTTGCTGCAGAAAATGCTGCATTGTAAATTGTTCCTATGTGAAGGAGGAAGCCTCTTCAAGGCTTGAGCTTTGTCTCTTGCCATTGAGCCGCTAAACTCATTCAACTGAACAGCTCAGCTGAGTTGATTTGTTCCAAACTCATTTTCAGAGAGCTAAGAGCTAAGGGAAATGGAAAATTTCCATGGAGCAAAGAAACAAGGATGCGAGGTCATGCAAAGCTGTGGAGGACATTCTCACTCAGGATGGTAGGTCCCTTCAGGCTGGCAGCATGGCCTTGAGCCTCACAGCGTACTGTGGCCCACAGAGGCAGCCTAGTGGGACAACTGGCTCCGTGCTTCCAGCAGGCCGGAGATCTGTGCACTGTGTTGTGTAGGGTGTTCTGGGCAGTGTGAATAAAATCTGACACCAGAAAACTAAGCGTATTCAGAAACGTAATTCAAGATTTTTGACAAAGAAAGCAAGTTCTTTGGGTAGCCTTAAGGGCTGGAAGCTGTTACCTGTAGAGACTGGGTTAAATGGAATTGCAGGTGTCTGTTGGCAAACCTGTTTTTATTCGCAGAAGTTATGTAGCACAGGTATGATCAGAGCAAAATTCAGCCCTCACCCAGAAGACAGGAGGTGTCTGTGCATCATTACACCGTGATTTTGTGCAAAATACCTGAGCCAGCTCTGAATGGCCTCCTCAGGTCCTACATGGGGCTGGCTTCTTCAGTAATTGCATCTGAACAAACGTGTTGTGTTTCTCAGTGATGTTTGCCCACGTGGACATACAGGTCAGACTGAAGGACCTGGCCAGCTCCTGGTCTTCCGCCTAAAACTGCCATCATCAATAATATTTTCCTCCTGTTCGCGCTTATCTGTGGGGCACCAGTAAGAACTGTAGCTTTTGCTTTCCTGCTGACACATGCTGATTAAAACCAATGCTTTGGAACAGAGGCATAAGGCTCATGAGGCTTGGGGCTGCCACATGGCAATGCTTGTGAAGCTGTGGGAATGCTGCCTGTGTCACAGCTGCTAAAGCTCTATACTTAGTGCTCTCTTCCATGTCCTGACAATGCATGCACCTCACTGAGACCCACCTGTGTGCAGGTAAATGAGAAAAGAAACCTCAGAACTGTAACTGAAGTTATATACTTGTATGGGAACTGCTGAGTCACGGCCTGAGCCTCTGATTGATCACCTGAGGTGAGCACTGAGTCAGCCCTGGGAGCACAGGTGAAGGCAATTCTCCTGTGCTGCTGGAAGGATGGAGCCTGGCTGCACCTCTCCCAGACCCATTTAAGAGCTGACTGCCAGGGGGGAGGGATCTGTTCTGGAGATCCACTCTGCTGGAGTTTCATAAGTGAGCCCAGGATGTGGGTGAGCATCTTATCTGTTCTCTTTGTGTTGCTTTGCCTAACTTTCTTGTTTATTTCATAATTATAACATCTTAATATTCTTTGATTTTACAATACTATAATCAAGATCTTCAAATAATAGCTTATGAACACACCTGCTAGCTCTTACAGCAAATATATATATCCTGATCTAATGTAAAGAACTTGTTTAGTCCTGCTTACTGCTAGAATTCTAGGTGGCATTCAGTGTGAGCTGATTTTGTCACTGCTGCTAGCTTTGCAAGCTGCCTCCTAATGTTGCTGTTTGCCACCCCTAGTGTGACATGTCATCCTACTGACTATTGGAAAGCCACAGCTTTGCCCTGGTAAAGGTTCCCATACAGAGAGAACAGCAACTGGTCTGTAAAACAACTGGATTGTCTCCATGTAATGAACAACTAGCACAGCAAATCAGGGCTTTCTGTTGCTTCACACATGGCTGTTACTCAAGCAAGAGGTAACTCTTAAATGTTGTGTTAAATACAAGCAGAAAATCAAGAAAAAAACACAGCAGGAATAATGTCCCTTTGTGGATAATGTGTCATGTGGGATATCTGAAAGTCCAGGAACAAAAAATTAGAGATTACTCTGTGTTTGTAGGAAGCAGTAGGTGAACTTTTTTTTTTTTAGTTTTTCTTTTATGTAATTCAAATACAGTCAAGTGTAATTCAAGTAATTCACTGAATCTCTGCCTGTGATTTGGGAAGCAGCATAACAATAGTGTTTGGTTTTACTGATTTCTCTGCTACATCTCTCTTGCTCTGTATGTATATGGAGTCAAATTGCTCATTATTGTTCTTTGTGATCTGCCCTGTCCCAGTGATGACTTAATTTATTTTCAAAAATGCACCATTTTATGGGAAGTTGAATTGCCTCTTTTATTCTGGTTATCGTTAGCAGTACTTGTAGGTATGAGTTTGCAAAGTGTTGGTAGCACTTCAAATGAACGAAGACACTTTTAAAAATGATTTTTCTTTCTAGCACTGGCACAAAATACACATTTATATAGAAAAGGCCTCAGTTCTGACATCTTCCTATTGATGACTGTACCTACATTTTAACGTGAAATTTTTGCACACGAGTTGTGTTTAATTTCCCAGTCTCGTTCACACAGTGTTGATGTTTAGTTTTTTCCTTTAACACTGATGAAGTCTGTTTGTGTCCAGAATTTGAATGTTATGGAAATTTCTTTAGGAACTTGTTAAGATTTGGAATTCCAAATGCGTTATCACTCTGTCTTTACCTTATTTTGTCCTATGGTATTAAGCCAGTTGACCTAAGCCGTGTATGTCATTGTTTCCATGCTATATACCCTGAGCTTTTCTGTTATGCTAGACGCAGTGAACTTGAGCACAATAGATTTTGTAGTTTTTCATGTATATCTTCCTTCTTGCTGGACATGCTTTTTTTGCTTTACACAGTGCAATCCACCTGTGCTGCTAAGCTGCTGTGTAAATATGTTTGCTTCCCTTATAGTGCCACGTCCTGCTGTTTTGCCTTTGCCTCTGTGTGCTCATGAGACTGTTGATCGCATCTGTTTTTACAGATACCAACTTAATTATATGGCTGTGCACCATAGCACTTCCATATAGTTACAGCATAAGTTTTTCTGTTAAATTATCAGCTCTTAAAGCTTTCTCTGCTCTTGATTTTGAGCTTGATTTCATCAGGCATTCATTTTTTAGCCTGTCATCCCATCCAGTTAAGGCACAGCCACCTTACTGTCAGTTATAGCCAGGCTATACGCTCAAGAATCATTTTGGAATGTCCTCTATTTCAGTCATCAAAGCAGCTCTTTGCAGGAAAATGTCTTTCACAGGAAAACAACGAGGCTCTTTTTGTTGTTGTTGCTCAGGCAATACACCTATTTTTTTCTATTCAGCACCGTGAGTGATGTGCTCTGCAGCTATCCTTACTTTTTCCCTGGTGCATGGCATTATGGGCACCTCAGTAGAGAAAGGACATGGAGGTGCTGGAGCAGGTGCAAAAAAGGGCAGCAAGACACAAGGGCTTGGAAAATATGGCCTATGAGGAGAGACTGAAGGAACTGGGGCTGTTCAGTCTGGGGAAGAGGAGGCTGAGGGGAGACCTTACTGCTCTCTTCAAATACCTGAAAGGTGCTTACAGTGAGAGCAGGGCTGGTCTCTTCTCACTGGTGACAGGTGACAAGATGAGGGGAAATGGTCTCAAGCTGTGGCAGGGGAGGTTTAGGTTGGATATCAGGAAAAACTTTACAGAAAGGGTTGTCAAGCAGTGGAATGGGCTGCCCAGGGAGGTGGTTGAGTCACCATCCCTGGATGTGTTTAAAAACCGTTTGGATGTGGTGCTCAGGGACATGGTTTGGCAGAGGGTTGTTAGAGTTAGGGTAGGATGGTTTGGTTGTGGTTGGACTCAGTGATCTTGGTGGGGACAGTGGGGTCCATCCTGACTCTCTTCAAACAGTTTCCATCCTCTCATTGAAGGGAGCACACATGGGATGAAGAGGTGTCTGGAGCACCTGCAGGTCCCTGTGCCCAAGGGGAAGCCATTCTCTTTAGCAAGCGAAATGGGACAGGGTAAAGATTCCCAGGAAACCGGTCCTCAGGTCCCCCACCCTTCTTTCTCCTCCTGAACTGTGGTAATTCTCAGCCATAGGTCCCAACTCCCAACACTGCATTGGTCACTGTTAGAATGGCATAATCACATGGCCTCCTGATGTCACAAGTCATCCCACAAATCTTTGTTCTAAGCTCTATAAATAGGGGTCCCTGCATCCAGAACCTCTGGTCACTGAGTGACAAATGCCAGTGACAACTTATCTTTGAGCTTCAGAGCTGCCAAAGTGCCTTTTCTTCCAAGGAGGCAGGGCAGATTACCCTCCTGCCGAGATGAGGCAGCTGACAGGGAAGTTCCACCCCACTGAGTTGTTGAAGGTGGACCCACCTCAGAGCATTGAGGAGCTGATGAAGGTGGATGCAGAGCTGGAGGAAGAGCTGATTCACCTCCATCATGGTGGAACCCTAACAGGAGCATTGCTCTCAGGCAGTACTGGGGGAGACCCAGAACCCACCCCTACCATCGCATGGCTGATATATTTAACAATAGAAATAATGCTTCCTATCTTATTCTGGTGGCCCACGATGTTAGAGGTGGATGTTGGAAGTATGGCTGCAGAGGTTGAACCCTCCTGACAATGTTCCATTACATGTTGTTGCCATATGACAGATGGCAGCAGAGGGGCAGTCTGACAGAATAGCATCTTAGATGGAAGCGTGTATGAAGCAAAAGTTTGGAACTGAATACCTCCATGCTGAAAAAAATGGCACCCACTGACATTCTTTGACACTTGCTGAATATTTGTGGAGATCAAATAGTGGATGTGAGCGGAGGGTGGTGCATTTCAGCAGTGGTGACAGCAACAATCAGCCACCTCTAGTGATGTAGATTGTTATGAGCATGGCATGCAGGTTCTAGTTCGTTGCTGGAGGAAATGCATAGCTAATGGTTTGAATATGTTAAAAAACAGTGTTTTGCTGCTGAGATTTTGCTCTACCAAATAGTGTTATTCTGTTCTTTGTATCTGTTGTAGTTCCATGGAAACAAGGGAGGCATTACTTTCAGAGTGACCTTTGTGGCCCAAGACGATTCCTGTTCATTCAGCACAGCCCAGGCAAGACAAAAGGTTGAACACTCGTACTGCAGCCCATCACAGCAGGCGTCATTAGGGCTGTGCCCTCTGCCCTGGATGACACAGGCAACGTCAGAGAAAATGCTTTTCCTCCAATGTCCAGTATCCTGGAAAGGGCTCAGGTGCTGCAGGAAAGAACTATCACCTCTTCACATCTTCAGTCAAGTGTCTGGGCATAGTTGTTTTTTTCTTAACCCTTCTCTTGATAAGGAGCATTTTGTGTGCTGAGGTGACAGGCAGCAGGCCACTGAGCAAATTCTGTCCTCTCACTTACTCCAATTATGTCCTCTCCCATTTCTCCAAACCCTGAATAATCCAGAGCCTTTTGGACCATATTGAGAACATATGGGGATTTTTTTGTTTGTTTTTTCCCTTTTTGTTTTTCTCCTTTTTTTTCTTTCATATTTTTTCTTTTCTACTTGTAGAAAAAGATTGTAACAGATTGTAACTGGTGCAGGCTAAGACTGAGCAAGACAAAGTCCTCTGGGATCTGTGTGGAAAAAAAAAACTTCTCTTTGTAGGATCAAGAAGACTGGATCTGCTTAATACTTTCCAGATGTTTGGTAAGGAAATATATGAGATGTAGGAGTAATGCTGAAATATCTGTATTTCCTCATGCTTGTGTGTTTGAGTTAAGTCTGAGCTGTGGCAAGGGAGGCTCGGACTCCATTGCAGGTGTGGAACGAAGACATTTATTGTAGATGCTTACAACCTCTTATACCCCCATAACAACCACCTGATCACATGTACTAGCCAGGTACCTTGTACTGTATTTGTCTAGTGCAAGTAGCTACGGAATTGGCTTACTCACTTGCAAGGCCATTTGTTCATAATGTCTTTGTTTGTCCAGCATATCCCCCTTCCTTACTAGTTTGAGCAACAAGCACTTGGTTGATTGCCTTATTAATATAAAGAATATATACCAACAAACATGCAAAAGCTGAAAAACACATTAATCCACCCATCAAATCAACCCCATGAATTTTCAACATGTAGCTTTTGCCCCGCAGATCAAAAATTTTGTGAGATAGTCGTCACATTGCTTGATGCTGAGATATTGGCTGTAGTATCCACTCTCCAGTTGCCTCCGTAGGCTTCGGTTGGGAGGATACCCAGAAGGTTGTCATGGATCTGAAGAAGCAGCAGGAGATGTTGATGGTACAGTCAAGCAGGGCCTTATGACTCTGGCTGGAGCCCATCACGGTCCAGCACCTGTGGAAACACAACCATCACCTCTTCACCCCCTTCCCTCTCTGTTTTTTTTAATAGGGATATATATATTTAAATCACTGAAATTACATGTTCAGAACCAGAATTATGAAAGCCAGGCAGGTGCAGGTAAAATATCAGTTGTAAATATGTTTGTACACATTACATTAAAGAAAAGAATGTTTGGATTCCCACAAGTATCCCATTTTAAATAACTTAGTGAATAAAGGGCTAGTTAGAATTCTAAAAGTGGTTAAACAATGAAAATGATATGGAGTCATTAGTTAGGGATGGAGTTTGGGATGCAGAATGGAATACTGTAATGAATTTCTAGAATTAATTGTAATAACCACTTCTTGTACCATGAATATGCACATATTCCCTCTATAAATAGAGATGTTTACTTGCTTTTGGTGTGCGGGCTAAGAAGGAATTATCCCTCCTGCACCCAGTTGGCCAAATAAAACACACCTACTCTACAACTACTTTGTGGTTATAGAGTTTGTTCTGCAAGTCACCAGGGCCCCAAAAGGTCTTTAGCCATAGGTCAGAGTGCATAGCTGCGTCCCACAGCCTCGCTCCCACGTTTCTGTGTCACAGATCGTAGCCCCATCTACTCCTTCTATGTTATGGGAGACCCACACAAAAAGTCACTTAGATCGAAGCTTTCCACTTCAGCGTGGTGCTTCTGCAAAATGGTGCCTGTTATTTTACAGACCACCTCCTGCTCCTTTGTTACACTTGTTCCCTTTGTTCCCATTGCTCACCTCTGTCCTGCAGAAGTGCTTGTGGCTGTGCAGCTGGTCCTGCTTCTTATCAGCAGCCCTAATTTCTGCTTCCTTTCAGCAGCCCTAATTCCTTGCCACCAGTCAGCTTGATAGCTGATTATCTCCCAAGGCTGACCCTGGTACAGGGTCCCTGTTTGGGTGCCATTTTTGGCAGGAGAGTCGAAGACTCCATTGCTGGTGCAGAAGGAAGATGTTTATTGTAGGTGCTTACAACCTGCTATACCTCTATGAAAACCCCTCAGTCCCATGTACCAACCAGGCACCTTGTGTGTGTTTACATCTGGTGCACGTAGCTGCTGGGCTTATTTACTCCTTTGCAAGGCCATTTGTTCATTATGTCTTTCCTTGTCCCACACAGCTATAATTTTTTCTTGTGGGAAGTGTCCCTAGTTTGGAAGCAAGACTCAACATAGAGATTGACATTAAAATATTCGGGATATTTGTTTATGAGCACAATTTTACTTGGCAGTGGGAGGGATGAAGTAATAAAACTGGAGAATCGCCTAAATTAAAAAAATAAATAAATAAAAATATAAACTCCCTGCGCAGCAGCACTTTGGATATAATTTCTGAATTTTAACACTGTTCTAACTGTAGCTCTGGTGCTCAGGTGCATGTCTGTGGAAATGATATCTGGAAAAAAGGTGCAAAATGATGTATTTCTTCCTGAGTCTCAAGGATGTTTGGTTCATTTTATGAACAACAACAAAGCTTCAACAGCAAAATGGAAAACAAACCATAGCAGGGTTAACATATAGAGTATTACTTGAGATACGAGTTATCAGAGATTTCACTCCCTGAGAGGCATCTCTTTGTTATGTTTTGTGAGAAGATTCTGCCAGGCCAAGGATTGATATATATACTTATATCTTATATACTTATTTACTAATGTGTTTTTTCTGACATGGAAAAAAACAATATTCTCAGAGGAAGGAAGAAGGGGCAGAAAGGATGTCCTTTTGTCCTGTGGGGGAAAGAAGGACATCTGAAAATTATCTCTGTATCCAAAATGGGAGCTGGCTTTTTCCCACAGGGAAACGTTTCCCCATCTGCATTGCTGTTCCAAACCAGAGCTTCAGAGAAGCTGCAGGAGCTCGTGGCTGGGGAGGGATTAGCAGAGCCAAGGATCATCATGTCTAATGGGGACTAAGAGAAGACACAGAGACTAGAAGAGAATAAAGTTTCCCTTGAAACAGTCCTTGGGAATGATATCATTGGTTTTGATCAGGAATCGTTAACAGCATGAGTGCTCTCCAAAACTAGGTAAACCCAGCTGATGCTAAGTTATTTCTCTTAGGAAATGAGTTGTGTCCAAAGTTACTGAGCAGTCCTCAGCTCATTAATTGTACTATACTGTCTTTAGACAATGTCAGAGTTGAGGTCTGGTAGCCCTTTTTCCTGCCCATTGTCTTGAGTTTATTGACCTGGAAAATGCAGCCTTCAGTCAGATCTTCTGAATTCAGGGGTAGAGTGACAGTCTGTCTGGATCACAACTGGCTGCTCTACACAAAACAAGTACCTCCTGGCTTGGCTAATTCAGTCTTTTGCACCTGTCACATAAAAGGACATTTTTTCTGCAGCCCAGCGAGCTTCCCCCACAGTATGTGATTCTAAAATTATTGACACTTTTCACCTTCTATGCAAATCTGGTACTCATTCTGCTTTTGACTAGTACTTGCTAGAGTTAAGTGCTGCGGACACCAGATTTTTCTCTGTCATGACAAACAGGTAACGCCTCTATTTGTACCCACATAGAGTACAGTTGGATTAAACACCTGAATGAAGACAACTTATGAATACTATTAGATCAGTATAAATCAACTGAGCTATTGGATTATTTTAATCAGCTTCTTTTTTTTTAATAGATGTGAATCCTTTTTCTTTTGAATACAGAGAAATCCTCGGAATATCCTTACAGTTAATACATGCCGACTGCCTCCTATTGCTGGTTCTATTTTCTTGTCATCTTTGTCCCACCGTAAAATCTGAAGTATGTTGCCTAATTTGTGCAGGATCCCTCATAAATGTTGTGACACTGAGTAAATTTAAACAGCAGCAGGTTTTATTAGTCTATTTAATGTGGCTTGTTGGAGCACAATGTGTACAGTTTGGCTGGAGGGGCTGAGAGGCAATTCAAGACAATGAAAACCCAGGAAATATTCGATGTTATTAAAATGTATGGAGCTTCAAAACAACAAAAAAAAAAAGTCTGCAAAATGCTGGATGGAACTGATGTTACTACTGGAGTATCTTCTCTACTGTTGGTCATGTGTTGGTGTTGGTGTCAGTGGAACAAATCCACTCCATGGATTGCTATGTTTGCTAGATGAGCCAATCCAGCTGTTAGAGAACAGCTAGAGATAAAGTAGTTTCAGAGAAACAGTGACTCACTTATCCTTTGAGAAGCCTTTGTTGACATCATTTGGAGATTTATGAAGTGGAAGCTTTTTCATATGAGCTACTAAATGGCCTGGCTGGCTCCACACCAGCCTTGAAGAGAGCTGGATGCAGGTGAGGAAGGCCCAGTGACCTCAAGCAAGATGAGATAGATTTGCAGATCAAATTAGGGTTTAGGCAAAGACAGAAAAATATCTGGCAGAAAATCTGTTGAGAGCAGGCCTTGGAGCAAGTCTCAGAGAGAGGAAAAAGGGACCTGTAAGAAAGAGAATCAGGGGCTGGGTTTTAAAGAAGAGAGGGAGCATGAGGGAGGGAAAGTGTGAGTGAGTTGGTTGACTATGAAAGTGAAGTACTCAGGAAATGGAAGAAACCATTTTAAGACAAAAACTGAAGTTGGAGTGTTTGCATAAAGCATCAATCAGACAACAATGAGAAAAAAGATACGTATTAGTGATGAGAAGTTGTTAGAAATAGGTGTATATGTAGTTATTGAAGGAAGGCCTTTATTTAGAGAGGCAGACTTTAGGAAAGAATAGCAAATATAATGTGTTTGGAAATGCTCATGAGAGATAGAGTGACTTTTAGGCAATTAAAATAAAATAGGGAGAGGAGAAAGAAGCTTACAGCTCAGAGGGAAGATGGACCTACAGAGCAGCAGAGAGAACGTGGGCGTTCCAACGGAGGCAAGATAGTACAAGGAACACAATGTCAGGAGCAAAGCCTGAGCTGTATATAAAAGAAACATGTGAATTCAGAGGGAAAAGAGTTTTCTGGATAGAAAGAAGGATGCACTCCCACTCAGTAGCACTTTATTCTCCATTGTTCACTTGATACTTGCTTTGCCTTTGATTTTATTTTTGCCTTTTATTTTTATTTTGTCCATTTGTCCCTCCATCCACCCTCACTCATCAGGGAGTAGTTCAGAAGTTCCCTCAGGTTGAACTTAGCAGACATTTTAGGCAGAATACTAGTTGCATGGCTGACTTCTGATAAATCACAGATGAAGCACTCTGCCTGTCTATTGATCATGCTGATTTGCCTATGGTTTATTGTCTTGGAAAAATCTCTTTTTGTCTCTGTATTTAAGAAAGGTGTTTCTCTTCCAAACGATTTGCAAACAGCTGGCAATCCTTCTTTGTTGTGGGAAGAACAGGTCACTTGGCAATGCAATAAAAATAGACTACTTATGTACAAAGATCAATAAATCCAAACACAACCATTGTAGCAAGTGAGTGGAAATGATGTATCCATGAAAGAGGGCACAAAGTCTAAATCTAATTACTTAGTGAGAACTACTTCCACTAAAAACTACTACCTTTTGATATAAAGGCCTGTGCAATTACGTTAATCAAGAACTGACCCAAAATAAAAGGACCTACGGCGACATCGAAAGAGTCAAAAAAGAAAGACGTTGGTATTGGAGAAGGGATTTTGAGTGTGTTTATAAAGGTAGTGTGATGAAGATTCAGAGATGGAGAAGCTGATGATCCCATAGGATAAAAGCAGTAGTATTTGTAGCCAGTTTTCAGATTAGACCGCTACCAATCTTGAACATATGGATTAGAATTACTGAAATCAGTAGGTAAGAGATATGGCATATGAGGTATTCTGGAAAGATGTGTTGGTAATTATTCAGCAGCATCTGGTATGGAAACCCTCAAAAATGTTGTTATACAAATAAGTCAGAATGTGTCTGAAACAGGTGCTGGAAATTTCTAAATCTCTTTTTTTTCTTTTTTTCTTTTTTTTTTTAACAAAATATTGACAAGAATAGGACATGGCTTCAGATGTTCAGGGTTTTACAGATACCAGCTACTGTTATAGCAGAGCAAAATGGGGCCTTGAAAGAGGATGTGAAAAATTCAACGCATTAATCAAGAAACGGATGAAGGTGAAAACCAAAAACTTGAGCAGAAGGTCATAGAGTTGAAAGCTGATGAGCACTATCGCATCTGATGCCCTGATAGAAAAAGCCAAGAAATGCTGTGACATATCAAAGAAGCAGATAAGTAGTTTGATAGTTACTGGAATGAATGTGGAAGATGGCAAGCTCACAGAGGATACTACAAGGGAGAAGTGGTAGGATATAAAGGCATTCACCTTGGAAATGGATGTTTGTCAAGAGATCCCTCCCTAGGTAGCAAGCCAGAATTCCCACTGTTATTCCCCTTCTTCCTCTAGCAAAATCAGAGAGGGTGGAAAAGTCTTATGCAGAGAAGGAATAGTACTGTGTGGGACTGGCACAAGGCAACAGAGCATGTCTTTGAGTGTTTCAGAAAGCACAGAAAGCAAGAGAGTTCCTAACTTGATTAGAGGGATAGATTACAGATAATCCTGACTTTAAATTAAGCTGTCAGTAGCCTCTCTTGTATCCATTAACATGAGAATGAATTTGTAGCACATCACAGTGGACATCTGCATATAGCATGTGATAATAGCAGCTCCTGAGAAATGCTGGTGAAAGCTGTAAGAGTGTTCTCCTCAGAGATGCTGGAGAATAACACTGGGATGCTGCTGTGCAAAGCATAGAGTGAGGGTCTGTGGGAAGGCAATGTGTGCAGTTCTGCCTGATGTCTCTCCAGAACCAGTGACAACACATTATTAACATCTTGTTGTCATGTTTTATCCTAGGATGTTCCTAGTGGGTTCAAATATATTAAAAAAAAAAAAGCATGTATTTTTTTGGAGGATACAGGGAAAATGTAATTTGTCATTAAATAAATGAATAACCCAGTAGTCACTCTGCATATAGAGAGGGGGAAAAAAGGAAGTTCATGTATTACTTTATTACTTATTAAGCAATTCATTATTTTAATTCTTGGTAATGAGTTCAGTAATTATTTATTTATTAAGACAGTTTTGGAAAGTACAAAAAGTTTATTGGGAATTGAAAAATGGGATTTTTAAAAATTAGAAATCAGACAAGACGTTTCACCTGATTAAATCTTGATTTCCACAGGGAGAAGCAGTCTTTGTAAGCAAGAATTCTTTGCGAGGTGAATTAGTTCCGGTAATTCCAGTCTGTTTCCTATTAAGAAGAAAATCAGGTAACAGATGGAAAAATACTTGCATGCAACTACATTTAACGTTAAATGAAAGGAAATAAAGTGGTCTCCACACACTGGCCCTTAATAGGAAGTAGTTATCAATTTGCCACAAACTGCAGGCTAAGCCAGTCCCAGAATAGGTGCTCGTAAGTCAAATAAAATAGGAAATGAAATTAGTGAATTAAATGTAGTGTAGATTTTTACGAAATGTCCAGCTTTGTCAGCCACGGACAAGAAGGAAAGTTAGGGCTGTTAAGTACCTCCTAGGGTTTCAGCACAATGTAGTGGATTATGCAATCTGCACCTATTAGCATAGATACTTTACTCTAGTTGACAAAAGTGTGAGTATCAATGCAGATTGTGCTTGGAAGCAGATGACATCAGCTGTTGTATCACATTCTTAAGGCTCAGTGGAAGAGTGCAGAGGTACTCACATTCCCTAGCAGCCCACCCTCCTGAAGCTTTTAAATCCATCCAACAGTAGAGACAGAAATGTGTTAGAGATGATGATCTAGTCTATTTCTGCTCCAAGCATGATGAAAAACCACCCTCCCTCCTTGATGCCCTGCAGCAATGATAAGTTAATCTGGAAGTTGTCTTCAGGATGACAGATGTTGACTGAATATAGCAGTGGGAACTGGTAATGGAATAATTTGCTAGTAATTGGGAACATCAGAACATGTTTAATAATGTGCAGTTTTGCAGATCGCGCATAATATGAAAATATTACAAACTTTAAGTTGCCATGACAGCTTTCTTACAAAAACTGTGTGTAATTTTATGTGGAAATGGTGACAGAAGCGATGCCTGGTTTTTAAGTAACCAGTAGATGAGCTAGTATTGAGGCAGGGAGGAAATTCACAGCATTCCAGCAGGGAAAACATTACCATGTGGGCAGAAATGTGAACTTAGGGATGTCAGCCCTGTGGACAATCGAGACTGGTGGGAGGAGAAGCAGAGAGTGAGGGCGCAGGAGCAGAGGTTATTGATGGTCATAAATAGTTCTCAGGACAAAAAAACAAAACAAAATCTTAAAAGCTGGTCAGAATGTGAGTAAATAGGTGTCCTGTTAACAAGTATAAAAACATCAGCTGGAGCATTATGTGCTAGGCCAATACAAGAAAAGCAGATTTCTGTGTATTATACAGCACTCTGAGTGTTCTGAGTTTGCAAGTAGTACAACACTCTGAGTCTGCAAGTACAACACTCTGAGTTTGCAAGTAGTACAGCACTCTGAGTAGTTCTGAGGTTGCAAGTAGGATGTGGAGAAACCTAGAGTGGAAGGTATTTGGATTCATATATCAAAAGGCAGGGGAACAGGGAAAATAATAAATTTGGTCTGTTAGGGGAGGGAGGGAAAGGAGAACTTGGGGGTCCACTGTGCTTGGGTCCACTCTCATTCTAAAGGATGGGACTCCTCACCATATGGTAGTGTCAGATAGCCTGCATGTTTGCATGAGCCATGGAGGTGGGCTGTTTCACATAGGTGTTTGTCCTCTGTAGAAACAGGTAGGAATGCACAGTGAGTTTAGGAAGTCCTAGATGCCTTATGTTTTTAGGGAGATGGTGGCTGGAGATGCTGCTTTGAGATGCTGAGAGTGCATTGCTGGCAAGTGATTTCCCTGGGATGAAGTGCCCCTTGACTTGCAGTCAAGGCAGCTGCTGGGAGAAAGATGAAAGCTGGGCGGCAGGGGCTGAAGAAGGCATGTACTGGTTAACTTCTGGGGTAGTCAGAGTCCAGTGTGTGCCACAAACCCACTGACACTGTTGGAAGTTTTATTTAGCCGTCAAGCAAGTAGCACAAGCAGAAGACACTCGACCACAAGTTGCAGACATTGAGCTGTTGATCTTTCGCTATTAATGCTCTGGAAGATGCAAATCAGCATAACTAATCCTAATTCCTCTCTAGTCAGGCATGATGAGCTAACAAATAGACAGCTAAAGGAGTTGATAGCTTACATGTCCAAAGATAGATAGAATTGCTAGGAAATTCTGCTTGGTTGGAGTTACTCCATGCATAATCAGAGTATCCAATGTGTGCAGGAATTCAGTGAGCTTTTTCTAATCAAGTGACTTTATAATAGTGCTGATCATTCTCATGCACAAAACTAAAGACCTGGAAGGACACTTGAAGAAATGCACAGGAAGCACAGATTTCAAACCTCTGGAAAGGATTTAGAAATTCCAAAATATTGAGATATTGTTACGAGGTCTTGTTGGATAGTTTTTGAGGAAATGGAAATGTGTTAATGAAGTTTCAGAAGACTGATGTGTATAGAGAAAGTGCACTACAGATATGAGACTGCAGAAAAAGAAGAAAATGCAGGTGAAAAAAAAGACAGTCTAAAAGTTAGCTGAAACTGATGTGAACTAGCAAGGACTATGTTAACAACAAAAGAAGGAAATCAGGAAACTAAAAGCACATCGGTAAAGAAAAGTGAGAGAAGAAAAAGTTTGTTTTCCCCAGGCAACCCTGTAGGCTTGGGGAAGACTGGCTGGAAAGCTGCCTGATGGAAAGGGACCTTGGTGTACTGATGGACAGTCAGCTGAATGTGAGCCAGCAGTGTGCCCAGGTGGCCAAGAAGGCCAATGGCATCCTGGCTTGGATCAGGAATGCTGTGGTGAGCAGGACTAGGGACGTCATCCTGCCCTGTCTTTGGAATTGGTGAGGCCTCACCTCAAGTGCTGTGTTCAGTTTTGGGCACCTCAGTACAGAAAGGATGTGGAGGTGCTGGAGGAGATCCAAAGAAGGGCAGCAAGGCTTGTGAGGGGCTTGTAGAATATAGCCTATGAGGAGATGTTTAGTCTGGGAAAGAGGAGGCTGAGAGGAGACCTTATTGCTCCCTTCCAATGCCTGAAAGGTGATTGCAGCGAGAGCGGGGCTGGTCTCTTCTCACTGGTGATAGGTGATAGGACAAGGGGAAATGGCCTCAAGCTGTGGCAGGGTAAGTTTAGGATGGATATCAGGAAACACTTTACAGAAAGGGTTGTTAAGCAGTGGAATGGGCTGCTCAGGGAGGTGGTTGAGTCACCATCCCTGGATGTGTTTAAAAACCATTTGGATGTGGTGCTCAGGGAGGGTTGTTAGAGTTAGGGTGGTATGGTTAGGCTGTGGTTGAACTTGATGATCTTGAAGGTGTTTTCCAATCTAAGCAATTCTGTGGTTCTATGTTAACACAGGAAAGGGCTGGGGAGTTCCAGGGGCATTGATCCTAGAGGGAAGAGAATGAACGATACTGCACTCCTGCTCTGGACTTGTGTGTAGACCTCTCAGACTTGTGTCTGAATCCTTCTTTGGCTTTTGGCTCAAAGTTTGCTTTCTGAGGCATTTCTTGCGATAAGACTGACTTATCTAGGAGATGAGAGGTGGTGTTGCCCTGTGGCAATCAACATCACTTTGTGGACAGTTTCACATTTGAAAGCATTTCTTTGGAGCTGTTTGCCTCTGGAAGAGATTGCTCAGGAGTGTTTACTGGCAGAAGATCTGGCCTATGACCAAATAACTCCAGCTTGGTATGGGAAAACTGGGGAATTATACCATCGCATCCTGTGGAAAAAAAGGATGCAGGTGGGCACCTTGCTGCTCCCTTTTATCTGCTGGCAAGGCTCAGAAGATGGGAACAAAGGAGTTTCTGATATCTCAAAGCCAGAAGCTGCTGGCTCCACCGTTTAGGACTTATAAATAAGTTTGTACTACCATTGGAAAGTCGTTATTGTCAACCAAACAACAACACCCAACAACCCACCACTACTGAAGATCAACAACTGAACTACAAACCACGCTGGACCCATGGTGGTGACTATCTCCCTCTTACTTCCTACAAAGACTCCTTGCTTTTATTTCCTATCTTTTCTATTGCTCATCTTCCCTTCCCCATCTCCCTAAACAACTAGTATTTGTAATAAACAGGTCGGGCTAACATTTGACCCGTTGTCTCTTAATTAACATACATTAAAAGAACCTCCTCTCCCTCCTATACATTGGAGAGAGACAAGTAGTAGGTTACTCCACATAATCAGTTAAAATGTTACCCATAAATCAACTATATAGTGAACTTTATTCCAAACGCTGTTTCTTCCTGCAGCTGAAATAGGAATGTGTAGCCTTGCCAAGGAGTTGTTTACTTTCGAAGGCCAAGTTCATCCAAGTTCATCCTCCGGTTACCATTAGCAGTTTCATCTTCAAAGATCAGTGTGTCAGTATCAGCTTATCATCACTCACCACTCTCCTATCCTTTATCTGTGATGTCTACATCTAACTCTGCAAAATCTTAGTCCATTAAGGGAGTTCTACAGAAGCCTAACTGGAAGAATGTTTGGATATTGAAAGGGAACCCTTTCCCAGGTAAGAATGGAGAGAAATTTCCCTATAGAAGCTTTATCAGGCTTGGATCTCATTCATGCTGTCTGTCTTACTGTGTTCCATGGGAGAGCAAGCCTCAAGATAATCGTTTTGCCTCTTTGGGACAAGAAGAAGCTGCCTGGCATTTCCTCAGTGTTTCATCCAATAAATGAAGAAAAAAGAACCCAAAAAACAACAACATGGGCCAATTAGTACAAATCCCGACCAGGACTCAGTAAGGTCCAACCGTGTACTAGCAGCTGCCAGTGCAGGAACCTAGACCGACA
This sequence comes from Perdix hodgsoniae, assembly GCA_035772895.1. Lineage (NCBI taxonomy): Eukaryota > Metazoa > Chordata > Aves > Galliformes > Phasianidae > Perdix > Perdix hodgsoniae. Next base: position 2,433,324 of record JAPSGF010000088.1, read on the forward strand.
TAACAGGGCACTGTGTGTCTCTCAGTCTGGTGAGGTGGGTTTATCTGTTCTTGATTTCTGAGAAAGAAATGAAAGGCAGCCTGAAATTTATAGATAATGTTATTTTTATGAAGACTCTCTGGAACACTGGTGTGGCTTAACAGATGGAGGCAGGGCAGAGATTCACACTGTGATGCTTATTTATTAATCCAGCTTTTCCTGAGATGGAGGGAAAATATGCTGTTGTAGGAAACCTTTCCCCCTTCCCTGGAATGGAAAAAGAATGACATCTGGTCCTCTTCTGTTCAGCTGTGCTGGGGCTGAATATTTTCCCCAGACAAACATTTCTGAATCCTGTGATATTCTGGCTGCTTAGAATTAGCTCTGGTAGCCCATTTCTTTTTCCCACAGAAAACAGTTTGCACGAAGTAGTGGTTTTGATGCACGTTGGTGCCCTGTTTCTGCTCTATGTGCCTATCCAGAAAATATTTTAAAACATAACAGAGTCAAAACTTAGCAGGGGCAGCTCTTGCTTGATGGATGCAGTAGCAGGCTGTTGTTAACTCTGTTGTCTGTAAGAGCTTTGAAACGGTGGGAAGAAGGTTGATTTCTTACTGCCCATTTTCCTGACAGGCAGAAAAAAAGAAGAAGAAAAAAAAGCAGCATTGATGGAGGAGTCACTATGAGCTCTCCTTTCCACTCATCAGTCTACATGAAAAATATGAAAATATCCTCATGTCCTCTTTGGTTCTTCTCCGCAGGCAAACATCCCTCCTTCTGACTGATATTCTGCATCAGTGAAAGCTAAAATAAACCAGAGGGGCAAAGGCCCAGAGTCAGGAGAAAGCGGAAGAGTAAAGGATAGTGGGAAAAAGAGACTCTACAGAAAGTTTGCATTTATGGGAAAGGTGCAATGACTGACAAAACTGGGGGGGGGGGGGGGGGGAAGGGATAGTTTATTCCTCTTGAGGGCTAATTTACTAGCTTAATACCTCTGTAGGAAGTTCCAGGAAAATGATCTATCAGGAGCATGATAACTAGCAGTTCCCATGGAGCACAAATCCTGGACTAAGGAAAGTGCCAGTGGCTTGATTTCTCTTTGCAGACACAGATAAGATTAGTATACCAGCTCCCACAATTACTGAGCTGTGGAATTGTGTCATTTTAACATTTGATGTTAAGAGAGCTGGCAGGGCTTAGGGGACACAGAAGTACCCTTTAGTTACATTTTCTTCCATTGGTTCATGCATCTGCTTTTGAGATGATGAGACAGCATGGCCTTGGATCTGATCTTAAGCCTGCAAGAATACAGATCCCAGTGCATAAATTCACTAACAAACTGATTTTGCAGTTGGTGGATCATTCTTGTTGAGTTGGTATGTAGCAAAACAAAGACCCAGGTGGCCTTTGTCCATCTCTCTGCTATTTATAATTGAGAATAATGGAAATCTTTCGGTTCATTCATAGTGGAAATCTGGTCAGTTCATTGTTTCAGCCAGACATTTCATACTTTTACACAGAGAGCAGACTCTGTCTTGGATTGGTGCTGTGTTCAGATACACTGCTTTTGCCTGATTATGGATTATTACCTTCCACTTTTTTCTTAGCGGAAGGGAAGCAGGGTGGGAATCACAGGAACTACACAATGCAAGGAAACCAGCAGCTTTTCCTCCTTGCCATATGCAAGGTTTTATTGGTGCACTTTTTCCTTTCAAAGTGCTCATCTGAGCACTGAGTATCAGAATTAGGGAGAAAACTTTTTTGAGAAACAACTAGTGTGCAAAGTACTGAAGTATTTCCTCAGTGTCATCTACATCACTGGTATATTTCAAAGTATGGCAAACTGCTTTGAAATCAACAGTGGTCTAACCTATGTCTCTTCCTTTGCCTCTCTTGTCTCCTTTTCTCTGCTGTGTGTTGCCACTTAATGATCATGTTATAGAGGAGAAGCAACATGTTTGGAAGAGACGATCCCTTTGCTTTCTCAGCTTGGCTTGTCACACATGCAGGCCAGTGTCTGGCCTCTGGAAGGAAGGAAAACAGAAAGGATATATTACTGAGACTTCCCAGCAGACAGCAAAATCAATCTTTAAGCTTGTGGCATATGGCAAGTTGGGAAATGTCTAAGCAGAAAATACCAACTCTTTTTACTAGCTCTGTGTGTACAGTCTAGGGCAAACCCTTGACTGTAGAACAGACCAGTTGAATTTTCATATTACTGGTCACTTGTTTTCTAGGAGTTGTTTTTGAGGACTGCTGAATGGGCTTTGCCATGCACTTGTGTAGAATTACTGAAATAAGCAAGTCTTCTAAATCCCACCAATTACAGCTTTTTGGCTCTGAGGGTAGCCAGCACACTCCAGGGAGAGTCACACTTGTGTAGCTTTCTTCTAGCAGGTGAGTTACCTTGTGTGCTTCTCCAAAACCATGGAAGGGGAGTTGGAGGTCACAAAACAGTGGTAGTGGCTTTGCAGGATCTAGAAATGGATTTAATGTAGGATGGTAAAATCAGCCTAACAATCATAGAATCAGAGAGTCATAGACTCATAGAATGGCCTGGGTTGAAAAGGACCACAATGCTCATCCATTTCCAACCCCCTGCTATGTGCAGGGTCACCAACCAGCAGCCCAGGCTGCCCAGAGCCACATCCAGCCTGGCCTTGAATGCCTGCAGTGATGGGGCATCCACAGTCTCTTTGGGCAACCTGTTCCAGACATAGGACCATTGATCACAACACAAAGTAAGTCCTTATTTGTTCAAGCCTTGCACACACATGTAGGCCTGTTCCTCTGTGTCCCACTGTTTCAGAGCAGCAGCCTGGATGTTAGGAAATCGCATACGTGGTCCACAGTCCTCTCAGGAGGTGCCAAGCAGAGTAGGGCTGATCTCAAAGGACTTCACTCTGCATTGTTCTGTGAGCCAAAGACCTAAACTTAATCTATCAGCTGAGTAAGGAATTATTTACACAGTTTCACGCTTTCAGATCTTACTCTCAGTTATTCAGAGCTCTGCTAGTGAATGTGTAACTCAGAGAAGGGAAAGATGTATGAGGCAAATCATGAATGATGCAGGCAAAAAGAAAACTCTGGCGTGATCGTCTTTGAAAAATATGTAAAGAGATTTCTGCCGAGAGCAGAGAGAGTTGAAAGGGCAGTGGCCTTGTTAGGGCCTGGCTCTGCAGCAAGCATGGTCCCGCTCGGTGGCACCACGCTCCAGGCAGAAGCTGGTCCACCATTCAGAAGAACCACCAGCTAATTCAGGGAAGGCCATGAAGACAATTGCCATGGCTAAGGGATGTAGTGAGAAAAAGCCAACAGTGTGCTAATCCTTCCATGCCACGCAGTATTTCATTAAAAGTTATTTGACCTATATGAAGGTGCAATTATACTGTGAGCGTGCAGCATCCTGAAACCTAAAAATATTGATGACTAACAGCATCCGTATGTAAATAAGTGGCTTTCCAAACAGGAACAACACCTTTCTTATGCCTATATAACACAACACAGATTTTGTCTGGCATTCCATCATGTTTGACAGCCCGCAGTTCTTTTGGAGTAATTTTCCCCTCCTTTCTGGGATATGAATATAAATGACATTTCTTGCTTCAGGGCATTTGAACAAGCTCCATACAGATGCAGCACATAAATTCGTTGTAAATGGTATGTCACTGTCATCCTCCAATTCATCCTCCAGCTCCTTGGCTTTGCTCCCACCACCCTTGGGCAGCAGTTCCTCTAGGGATAGGGATGCAGCAGCAGCTATCACCACTACCACCACCAGGGACCAATAGTGTTCCCAGATGGACCCCAAGCTGAGAAGGAAAAACAGAGATGTTTCTGGGAAAGGCAAGCTGGGCAGAGAAGTGCTTCACAGCTAAGATGGTGTTACACTGCTCCCCAGAACTGTTCCTTTATCAAAGAGAGATGGTAGGCGTACATGTCATTAGTGTGAGTACTCACTGCATGTCACTGAAACTGGAGGTAGATGTAGGAAGTAGCATAGCTCTTGACTTTTCAGAGTGAAGGAGGCAGCAAACAACAAAGATGAGCTGGGCCAAGCTTAAAGTAAATGTGCACACTTCTGCATCATCAAAGCAAAAAACAAAACTGAAACAGTCTTCTCGTTATGGTGACACATTCAAAAGAATTTAGAGCTAATGATAATTACACAGAAATCGGACCTGAATATGCTGGACGCAAGGAACATTCAGGAAAAAAATGCTGAGCTGTATTTAGTACAATCACATACCGACAAACTCATTTCTGAATTCTTCAAATCTAGGTCTGTGGGATGTGCATTGCAAAAGCCTGGCAAAAAGCAGGTACCTGGTTAAATTATAAAAACAGAGCAATATTGCACTGTGGAAGGACTGCGGTGACTGCAGGTACTCCAAAGACTCATGGCAGTATAGGGAGCTGCAGGTGTAATAAAGTCAGTGTAAATCCTAAATTTGTTTAATTGCAAAAATTTTAGTCTGTGGAGAGCTTAAGAAACTATGTTCTCTTTCTGTGTCTTGGTAGTAAGTATTGGAGCTGGAGCTGAAAACATTTCTAAGAATGAATGTACAAGAAACACTGTTTCAGTGTGAGAAGTTATGGTAAAGCACAGTGAGTGTGTTTGCTGTATATCTAAAAAGAATGGGTCGATAACTTCCAGGACAGTAATTTGCTGCCTGGTATTTAATGGTGTTGGAGTAAAGAAAAAGAAAAAAGATAGTGGGATGTTTAGGAAACTGAGAAGAAGGTCTGTGTTCTCTCCCACGTCAGAAAAATATAAAGTGGGTGTGGATAGAAAAGGAAAATGAGATTTCTGAAGCATGATGTTACTGAAGGGAAGAAAAAGCAATTGTACTGAGTGGTGATAATCGGGAATGATTTCTGTCCGAAATGGATGTGCATTACAAACTAATCTGTCCTGTAAAATTAGCTGAAGTGGTGTCAGTTAAGAGTTGCTGGAGCAGCTGCATTTGGGTGAAGGTCTGCAGTACAGCTTTGAAGTGCAACTGACGCTTGTATGACAGGAGGTATTTAAACTGGCCTCATTCAGGATGGCAAAACTCTTTGTACAGGCTCTGAGATGGGCACTATGCAAAAGTGATAGGAAATCCATTAGTTCCAGACTACTCCAACAGAGGGCTGCATGTACAATGCTGGAAGATTTGATTTACTGAAGGTTGTCTCAGCAAAGGACTCAAGGTGAAAATGGCAAATAGAAGAAAAAAGAGGCCCACAGTCTGTAATTCCCTTTGTTTTTCTACACAGAGGAGATAGAAGATACATGACAGAAAAGGAGGAGAGAGGCAGTAGGCAGGAATGGCAGTGCAGATACTGAGTTGGGTGACATGTTTAACAGTGGGGGAAAGGAGAGACAAGAAAGGTAGTTTAATAACTGCATGCAAATAAAGTCAAAGTTTAGTCACAGAATATGTGCTCTGACATTAATGAAAAATAGTTATAAGGTTTCGTAAGCTGCAAGAGGGAACCAGCAGGTGATACTGAAAAGTAATGGGTGGAGGCTCCCTTTTACTTCAGTGCAGAATTGGATGAAGGTGATGATTCCTGGGAGTATCAACCTCAATAAAGAGGCAGTAGCAAGTGACAGAGAGCAGATTATCATCTGACCAGGTACCACACAGTTCTTCTTTAAGGCAAGGCTGTGGGGTTTTGCAGACAGGAATGGTTTGTTTTGAGAGAGGACCATCAGCAAATGCTGCATTAAGCCCAGGATTAGCCATTCTGCCTTTGCGCTTCGATAGCAGTCCTTCTGCCAGATGAATGACTTGCAGAGATACATTGTGATCTGGATTTGTGAGGATGATCTGGGTTTAAAAAAAAAAATAGCTGAGAGGGAAAAGGTGGTTATTTTTAACCCAGATCAGTTCATTATTCCTGCTTAGCAGGACAACCTTAGAGTCAGCGAGGCATCAGTGGGAGGGCTGCATGTTGCTGAGCAGGGCAGGGTTTCTGCCACCTGAAGTCAGGGCTGTGGGATGGGGTTTTAGCCCCTGCTGTGAGCTCAGCTACTGGAAATGTGGCAGGTCTTGCTCTGCTCAGAGCTTTATGTTTGGATGAGTTGGAAGCCATCGGTCTGGATTTGAACAGATGAAGATTAACTGTTAAAGGCTGCTACTTTTCCAGGAAGAGTATCCCTATTCTATTTTATTTTATTTTATTTTATTTAAGATTCTTAAGTGGGTAAAAGTGCCCATCTCTGCAGGGAAGAGAAAACAGTGTGTTTGCTACCACAGAGGCAGTACATAAGGCATGCTGAGGTGCAGCATGGCCAAGGCTGGCCATACAGCTGAGGAACAGGCTTCAGAACAGGGTCTGAAGTACATAAAATACTTTATCCTCTTCTTTTCTTGTTGTCTTTTATCTTGGGAGATTACTGAACTGAGTGCTTTTCATAATGAGGCCAGAGTGCATTGGAAATGTCTTCGGGCATCAGTTAATAAACCACAGAATAAAGGGAGAAGAGCTGGCTAAGTGCAATCCATCGTGGTCTTTGCCATCAGATCTGCAGAAAACAGCAGCCTGCTTCTGTGCTGGCAGGGGAAGAAGAGTGTTGGGGCCGGAGAGTCCACCCACACCAGTTTTGACAGCTCAGACCCACACCTGATGCAATTAAACCAAATTGCCTGGCTCTATTATCTACTGCCCTCTTGGAAAGCAAGTATCTAATCTGCTGACAGGCTACGGCTGCTAATGAGACTGAGCTATGCAGTGGCATGGCTAGTTTTACCCTCTGCTGTGTGTAGGAGAGTGGAATTATAGATGGTGGGCCACGTAAAAATCCTACACCCTTCTGTAAATGAAAGCCATAAAGTAGTGGCTGTGGCGAGTGGTTGTGCAGTTACCACTAATCAACACAGCTGGATGTTGGAACAATGCAAATGTTATTCATTTTCTGTCTTTTTTATCACAGAATTTCAGAATGGCTGAGGCTGGTAGGGACATTTCGGTCCATCTGGTCCAGCCCTTGCTCAAGCAGGGGCACCCAGAGCAGGTTGAACAGTCCCAGCTCTCATCTTATTACTGTTTCACACAGAACTTGTTGCACTGCTATCAGTAACGTTGTCCAACGCTTCCCTTTGTGAAAAGCTGTTTTCAGCTGCTTGTAAAAATTCCTAAACGTTTGGGCTGTAAATTTCCACACCAGATACCTGGCTCAACATAACTAGTTTTGGAAGATTTTCACGCATTCTGGTTCTAAGGCTTTTTTTGAGGCATTACTTAAAGAATATGCATTATTTTGTCCATGGTTAAGTTCTAACGCATTTCTAATAGTTTAAAGTGAGAATATAGCACTTGCTGTCCCCATGGTGATCCACCAAGATTTGGCAATGCTATAAACATACAGAAAAAGTCCTCAGTACAGGAGCCCTTGGTAGAGGAGAGATGTGGACCAGTTGGATTGTATCTAGGACACAAAAATGATCCAAGGGATGGAAAGCCTCCCCTATGAGGACAAGCTGAGTGAGCTGGGGCTGTTCAGCCTGGGAAAGAGAAAGCTTTGGGGAGAGCTGATAGTGGCCTTTCAGTATCTCAAGAGGGGCTATAAGAAAGAAGGGGACAGACTCTTTAGCAGACCTGTTGTGATAAGACAAGGAGAAATTGTTTCAAGATAAAACAGGGGAGATTTAGATTGGATATAAGAAAAAAATATATATGATAAGGGTAGTGAAGTACTGGAACAGGTTGCCTGGAGATGTGGTGGATGGCCCATCCCTGGAGACATTCAAGGTCAGGCAGAACAAGGCTTGGAACAACCTAATCTATCTGTAGATGTCCCTGTTCACTGCAGGGGAGTTGGATTAGATGACCATTAAGGGTCTCTCCCAACTCAAATGATTCTATAAAAAATATCAGGAAATTCTTCACTGAGCACCATGCCTCAACTCCAGATGCGAGCAGAAATGAATGTCATGCTCCAGGAATAACTGAGCAAATAATTATGTGCTGTTTGTTTGCTGAGTCTGTGGTTATCTTGTCAGAATGAAGCTTGCAAGTTTCTGTATTTCTACATACGTTCGTGTGTTGGAAGTGAAGATACTTTGTCTCAGCTCTTAAAGTAGGAAGAATGTACTTTCGTTGAATAAGGTCTGCAGGACTTGTCCCTCAAAACTCCCCAGTTTGAGGCAATACGAGTTTGTAATTCAAACCTCTGTCCTTAGTTCACAGTTACATTGATTTTTGATGGACCTGGGAGATGAATTTAAAAATGAGGAGTGCCTTTCCTTCCTTCAGGGAAACACTGCAATTAGTCAAAGGTGATTGTCTTGATAGAACATCACACACCCAGCTATTTGTCTAGTCTTGTGACTTTAAATCTGATGTATTCATCTGTTTGGATCAAGGAACACAGAAACAGTGATAGTCTATTTATTTTAATGGTTGCTGAACTTCTATTGAGAGGTATTATGCATGGTATTTGATTTTTCTGCCTTTACATCTTCGTATCTCCATGGTTACTGTTTGATTAAACTTTGATCAAAGAGAAGACTAATTGTGCATTTAGTTGTTTAACCCCATGGAGAAGGCATTCCTAGGATAAGAAAATCAATCCTAATTCATACAGGGACAAAAACTAAAATCCTTTGTCAAGTAAAGTTCACATTTAATTGAAAAATACATATGTTTCTAGAACATGGAAGACATGTAGTTTTTGTTCTCTTTTTTTTCCCTGGTATAAACCTGCCATTCCTTGTTTTTCATCTGTTGACTAGAATTGTCTGCTCAAGAAAGAAAGAACTTAATAGTTAAAAAAAAAAACAACCCTTATATTCAGTGTTAGTGACATTGGGCAATCAATACTTGATTCGAAAATCAATGCCACTTTCCTTCCATTCTTTGAAAATGTTTGCTTGTTTGCATCATTGCAGGCTGAATGTTGAAGATGGATGAGATAGATTAGTAACATCCTGTTATCCTGGCCAACTTCAGCTATTGGCTGGGAGATCAGGATCAGGGCAGCCTGATCCCATGTGCATTGGACCAAGGAGTGTTCAAGGTATTGCAGTGTAGTTTAACCAGTCAACATATCTTGAGACAGTCTATAAGCTTCAGTGAAGGAGTATTCACAGGGAACCTGTGACATTCATTGCAGTGCTTGTACTGGGAAGGGCAGAGTAAACTACAAAAGTAAGGAGTGTGGGACCCCACCAAAGAGAATGCTGGAAGCATTAGGCTGCCAAGTTGGACGGAAAGGAGGGATTCTCATCTGGTTTTGTAGTGCTTGAAGTGGTTGGAAAAAATTCTGTATTTTGTATAAACCAGGAAACTGGCCATCAGAAAAGGTAGAGAGAAGCAACTCAGGCAAATACTAATACGGTAACAAAATGAGTCACAGTCAGGAGAACTGCTTGAAGTATAACACAGTCCAGGAATAGGCATCACAGACACTTAGGGGAAAGTCCTTCAAATAATGTGGAAAACAGGACAAGGAGGCAGAAAACAGAGTTTTGGTTAGGCTGAGGCAGCTAAACAAACTTGATAGCAATCTGGCTAGTAAATGAGCCTTTGAGGCTGTGAGATGTGCAGGAGTTTTGGGCTCTCATGCATGGATAAATCTGATAGTACTAAGAGACACAGAAATTAACTATCAAATCATCTTAAACGGGAAAAAGTGGCTAGGGGATTCTTTCCATGAAGGAGGGAATTACACGGGAACTGCAGACTTGGGTCATGTAAGCAAGAAGATACAACAGTCAAGTAGTTCATCTGGATTTCATTATAATGGAAAAAATGTATGAGATAGGAACGTGTTTGAGAGACACACAATTTGTGGTAAGATATGGCAGCTCCTACCCTACTCACACAAATCAGGGAATAAATGCGTTATTCATTTCTACATAACTGAGGTTAATTAATCACCTGGTCTGACAATGGTCAGTGACAAAAACATCTTGAAAGTATCTCAGATAGAAACATCTCATTAATAGAACATTAATCTCATCTCAACATCTCATTATTCTCAGACTATTTATAATTTGCCATGAATTTAAACACAGATGAAAAGAAAGTTGTTAAGATATGTTAAACAGATAGGAATGTGTGATGGCTGTCTATTTGGACAGAGGACTCTGCTTCTTTCTTCCTTGCTTCCCTGCCTTGTTTGGCTTTGGAGTATCTCTCATGGCTGTGGAGTATCACCATGGCATTAACTGGGACATAACTCATGCCATGACCCAAAAAACTTCCAGCACTTTGAAACCACTACTTTTTATGCCACATGGGAAACAGCATCCAGTTGCCCACATACCTAACTCCTCTCCTCAAACAATCAAGATAAAGGGCATTAGGAAGAACAACACAGTAGACTTTGAAACAGGAAAACTCTGTCAAGGGGCACTTTAGGCTAACTCCGAGATACAAGCTAAAGTGAATGAAACTTCATAGTGCTCTGCTAAGGACAGAAATGCGTCATATCAGTTCTGTCAATTAAGCATTAACAGAAATAAGCAGAGCTCTGAGCTGAAAGCTGTTTAGAAATGGCCACAGTAGTGTCCTTCTTTTAAGTCCTAAATATAGAGCACATGAGTATGCCATTATGGTTGATGTGGAGGATCCTGGATTGGCTGAACCTTTAAGGTCTATCTCTTTCTTTTCTCCCTTAAGCTGACAGACAAAATTGCTGAAGCAACAAAAATGCTGCTCAGTCAGACGAGCGGCAGACAGATGCCTGGATCATCTGTGTAGAAAATAACCATTTCTGGTTACCAGGACCTGAAACAGAAAATATGAGTTTAATTTAGGGACTTCTTTGGCTGATGTCACCACTTTTGAAAGGTTCAGAAATGCAAAGTGCTTTATTGAACTTCTGAACTTCTCATCATCTGTCATGGAGTTCAGCTTGGGTCATTACTAGGTGATGTTGTATACTTATGCCTATTTCTTGTTTGCTAGCTAAAGTGAAATGATTGGAAAAGTCAGCCTTAAAAATGTCTTATGTGTATGTCTTAGTTGTGCTCCTCCTTTTGCAACACTGCTGGACAAAGGTGAGAAAGAGAATAAGTGACAAATGAGAAGCAGACAGTAAATAGCTGTCAAACAGGAAGCTGGAAAGAAAAGTAATGAAAACTCTTAGCATTTATTATCTACTATAGAGGTTTGGGGGATATACGTTTATGATGCTTGTATCTGGGACCATACATACACATTTAAAATGAACTTAACGAGGGGCTGCTCTTGGTTTCCTGGAAAACAACCTCCTCCTGCTCGGTTATTCATCCACTTTTCTCTGCCTGTCAAGAGAAAGCTTCTGCAAGTTGTCCTGCTTCTCCCTGCTGTCTCCCAGTTCTTTGGCACTTCCCACGGTTCTCACTTGCAGCAGCCAGAAAGGATTTCGGATCTGCCTTTAAGATTCAAGCTCAGCCCCTGAAAGTGGACCAAGCCTGGTCCCTAAGGGGATATTAGCAACAGCTCCACAGCAGCGCTGGAAATCTTTCTACCTAGCCTAGCACATGCTAGAGCTGGGAATAGAAATAGAAATATTTACAAATTGTAGGGGGGGGGGGGAAAAAAAAGCAACGATGCTCTTCTGAAAAAGAAATTGGAGATATGAGAGTTGTTACTGTAAAAGCTGCTTATCACACAATCAGTAAAAAGGGAATTTCCACCATCAGAAATAAATGCAAAACTGTTCAAACTGGGCAAACTCCCCAAATACTCACAGAAGACAGATATATACAGACCTCTGATCTTATCAGGGGAGCTTTACCAATATGGCAAAAAGATTGTGACAGTTTATGAAAAAGGGGAACCCAGAATTTACCAGACTGCAAAAAAACCTCTTGAGACTGTTCTCATTTTAGCCTACTCACATTTCAACCTCCTGGGAGAGGATAAAAAGAAAAAAAGGGGCTAGCAGAGTTCAGAAAGTCTTGAACACAAATACTATTTGTTAAAGAAAAACGTTTTCACTTCCTGCTACTATAACTGATAATGCAGTGATGGCAGATGAGATCTGGAGTCAGCATTATAACAAATTTCTCCACCCAAAAGTAGTGGACAGGGTACGAGGAACCCTAGAAAGCTATGAGAACAAGGTTAAATGCTGCAGTAACACTGCAGCACATCAGGTAATGCTAAAAGGGGAGCATGTTGGTCTGTGCGCTGTGGCCAGTTAATCTTCACCTCGGTTGAATGATAAGCAGGCAAACTGTAAAGAAGTTAAAAGGATACTTAATTTGGAAGTTAATTTAGATTTGAGTTTGGTCTCCCCAGGGCACCAAGGAGTTCAGAAAGTGTTTGGACAACTCTCTCAGACATAAGGTTTGATTTTTTGGTTGTCCTGTGTGGCACCAAGAGTTGGACTTGTGGGTCCCTTTCAATCTGGGATGTTCTATGATTCTAACTTTCCTAACATGCAAACATGGAGTAATGAGCTTGCACTGGTTGTTCTTTTATTATTTTTAATTGCTAATTTTTCTTCAGTTTTCAACAGAAAGATCAATTTTTGGATAAACTTATGGTGAAATTTAGGTCCAGAGATAGTCCTTGGTAGTTCTCCTTCAGGTCAAACAAAAGTACAATTCAAGCCATTTTATGTGGTAAAGCATGAGAGGCTGGGAAAACAGATTTTGGGCTAAAACTAGAGTAACCTGAAGCTGCTTGAGGTTGAGGATGAGTGTGTTTGAGCATGAAATGTGAGGAAGGCATGGCCTTGAGAAGATGTGAAAAGTGTCTTGGATGTGGCACTGCTGGAGAGCTAATCAGTTGTGAATCAGAGCACTCTGCAGGCAGCAATTTCCTCTTATGCTCAGGAAACAGTTTTTGTGTACAGCAGTATAACGAGACAGGACTATATTAAGAATTCACCTGCTTGGTTTTGCATAGAAATTTTATCCTTCAGGGAAGATACATGTGAGATCTTTTAAACTAACCATGTTCAGGTGAAAAGAGGCATCAGTGTTTTTTCCTGCATATCTAGATAATAAAGCTGTATCTTTTTGATGACTTTGTTCACTTGTTAGGGGTGAAAATTTAAAAAGTGCAGTGAATTCTGCACGTGGATGCTGAGACAAAGAGGGACTTTCACTGGGGTGCACTCGTGGGGTTTCTACAACTTTTTCCTGAAGAATTTGTGTCTCTTGCAAAGGTGGAACTATTGCAGAAAATGAATGAATTACAGAGGCTCATCAGAGCACCAAGCATCTTTTTAATTCCTTCACTGCATACAGAATAATTATAGAAGGATGAAAGGACGAAGTACAGAAGCACCAGGTCAAACACTGCCGCCATCTCCTCCTTTTTTCCTACTGACCTGTCATTTAAACTCAGCATTAACTACCCCCTTCCTTTAAATAGCTTTTTATCCTAACCCACCCTCATAATTCTCAAAGCTGCTTGTACTTATTTTTGTTGCCTGCCTGTAACAGAAGGCTTTAATGCTTCATTTATTGTCACTGAGTAAGCTCTGTGTACTCTGCTTACATTGCTTCAAGCAACCAGGCAAAGGTTATCAGGCCTCAAAGTGCTAGCTTGGCTTCTTGAGCTAGAGGCAAAATAAACTCCATGAATTTTGGGAGTAGGAGAAGGTGAAGGAGGAAATGTAAGTAAGAAGTGGGCTACAGGGGGGAGCTCATATCTTGTATCAGTAAACACAGATGGGAAGAATTCTGTTTCATTTAGCTGCAGACTTAGAATATTTTTTTTTATATTCTTCTTCCTTGGAATTAAATGACAGCATACAAAGCAATCATGTCATTAATTCAGACCAGTAGAACGCATCCCTGCATTATAGAATTATTTCATTACAGTGAAGGATCAGTTTAAAACTTCATTAAAATCTAACCAGTAGAAAATAATATGATTCCACTGACATTTGATTTAATTAAAATCTCTAAGTTAGGAATATTAAAATGCATATCAACTCCTGAAGATCTCCAAAAGCTGCATTCCAGGTATCCTGCTCCTCAGTGCACCCAGCTGCTCGGACAGCTGAAGGCAACACAGGGGCATGAGGTGTTCCTGGGGTCCTGGCTCAGTAATGCTCAGCACACTGGCAGTAGAGCTTTTGTGCGTGCAGCCATTCAAAACATACTTGAATCAGTCAAGCTGGCCTTCACATTATCAGAATTAGTAATATTTGTTCAATTCAGCCTTGACAGTCAAAGAAGCAGACTGGCTCTCTGAACTGTGAGAAACAATGGCTGTGAGCCAAAGCCCACTGAAATTAAGAAGGAGATCCCCTGCTGACTTCAATAGCTTGCTGGATCTCACCCAGTGTGAGTAAATGACATTGCTTTAAAGTACATTTCTTTTTTTCCTGCAACAGCTTCACACAATATTTTCCATTTTGAGCACTGCTGTTCTTGTATGTTCAATTTCACTCTTGTATTCTTCCCAATACTTTGCAATTTTACATCGTCGGGATAGTTTTCTCTGTGGTTTCATAGAGTAAACTGACCTAGTTAAAATTAAAGGCTGCCAGCATAAATTAGATTAGGTTGGCCTAGTGATCTGAAAAAGAACTGTAACATGCTGTGTTTGTCTTTATTTCTATAAGCAAGAAGAGTCTGGATGAAAGGGCAGCTATTAGAGCTACTTCATGTACACTGTTACAATTACAGGTCTGATGGTATTCTATTAGGATGCGACAAAACAAAGTGATCAGTCATTTCATTTGGAAACATCATAATTTCACTGCTTCACTTTCAGCTGTAACATTTCACCTTCCATTTGAAACGTGTGTGAATCTAGTCAGTAATAAAGGAATGCAGATTACTGACCGCAAGGCTATGTCTACATTAAGACTACCTACACTGTAAGCCCTCAAGCCTGAGATAAAAAGAACAGCATATTTTAAGCTTTCGAGATTGCAGAAAGCATCTATCCTTACACTTCATACCCCAGCACAGGCTCCGCCATTCGTGAACAGACATAAAATGGATTATGCCTGTTATCAGCTTCATCTACTGATATGTATCGAAAGTTTTACTCTCTTTAGCCACAGTATAAATAATTGGAGGCTGAGCTGTGAAAATCTCCGGCTCAGGCTTTTAAAAAATTTTTGATTTTTTAAATTTTTACATTTTATTTATTTATTTATTTGTTTGTTTATTTAAGTAAAATGGCCAGACTACTATCTTGTTTATGAAGGCTATTCTCCCGTCAGACCTATTTTTCATGTAAATACCACTTCCTACCACTAAAAAGGGACAAGAGCATAATGGGTATTTATACTGAATGGAGTCCAGAAGCACTTTACCTTGGGAAATGCATCACTCTTCACAGGCAGAATCCATGCAAATATCAAAGGGAGCTTTATTAATGGTAATGAACAGATAATAATTACTGAATAACTGATGTTGACATTGCCACTTGCTGCTGTATCTAACTGCTGTGTACATAGTGAGCTGAATGTTTGTCTTCACTGGTAAAAGCTGTATTGCTTTGTTGATGCCTGGCTGTCCCTCACTCCACTATTTAACCATGCAGGCTGAACTGCAGGATACCAGCACTCCCATATTGTGGAAGTAGTTCTCCACAGCCGTGTATCAGAGCACAACCCTTTCTTCTCAAGCAGCCCTAACTGACCTTCCTGGATTCATTTTATCAATGTTTGCTTTCCCAGTAACTTTTATCCTCTGCCACATCCTGTCTCCTGTGCCCAAAGACAGCTTTAGGCACATATCCTCTCTTCTGCAATCGGTAAGCCTAGAAAATCCATACCTTTCCCAAAAAGTAAGGAGATCCTGGAACTTGTTCACATAGTTTCTCGAGGTTGGACCAGCTGGAACAAAGAAATGGGCATGGGATTACATTAATGTATATGAATGATTTTAAGGATAGGACTTGAAATTGACTGATGACCAGGCAAATATGTGCAAAACTAAGAAATGGTGGTGATAAAATCTAGCATAGTCAAAACAGAGCTGCCTAGAAGTCATTTAACAGTGCACAGCACACGGCAGCAGGTTAGGAACACCGGTGATAAGTGTCCTGGATATAAAAACAAAAACCCGTAGTGCAGTTTAGGTAGGTGTGAGATGTTGGCCATGCTGAACAGCATTATCAGCTTCTTAAGGCCAAATAAACAATAAATCACTGACTTCACTGCTTACCAAGTCCCTACATTGAGATTTACACAATAAACTAGGCTGATAAAATGCATTTTTAATTAGTATAGAAAACTGATACTCCTCGGCTGAAGGACTTATCTTGATTTTCATGATAAGCAGCATAAATGCACCAAGAAAATCAAGGTGGTTTCCTCATGTCGGGCCTTACATGCTTCAGTGCCTACATTCAGGCTCACTTTTGTGCTAGTGCCAGGGAGAAATTCTTTGCTCTGGTTCACAGGTCTCCTGAGGAGGCTGACCTCAGGTAAATATTCCCTGCCTAACAGTGTTGTGTATGCGTAAATGTATGCAGAGACACCACATCCCAAATAAGATTGATTAAAGGTTAAATAATCTTCCTTTTCCCATGAGGCTCTTGAAGGCTGCAACAACAGAGAAGGTGAATATCATCACTGCATGGTTCTTTCTGTAGTCCTACGTATTTTCCTTTATTAAAAATGTTTTGTTTTACAGACCAGATGCCCCATTATCTCTGTTATGATTTCTAATTACTCTGACAGTTGAATTTATCCCTTGTGATTTCTAGAATAAATGTAGTGCTGATTTTTAAAATTTTTCAATCCAACAACAGCTTAATTCTCTTTCTATCTCATAACAGTATGAGAAAATTGAGACTAGTGGAGGAATATTAGCTAATGAACCCATTCCCTGTAGTTCCCAGACAACCGATGCATTTTTTCCCATCTATATTTAATGAGACATTATTTCTCACATTGAAATAGCAAGGCTATCATGGTAGAGAAATTCTCAGCATGCTATGTGTATTCACAGCATGCTGCAAATCAGATAGATTCACAGCAAGGGGAAAAATACCAAACAAACAAACAAAACAACAACAACAAAATAAAACAGGAAATGATTACTTCTTTAAATGGATAAGGAAAATCCATTTTAAGCAATTTGAACATTTTGTTTAACTGAGATCTGAAATCTCAAATTTTATTCTCCACTTGCATGGCTTCAGATTGTTTCCCATTGGCTTCAGTGGAATTAATCCTAATTTACATTGGTCTGAGAAGAACGGGATCACCAGGGCTCCTTATTCCCATCTATAACCAAAACCCTGGTAGAGCTTTTTATTATTTGGATATGAAGATGCTGTAAAGGTTTAAAAGACTATTTGTGGTGCAAACAGGAAGACAAGATAAAGCAAAAATGAAGTGCTCCAGGCTGTTTCATTCCAGGGGAGTTGTTGTCATGAGCTACAAGGCATAGCTTTGCATTTCCACTATGTCACCTTCTGCTTGGGATTACTTCCCCTAGGAAGGCAGCATGAAAAGTTCCCATTGGAACTCGACAAGGTTTTGTACATACCTTGCCCGGGTCTGAAGTAGGCCAGAATACATGTAGCTCCAAAAGAACATGTTCAGACCTCTAATTATCCACTGAACTCAACAGTAATTCTTTGGAGACTAAATGTTTCATTGACTCAAGATTACGTTCCTTTAACAGTACCACGAATCCTTCTTTAATCCTTCCACCAAGCAAGTGTTTCACCTTTCACCACAGACTGTCAACAAAGAGTTTGAATTTACGAATGATCCATCTTTCAGGAATAAAATAACCACTTTTAGATCCTGAGTTCTTTAACACAATGCATTAATATCCCTGCTGAGAGGATAAACGCCATTCTTGATCAAGAAAAGAGAACAAAAAACCATCTGATTTGATTGATACAGCTATTCTGGTTGCATTTTATAGCATGTCCAATCAATAAACTTCATCCTCCTGATTACAAATGCCTATTCCATGCTTGGTGCTCCTCAAGATGCCATTCATTATAGAATTACTTATTTAATATGGTGGACAAATACCTGACTCTGCTAGGAGTCTCAAAGCCACAGAATGTGAGGAGCAGTTTTCTGCAGCCTAGCCATGGCAGTTTGTATACAGTCCTTCCACCCTTTGTTTCTTAGCAAATCAGCTCAACATGGTACGCTTTATGGGTGCAGGAAGTGCCCACTGTGGTAGTATTTAGTACTTACGACTACTTTGGGCTCTCGGTTGAAAATCTCAGAATACAGTCTAGTCAGAAGTAATTTTCTTCCAGTTTTATGATTTTTATTTAATTTATGGAAAGTAGCAGGAATTCTGACCCTTCCATGAGCTTTGCAGATGTTAATGATGTTGCTGGCATTGCATTAAAAAAAATAGTATATGGATGTATTGCAATACTAATCAGTAATTTTTTTACTCAAATTTGCTGATCAGATCAATAATATCTTTCCATATTAAAACGAAGCTGTAGGATGTATAAATGGAAATTTGCATTTCCATTTCATGAAAGGTGAGTATATCTGTATCATCTCACTGAAATTCCATAGACTTTTCCTAAAGATGTAAGCACTGAAGACAGGGGCACTGGGTTAATACATTAATGAGTTTGGAGCAGATTGCTAAAGCTTAAACAGGTCTCTCAGTCAGACTTCCTTTAACATTTTATTTGAAGTAATTTTTGACGGATAGTTATTGGTGAGAGTAATGACAGGAAAAGAAGCCTTTATTCTGGGAAGTTGGATTGTAATTTGAATTTAACTATTATTCTACCAAGAGACTACATCTTTATGTAAAATTCTCCCTCTGCCACACAGTTAGAAAAAATGTATGTATTTGTGACTACATTATTTTTCTATCTGTTTTCAAATGAATAATGCTGATGTGATTTCTCAAAAGAAAACAGTGAGAATTTAGGAAGATATTAATGCATATTTTGTACAATTCAAAAGGGCTTTCTTTTACTGAAAAGCAGTACTGATAAAGGCTATTTCCATTTAAATAATTACAAAGGAGAATCTCTAAATCTGTTGGAAGTTGTCTTACATTTAAATCACAGTTTGGAGAACAAACATAGTTTGCCAAGTTCTAATAACACATGTGAAGGAAGTAATAGCAGTAAATAATAAATAAAAATAAATTCAGAATTGTCGTTGTTTATGATTCATGCAAAGAAGCAAACAAGACTATCGTATTTGTTTATATAAGGGTGTTACCTGCTTCACACACAGCACTTGTAGAATCAAATGCTTCTCGGTTAGTATTAGGAACAACTGTCCCAACATGAACAAGAAAACTCTCAATAAAAAGCAGTTTAGAAGCACTTTACGCTGCAAAAATATTCTCCTGTCTGGTTTCAGAATAAATAAAACCTAGAAAATACCTTCATTCTAAGTTCATCAACACTGTTACTCAATTAGAAAAAGAATTGGTAGAGAAGTGGCAGTCTCAAAAATAACATTCTTTCAAGTTTCAGGAATAGAAATGGCTGAATAAAAGGAATACGTTATTACTGGTACCTCCACTGAACAAAGCACTGCAGTATTTTTAAGGAATGCGTAAGAATCCACAAAGGAGCTTTGATGAGATAAAATAGAGATTCATTAATGTTGCTGATCATGGAATTAGATTATTTGTTCCTATGCATAGCTCCTGGGCACTTAGGTGTATTACTATTTGAACAGCGTACCAGAAGAAAGACTAAAATCAGACTGGGGAACGAGAGGCTTTTTTTCACCCAGAGACCTGGCCTCCAATAAAAAAACCTTATCTCATTTTCCTGTTCCATCAAAACAACACAGTGTGTACCCTGCCTGCTTCGCTGACTACCTGTACACGGCAGATGGAAAGTGTTCATTAGAGCCTAGATGAACTCTAAGGGGTTCTGCTACAACTTTAGCTGGGAAAATGTCACACGCTGGGCTAAGTCCATTTGTACTCTAATTCCACTGAAGCTAATGGTCTTTCCCCAGGGATGAAGATAGTTCCCCGAATTTAGGCAGAAATGAGAGAAGACATCACTCAAGGGAGCAGAGAGATGGCCAAAATGAAATCTGAAACCATTTATGCCTGAGTCAGGAGGTGCTTTTCTTTGTTTCAGTTTATCTCTTGGCCTAGAAAGAATTCTGTAGTTAGGACATCCATGCCCTTATCTAGGCTGGATAATATATGCACAGGAAGACATATGCTTCCAGACTGCGTGGCTTTCTCTTCCTCCTTCCTGTTACCTCTGTCTCACTGTAACTGATCTGGTCATCGGGGAAAAACAAACAAGCAAGTAACAAGTAAACAAACAAAACCAACAATATTCATTTCTTTCTTTTTTGCCTCAGCTGAAACCTTCCTTTTCCTGGGGAAAAAATAATAGTAATAAAAAAAAGTAATGCTTTATTGGATCTCAGCATTAACTCAGACGGGTTATACGTGTTCATAATTGACACCTGGCTCTTGCCTCGGCGTACTTGGGGCCATCAGCTGAAAGTGCAGGCAAAGTTGGCCTTTAAGGACCACAGTGCCTATCACACACACAGCCACAAGATCCCAGATTCCTCTCCTAACTTCACTTCCTGCCTTCATGTTTCCGAAGTCCTGCAAGACTTCGTGCCAGCAGCAGCAGCACAGGGCACTCGCGTTCAGCACAGCTGTTCAGACTCATTTGGTGCTTCTAGATGGAAGTATTGTCTGACCCCAGAAGACTGCTGCCTTGGTCATGAAACACAGAAAATAGGGGCGGAAAGGGAGTTCAGTGTTAAAGCTGTATGTCGGGGTAGAGAGCTGAAAACAAATGATGCGTATGTCCTTTTCAAACTTCCATGCAGTGTAACATTTTTGAAGTGATTCCCAACTTTGTGTTTGTTTGTCACGACAACGAGAGCTGACATCTTAGATGATACCTGATACACAGTGCGTCTTTATAGCACAGGTTAAATAAAGTGGGACTTTCCAACTCATCAGACCTTCCAGATCTGTGTGTGCCACTCAAAGGTCACCTCACCAAGCTTTTACTGTTGGGCAAAGTGATAGCTGTCACATCTTCTTAGATATCTTCTAGCAAATTCAGTTTGAGATGTGTGTATTCATCTAAAAAATGCACCTCACAGCTTTGGCCTGGATGGCATCAAATAAAGATAAACAAATGTCTCAGTGGAAACATGAGAATCAGTGGTCATTTAGATAAAATGTGCACGGGCTGCTTGTGAGTGCACAGTGTCATGCAGCTTGTGGGAGGTCTGTAGGTCTTTAGTCTACAGGCAATTGTTATATATATGTTATATATATATATATATATATATATATATATGTTTTATATACACTGAAGCAGTGCCAGGACTAGCTGTAGTAAGGGCACGAATGGGCTTGGGAAAGGAGCCTCCAAGCTCCTCTACAAGATGGCAGTGAAATAACCATCCATGACATAACTACACTGGCCATGCATCACAGGGCTCAGTGCACCTGACGGTGCTCAAGGCAGTTCCTGAGATCTTCCTGAGAAGGTGGCCAGGGCTGTTGGTAACTAGTCGAGTACATGAAAGATGATGATGGGGACACAGCCTCTCTGACGAGCTGAAGGCACACTCCATAATCATGTGGGTGCAAAGCCCATCCATATAGCTCCTGTTCCGTATCCGTAAGACAGCACAGTCCCCTTCCTTCTCCTCTTCCTCAGGGTCTCTGTGTGCTGCTGTGCACTCTTAGCCTCCCACGACGTGAATTCCAGGAGCTGTCTTCCCCTGGTCCGGCCAGTCCCCACCGCACCAGTCACATCATGGCAGCAACCATCAAAAGAGGGGTGGTCAGCAAGGGTCAGGGAGGTGATTGTCCCTCTCTACTCTGCTCTTGGGAGGCCCCATCTGCAGTGCTGTGTCCGGGTCTGGAGCACCCAGTACAAGAAAGACAGGGAGCTGTTGGAGAGGGTCCGGAGGAGGGCCACGAAGATGAACATGGGGCCAGAGCACCTCCCCTATGAGGACAGGCTGAGGGAGCTGGGCTTGTTCAGCCTGGAGAAGAGAAGGCATCTCCCTGTCATCGTCCACTGCTGTATGTTTTCAGGGAGCTTTGTGCAGTGCTGCCCATTTCTATTGCTCTGCATTTCTTGACCAGGGAGCCCCGCAGTTCTTCTGTACAAAGCTAGAGGAAAGCACGCGGACTCAGTTCAGAGCCAAACAAGGAGATCCGAAATAAAGGGGGAAAAAAAATAAATTAAAAATTGTCAAGAAGAACATCTGGAAATAGAGAGAAATACGAAAACAATGGGAAGTTCTTTTGAAATGCAACAGAAAATTAAATCCAGAACGAGTGAAAAGTTGGGTAGAAAAAATACACTCTCCTCTCTGTTCTCCCTTCACCCCTCCCCCCTTTCATATGCT
This sequence comes from Perdix hodgsoniae, assembly GCA_035772895.1. Lineage (NCBI taxonomy): Eukaryota > Metazoa > Chordata > Aves > Galliformes > Phasianidae > Perdix > Perdix hodgsoniae. The sequence continues at coordinate 2,455,528 of JAPSGF010000088.1, forward strand.
GTATATGGTATTTTGTGCCAGTATATGGTGCATATGGTATATTGTGCCAGTTTTCCCTGGAGGAGCATCTGGATGTGCACAACCTGCAGCGAGGCTGTACACAGACTTGGTGATGACATCGAGCACCAGGACGGCACACTGTCACTGTGTGGTGCCTGTGCAGGAAGCCCAGCTCCCAGGCGCCAACACGCTGACCCCCATCTGTAAGAAAAAGAGGTGGACAAAATGTTGCTCAGGGGCTCTGCCCAGGCTAATGGGGGGAGATGAGCGAACTTCGCATCCTAGCTGCAAAATGATGTGCCTGCTTTGGGTGCCTGCTTTGACGGGCTGAGGGAGCTGGGCTTGTTCAGCCTGGAGGAAAGAAGGCTGCGGGGTGAGCTCATGGCAGCCTTCAGTACCTAAAGGGAGCCTACAGACAGGAGGGGAATCAGCTCTTTGAAAGGGTGGAGAACAGCGGGACAAGGGGAAATGGTTTGAAATTGAGGGAGGGAAGATTGAGGTTGGATGCCAGGGGGAAGTTCTTTGCTCTGAGAGAGTGAGGTGCTGGAACAGCTGCCCAGAGAGGCTGTGGATGCCCCGTCCATCCCTGGAGGTGTTCAAGGCCAGGCTGGATGGGGTCCTGGGCAGCCTGGGCTGGTATTAAGCGTGGAGTTTGGTGGCCCTGCGTGTGGCGGGGGGGGTTGAAGCTTGGTGATCCTTGAGGTCCCTTCCAACCCCGGCCGTTCTGTGATTCTGTGGCCGCAGCCCCCACGCGCGCTCGCTAACACGCAGCACACCGCCTCCACGTGGGCGGGGGCCGATCTCCCCCGAGAAGCGCGTGGCTATGCCGAGCTCCGCAGCCCCCACGGCCGTAACCGCACGGCCCGCCCGCCGCCGGCAGAGATAGGGTCGAGCAGCCGGACAGCGGGGCGGCGCCGCGACGGGCACCGCCTCCTTCCCGCCCTCGGCCGCCGCGGCGGCGCCGACCCTCTTTGTACCGCCGGCCCGCCCCTGCCCGTCCTGCTGCGGGGCTTCCCCGTCTCCCTCCTCGTCGCGGTCCGCTCTTTTCCCCCTCGTGCCCGAGCCCCCCCCGGGCGGCGGGCATGGCGCCGTTGACCGCGCCCGTACGCGTCTGAAGCGGCGGGGGCGGCGAGGACGAGGCGAGATGCGGCGCCTGCAGCCCGGCGCCGCGCTGCTGCTGTCACTGCTGTGGGAGGTGAGGCTCCGGGACCCCGCGGGGCTGGAGGACGAGAGGCGAGGCCGGGGGGGGGTTTGGTTTGGTTTGGTTTTCTTCCTGTCTTCCAATCTAGAATCCTTGTTTTGCCACCTGAGTCTGTAGATGAGCGTTCTTTATGTGTTTATTGTCGGAAGCGTAAGGTCGGCTTTTGGATAAGACGTAAATAAGAAATTACAGCTGAAAACGATTCCAGCTGTGTTCTGCAGGACAGCAGCACCCAGAAACCGAGCGCTGTGGGTTCAGATAACCGATCACAGACATCGGGCTGCTCCCGAGGGTGTCTGGCGATGGAAACTTCTGTACTGTGCGCCCGCTTCCGCGCTGGCTATTAACTGAAATCGCATTGCTGTTTGGTTTTGGTTTGGTTTTATTTTATTTTTTTTTTCAAATCCATTCGCAGCTTCCACGTGGCCGTCGTTAATATTTAACGCAGCGTGAGCTGAGGGGTGCGCTTTCAACCGACCGTTCTGCGGAAGGCTGTGATTGTCGCGCAGATAGCTGGGGGAGAAGACGCGTAGCCATGCTGGGCGGTTTGCAGCAGTTTACTGGTGGCTGAAGTTCTCCTCGTTAAGGGACTTAAAACGCTTGTTGTGAGGTGTGGATGCGCTCTCTGTCCCGTGTGCTGATGCAGGAGGTGTCCATATACCGGTGAAGAGAGTGAGCTCCAGTCGGATGGGTGTTTGCTGATGAAGGCACGTGCGGGCTCAGATATGTGGAGTGCTTCGCTGTGACTTCCAGGCTCATCAAGTAGCTGTGCTGCGCTGCTCTGGGGGAGTCACGTCTTGAATGCTGTGAAAGGAGAGAAAATGGGAAAGGCAGGCTGGGGGATTCTGCATCAGCTGGTGGTTTATTGCACTGAGCCAGTCGTTACTGGAGCAGGATTTACACATGAGGAATTCCTGGTTCCTGATCCTTTCAGAGCTTGGGATATACTGGTTACAGAACCACTTGGAGGGCTATGTTAGTAGTACAGATTAAGTGATTAATTCAGAGTTTTAACAAGAGTTTTCTGATTTCATCTTTTACAGCACTCATTTTCTTTCCCAACCCCACAATGAAAGAAAACCCTTAAATTCCTTACCCAGGTATTGATGCTGAGAAGATGACAAGGCATGCTGTTAGGAGAGAGAAGCTGTAGATGCCATAAGCTTTGCTCGCAGTTTAGTCACTGGCTTACTGAACGTGTGAGCTGAATCCAGGAACTTTTAAGATGGATTACTTGATAGGTAATTTTGGTTTTTGCTGGAGGAAACGAATGCTGCTATATATTCATCCATCTTTCTTTCACAGACTGCTTCAGCTGTCTGGAAGTAGCAGCGTGTTATTAAGTAGAGTTGCCTGGAACTCCCTTTTCCCGCAGGAGCCTGGAGTTGCGGTAGACATGTAGTGCATTCAGTTTTTACCAGGATACGTGTTCAGCTGGTAGCCCCACTCACTTGTGCATCATGGTTGCCCTGGCAGGGCTGTGTTTGTCTCAGTTCTGTATGAGTCCAGGGCTCTCAGTTCTTTGGAATAATTTGAGGAGTGCCTTAAATTACGTCAGTTTGGCATTCTGGGCTGTATAAGAAGATTTTCTGCTTTTATTTCTTCAGACATCTCAAAGCTCGTACACATTTGGCCTTAATCGCTAGCATTGCCTTTGGGATAGGGGAAAAAAAAATAGCCTCTGCCTGTATGATTCAGTGAGCTTGTTATCAGCCTGCATGTGTGCACCACAGTATCTCCTGCTGAGTTTTTCCTCAGGATGGTGCCTTTTTCTCTCCTGCAGCTGTGGGTGTGCTGGGCTGAGAGTGGGTGTCTGATGCTGAGCTCATGGATGGAAGTGCAGATCTGAGCTGCTCAAATCACGGCCTTGGTCAAGACACTGCATATAGCACGGTGGTTATCGAGACAGGGAGGTAGTTGTGCCAAGGAAAGCCCTGATGGTGGCTTGCTGGACAGCCTTGCTTCAGAAAGCGAGTTGTGTAACTTCAAGTGCATAAGCTTCTGGTTGGCTGTTATGCCCAAAGTGGCCTAGGGACTGGTAAAAGCCTGAATGTTTTTGTACTAAGTCAGTTTTTACTTTCAGTCAAGCTTTTTAGTGCTACTTGAAGAAATACCTATGGAAGCTGTTGTAAATGGTATATAAAGTCTGCTGGAAGAATTTAAATGTGGCAATACAACATTTAAATGACCTCGTCTGGAAATAGTGGAAGTGGGGGTTTGGCACACAGTTTCTCCTTACTAGCAATTGCAATGTCTGTGCCGATAGAAGTATTGATAATTGGATGGTTGGAAAACAAGAATGATCAGCATAGTTGTCCTCTTGTTAGTTTACCAGATTGAAGATGCTGCAACGGAGTCAAGCTTTTTTTTTTTTCTTTTTACTTTTGAACAGAGGAATGGATACATAACGTGAGCAGCAAAATGCTTTAGCTTTAAATAAAATTCAAATGCTTCTGACAGTCTGTCATGCAAGATTTATTTAACTGAAAGCAAAGTTGGCTAGTTTCTTCCCAACTGGGTAAGTGCTGTCTCTCTATTATTTTTGTAAATGGAGTTCAACGGGGCAGATTCTAGCATACAAAGTGAAGCTAGAATCTCTGCCCACCAGTGAGGGAACAAGCACAGTAAATGACTAAGAATACAGATCTTAAAAGAGCAAAAAGACACCAACTTTTGGTGGTAGCAGGCATAGCTAGGGTTCAAGGGGTTGTGAGCATCCTTTTACAACGCCACTCTAGGTTCTGATGCTATTTTATCAGCTGGCTGTTGGCATTTTCCTTTATGTGCATGTTACAGGAACGTGTGTGCGTGCCCAGGTTATCTCTACGATGTTCCTCTCTGTGAAAGCCCCCTGATATTGTCCTGTTGATGGAGTGCTGAGGTTTTAGCTACTGTGGGCTTTGCGTCAGTGAGTGGTGAGAAGAAAAAGTCCCATCCTTTGCCTGTAATGGCAAAGGGCAGTACCAGAATTCCTGCAAAGGAGGATGTGTCCACTTATTCTCTGCCTCTTCTTAGTTTTAGTTACAGAGGAGCTTATCAAGCTTAGGAAACTCATTTTTCTGACTGTCTTGCAGCCCATTGGAAAGGAGCTATTGCTTTGCTGAGTGGAGGCAGGAAATAATTTACATAGGATTTGTCATTCCCTGATCCAGCTGGTGCTGGCAAGCCTTTCCTGTCTCTTGTCAGCAGTGAGCTGGGCTGTGAGTGCCAGGCAGGAGGACTGAGTCTGCATGGTTTTCTCACTTTGCTCCTGCTGATGAGGATTCATGTTCACTGCAGGAAGGGAAAGGTGGCTGAGTGCTGTTTCCATTCCTTAGGGAAAGACATGAATAATTGTGCAGTGGGTTCTTTGATGTTTTCCATCTTTTCCCCCTCATCAGAAAGAAGCATGTGTAAGACCCGTTGACTTTATTTTTTTCCAACAGTCAGAAATGTTCAGCACCTTCTGTCACGCTCTTTCTATGAAAGGAAAACCCTTTGACCCTTTTGATCTGGGTACTCCCGCTCAGCTAGCTCAGGTGTCTGTAAGGATGCGTTCAACTTGATCAAAGTATGCCTTTAGACTTCAGCTGCTCTTTCGGAATTTAGCTAAAGTGAAGTGGGGGGAGGGGGAGGGGGAGGCCCCAAGAAACTCTTGCTTTGGTTTAATGCAGAATTATTTTGGTTCACTCCAATAGGAGGAGGCTTAGAAAAAGCTGGAAAAAGTATGCCCACGTATGAGTTTGCCCTGCTCAGTTGTGTAGGCTGAGTCTATGAGCAGGAACGCAATCATGCTTGAGCTTATACTATTGCATTAAAAAAAAAATATTCTGTTTTCTTGCTAAAATGAGATGCACTTCTAATCTGTTGTGATTTAAAGTAATATCCATTCAAATAAAACGTACAGCAAACCTCCATGCAATTGCCATCCTTGTTTTTGAAAATATGTCATTGTTCTGCATCCTTAAGTGTACCTCTTTCCACAGTTTTTGTGTTGTGCTGAGATCTTTGCTGTTGGAATCTCTTTACAGTTTATTGTGGTAAATAAAAACTTTATTCTGAGTAGAAAGAGGTAAAACCTCTCTAAAACCAATTTTTTTTCTTTGCTTGAGTAGTGCTTTTCGAGCAACAAATACTAGCTTTATCAAAAGGTGGGGGCATAATCCAGAATTGGGGGATGTTAAAAGAGCCCTGCAAAGCAAGGGAAAAGATAAAATCTAAAACAGTGGATATTATCACTTTCTTGGCATTTGTAAAGTACTACAAAAAATACCAATGTGTTTTTTTTATTTTTATTTTTTGGGAACGATGTGTCTTGACAGCTTTCTTGCATATTAAGTGGAAAAGTTTGCACCCTGAAGTTAAAAACGTGTTTCTTTCTCAAGTGTGTCTTCAGCTCTGTGCTAAATGAGTGTTAACTAAACCCATGTTTTAAATAACTTGATGAAAAATCTTTTCCTCTTTCCCTGTGACTCAACTGTCAGTCTGGCAGATTTGGGGAAGCAAGAGAAATGAGGAAAAAGTGTGTTGTTTTTTTTTCCTGTAGCTGATCAAATGCTGTGTGCTTCTAACTCCTGTGCTGCCTGCTTCTTCAGGTCTCTTTATTGTGTAACTGCAGATGAGCTGGATTGGCCCTCATTGGCAGCGGGAAGCAGCTACCAAGAAAAAGCTGGGGGGGGAAAAAAAGTAAAGGAAGGAGTTTCCTTTTGCTTCTAGAGAGGCTGGTACAGCAGCAGCATCACCAACCTTGCTGCAAGGGGAGAGAGGGAATACATGGCTGGGAGCAAGGCTGCCCATTTTGGTAGTATGCTTATTTCTGTATGTTAGATGTCACCTTTAGTCAGAGTTACCTGCATCTGTAATGATCTGTAAGGAGCAGAAAGCAGTGGCATCGATCTTCTGTGTGCACAGCTTAAAGGGAGAACTAGCGGGGTCTGTTTTTTATTTTCCATTGAAAGATGCTATTAGTTGAGACAAGCTTTTCTAGAAGCTATTCTGTTGTTTTCCCACGCTACTTGCCAAGTGTCTGTTGGAGCAGAAACGCTCAACGTGGAGCTGATGATCTTCCTGACCTTTCTTTTTCTGAGGGGCAGGCAAAGGGTTGTGGCTGGAGAGCATTTTCCCAGAGGGTCCATCAGCAACAGCAAGGGCTGTACATCTTGAGTCCAGCCCGTGGGTGCTGGCCTGCCCAGCCTTCCTTCAGTGTTCCTCTTTTGCCTTAGCTGGCAGCTGTTCTGAGGGTGAATCCTCCCTTCTCAGATCTTGCACTGGTGGAGTTAGAGATTATGATCACCAAGCATGCTGATCAAATCTGCGCTAGTCTTACATTCAAGTACACTAGGTTAAAGCAAGCACATCTATCACACCTTTGTGTCTCTCTACTGAAGTTTTTCCTGTCTGTCTGCATTGTTATTCAGAGAAGGAAGAACCAGAGAACTCTGAAATGAAGGAAGGGCAGACCAAAGACCATGGGCAGCATGCATTTCAACACTGCCCTACCAGAGGCCTTCCACCCTGATGTCAGAGAAGTATGTAGGTTGCTCCAGAAGAATGCCTTGTATTTATTTGCATGGAAACTACAACGGATGTTCAGCTATAAAACACTATTTTTTCAACATAGTCCCGACTCTTAGCAATGCATTTTTACCAGCAGTGAGCAAGAGCCTTCATGCCCCGCTCATGAAAGTCTGCACCAGCTGAGGTGACCCACTGTCATCTATGATTCTGTGATTCTCTACTGCTGAAATGCACTACCCACCACCTTGTTGGGCTCACATCCACTGTTTTCTCTCCGTAAACATCCAGGAGGGATCCATGAATATCAGTGGGTGCCATTTTTTCATCAGGGAGAAACTGAGCAGCGCACCTTTGGTTCAGATGCCCCTTTTCAGCCATCTGTCGCGTGGTAAGAAAGTTCAGTGGATCCTCTACTGCTGTACCACCTGCATCTGCCTCTGATGTCATGGGCCAACGTAATAAAATAGGAGCCTTTACTTTCAGAGCAGTCCTTGTATTTTGTTGTGTGTGCTCATTTTCTTCTTGGGATTCCACTGCAGCATGACCCAAAGATGGCTGCTGCTTATGCAGGCTTGCTCTGGTGACCTTGGGGTTGCCAGCAGTGTAGATGGAGTGATGGGCTTCTGCTACCATGCAGCTGAGAGCTCTTAGGGTACCTGTGATACAGGAGCTTTGTCAGGATATGTTTACTAGCAAAAGAAAAAAAGAAAAAAAACCAAAAATACAAAGAGCTGTAGTAGCAAAAGCATGCTTGTCTTGTGTTCCTTCAAACTTGTGTTTTGCTGCCATGGTTGTCATTTTACTTATCTGATGAGTGTAGGTGGGCCAACAAAATTCTCTTGCGTATGCTGACCTGCACCTGTTTCTACTTTCATGGTAGGAGAGCATCCTTACCTAAGCAGAAATGTTTAGTTGTTTATGCCACAGTGGTTTTAGTACAATCCATTTAGTGCTTGTACTGCACAGTGACTACAATTAGAGAATGACAGCACAATAAAGCAGGCAGCATAATCATCTCCGTGGAGGAATTGTCCAGGTGTGACTCATTGTTTTGCTTTTTAATATGTTGTTAGATTTGTTAGTGGATAGAAGAAATATTAATGTGGCCTGCAAATTCCTGCAGGCCTTGCCCGTGATATCTCTGTGCATGTCAGAAGACAGCACAGGTGCCTCTTGGTGCTGTGGGTAGTTTAAAGCATGCTTTTATCTGTTGATAGAAAAACTGGGTAAGGATGAGTCAAGCAAGTGTTTTCTTTCATTTGTGCTCCTTGGGGGAAAGACGTATTGCTCATCGCTGCAGATAATTATCTCAATACTGGTGTAAGTGAGATCCAGAAATTCACTGTTGGCTCTCTTACAATTTGAATTCCCAGCTCAGAGCTGCACATCTCTGCTACATTCGGAGCCTGAAGTTCAAACCAGTACGGGGAAGCTTTAAAATTCCTCCTGCATCTGTTCAGTGCCATTAAGCTTGTCAGAATTTCAGTTCAAAACAGAGGAGAATATTTCTGCTCTGAAAATCCTGGTTTCAGGGAGGAGAGAGATATGCAAAGCCTTGTATCTACTTTTACATGGCTGGCTTTTCTTTTCCGGGCTGGCATGAGCTGTTCCTATCCTGAGCGCTGCCTTATTGATTCCAAATAAATATCCCTTGAAAGAACAGGGATTTCCCATGGTTTGGGATGTAGCAGTGCTGAGGACACCTATCCATGCTGTGCTGTCATGTCAGGCGCAAACCTGTGTCAGCATGGTCTAATGTGCATGACCTTGCAGCAGCTAATCGAGTAAGGCAACTCATTTCTCCCATTTATGCAGAAGGAATTGCAGCGTATAGGATTGGGTTAAACCTCCTCGGAACTGGGTCATCCTTTGTGTTAAGATGGCTTAAGATGAGAGTCATCTGCTTCATTTATCGGTGTGGTTGGAATGATGGCTCTCTCCATTCCCAACCTGGTATTCGTGTCCCTGCAGGAACTGGAAGCACCTTGTGCTGCACTGCGACCAGGGGTTTTACTTCGTGTTGCTGGGGATGATCTGCAGTTCTACTGGGGAAACCAGCAAGCAGATGTAGCAGTGAGGAGCCAAATGGCCAAATAATGCTAGCTGCATAGCCTGAGAAAGTGCCGTAGGGAGAGACCTTTGGATCTGAGTGTCATTCGAAGGAGGTAGGCTGAGATCAAAGGCATTATCCTGTTCTGCATTCTTTTTTCCATTCCTTTGGTATTGGGAGAAATAGGATTCTGATTTTACCAGTGTAGGCAACTTCTTTTTTAGGGGTTTCGCAGTTCTGTTGTTTTGTTGTTTTTATTTTCCTTAGTTGCAGCAATCCACAGCTACGATTGAACTTCAATTTAATGCCCAGCACCAATTATGGTAATGGTAAATATTTTAGGACTTGGGGGTGAAATGTGAGGATCTCAGATCCTTCACTTTCATCATCCAGGACTTACACTGTCCTTCTCTTTTACTGAGGGTAGCACTTCATGCTGGTTTCTTAAAACACTGGGCAAAAAGTACAAGATCAGGTCTTATATCCTGTACACAACAGTGGTCTATGTAGGTGTCTGTTGTTAACTAGAAGGCATAAGTGAGATCTTGAAAACAAACTGGTGGATTCACTGGAGTGTACCCCAGACCTTTGAAGAGGTGAGGTTTTCCTGAGTGCCTGCACTGATTCACACTGGGAGCTCTTCAAGAATAAGCAAGAGCCGGTCCCTGCTGCGGCTTTGCCTGGTTTTTGCTGCACGCAGGAAATGCAGGCACGGCTGTGGGGTAAATCCAAGGGCATTTGGATTAAGTTTATTTTAATTCTGCAGTAATCTTGACCTCCTGTTTTTATTGAAGCCCTAATCCTGGGCCCTATCTAAAGCCCATTTAAAGTCAATGGGGACGCCCTATTTGATCTCAGCAAGCGCTGGTCCGGCTGCTTGGAGGCTGCTCCACACCTTGTGAAATCCCACTGACTCTGGCACCTCAGCACACTGAGATGCAGGTTGTCCCTGCTCCCTCTGCTTTCCGGATGCTTCTGTCTTCCCCAGGCCAAAGGCCCGTGCCTGTACAGTGCTGTCCAGAAAGCCTAGTTGCCTCAAGTTGGATCTTGCCTTTGCCCCTCATGGACCTTAGGCGGCCATAAGCCTGATGTGATGCTCTCATTTGAGAAGGGGGTTATTTTGGCTGACTTGTGTTGTGTAAGTGAAGCGCCTCATAGTGATTATATAAAAGATTATGTAACCCACTAATTCTGTAATCCCTTCTCTGGTGAGCCTCAGAATGTGTATATCTCCTTGATGGCTGGCCGCAGCAATGAAGTACATTAAGCTGGGTGCTGGGCAGTCTGTAGGCTTAGTGATACGCGTGCTGCTCCAGCAAGGCCTCTCCACAACTTTTCTCTTTTTCCTTTAGCACTGTGCCTCCTGCTCTTGAGGTACAGTGAAGTTTCAAAGCTGTTTGAATAGCGAGTTGCTCTTAGCTCTTCAGTAAACCCATAGGATGCTGCTAGCTGTCAGGTGCATGGTGAAGATGATGCGCAGAGCAGCTGATGGTACAGGGAACGTGTTGTTTCTCAGTGAAACTTTTTACTCTTTCTTTCTTCCCAAGGTGTCTCACATACCCCACATCAGATATTTAGGCTGGACCGCATTCAGGGTGCTGGCAGCAGCAAGAACCCTCCCAGGCTGCTCTGAGACTGCGGAGGAAACCGTGTGTGCTCCAGCTCAGCTGCTGCCTGCCTCTCACGGCCCGATTTGTCCCTGTCCACTGCCCTGGCAGAGCAGGGCAGGATGTGACTCACCAAAAGCAGATGCAGCCAGGGCTGGGGTGAGCTCAAGCAGTGTTAACTGAGATCTTCGGGGGAGGAAAAAAAAATTCTAGGGAGGAACTATATGCTGTTCTGAAATTCTCTCAGCCCTGAGATAGCGGTGTGGGGATAAGCCAAGGATAGCTCAGGAGGAGGCGAGAGGCTGGCAAGGAGAGGAAACAAGCAAAAGAAGTTTTCTTAGCGTCAGTGATTCATCTCGGTGCGTGAATCCCAGCCCCTGAGTTGCTGCCACGGATCCTGGCTTAACTGCTGGAGTCTGGGCAGCTGCCTGTTTATTTCTGGCTTCCCCTCCTCCTCTTTTTGTATTGTTTTTTTTTTTTTCCTTTTGCCTCTGATGCACTGTCCTGGGTTCATTGTTGTCACCCTTTCTCATTGCTTCAGCCACAGTGTCCTCTCTACCTTCAATTACTTTATAGGTGCTGAATCTCATGCTGCCTGAAACTCAAGATAATTATCTTCAAGCTGCCACGTAAGCTCTGACTTCATTTCCCCCTCCTCCTCCTCCCAGGGTAGTTATGGACATTTGTTCTGCTCCCCTTGGCTTTGGGTGGTTTCCTTCTCCCTTTGTGCATTATTGATTTAGTGACTGCCACCAATGCTGTTTGCAGATGTTTTTACTTCCCTGGCTGCTGAACCCTCGTCTTCTTTTAAAATTCTTTCTTTTAACGTTTTATCTGCTCTCCCCACCTCTCTCTTTACTAGGATTTCTTTTGTCCCTGTGATTCAGCCCTGGCATATTGACATCCTGCATGGATTGTGCTTCTTCCATTATTTCTTTCCTTTGTGTGCAGAGGTCTGTTCTTGAGGCTGTACCATCTGCTCTTATAAGTGTGCTGTAAATCTATTTTTAATATATCTATAAATTTGTAAATACATTTTTACTGTATTGCAATTATCTGTTTGACACAGGTAGAGAAAAACAGTCCTTTTTGCTTTTACGTTTTCCCAAATATTTCTTTTTTCCCCGGCCTTTTTTTGCTGTTAGAGACCTGAGGGTTCCATTTGATGTTTATCCTTACAGTTTTCTTAATAGCACATGTGACCCCTCAATCCAGAGGACTGCCCCATGTACAGATCCCTTTTCCTTCATATTTTTTCCTCCTCTTTTTAGTAGGATACCTGTGCTGAAGCATACAACTTCTGCTGTCAAGGCAAAAGAGTATTAGGGGAACGTTTTTAATAGGCACAATGTGGATGGCAGCGAGGAAGAGGAGGCTGTGTGTACAGCTAATAAGCTTCCTGCGAACCACTGCAGAGAACACAGCAGACCTGCAGATGCTTTGCTTTGGTCTGGGAAGAAGTCATGGGTGATATGAAAATACTGTAGTATGTCAATGCGTGGAATTTTAATGGATTTATCTTCTCAACCTCAAACATCTCATCTGAGCAGAGATGTGAGTTCAGGTGCAGGTTTTAGTGCAAGAGCATGAAAAGGTGTGGGAAGGCTGTTGTAGGAGACTGTGTAACATGAAAACTGTTTAATATGAATCTGTGCTGACACAGTAAGAATAATCCCAATGGAACTGATAATGCAAATGACAAGTAGTGAAAAGAGGAGAATGATGGAATTCACCCACAGCATTGACCTGTTCTGTGAACCTGGGCTTGATGCAAATTAAGTAGCATTTGTCTGTAAACTCCTACCTAGGATCAAAGAAAAGCATGATGCTCTAGTTACAGATGGATGCAAGGACATAAGTATAGAAATACAATGCAAACAGGTACCAGTGCAGTTTTTTCATCTATAGCAAAGGCCACGTTCAGTCTTTTCTTGGTAAATTGTCTACATTGCCAATGTCACATCTAGTTTGTATAATGTTATTAATTACAGAAGGTGTGTTGTGCTCCTTTACAGTCTGGGATTCCAGATGCAGCTTTGATAGCACAGGTTGCTGGTCCCCAACGGGAAGCCTGCAGTGGAGCTCATCATGTTGAATTTGGTGACTCTGTGGTAGGAGCAGGACAGTTGGTTACATGTTCTGGAGTTTTAGCTCTGATTAGTTGCTGATATGCTAACTTGCAGGAAAATAGGCTGCTTAAGAAAATCCAGTTAAATAGATTTCCAAATGCAAGTCCTCTGGAGATGAAAATTAGTGGTGCCTGCTGTCTGGAAATGCCTGATGGAGCCAAATTAATAACGTGTAAAAGCTTCTTTTTGAAATGTTCCTGTAGCAAGCTTTTAAATAAATCTAGAGAAGCTTGGAAGCAGGGATCTGTCATAAAAAAAAAAAAAAAGGCTTTCTTCTTCCAAGCAAGAACACTTAAGCATGAAGAAGGAAGGTTATAAAGGGACAATTATTACCAGGCTTTCTGATAAGGGAAGGCTCCGCAGCCTTGTTTACAGCAGTAGGAAGAGCACTTGCAAATCCACTGTTGCGTGAGCAAGTATTATTCTAGCACCAGTAATGATTCCCTGGACATCTCCTCAAAGGTGACTGTAAGCACCGCCAGTGCATGGGTCTTGGTAACTCCTCCAAGTACCCATCTTCCAAATCAAATTAAACCTATTTGTCTGTTCACGATATTCCTTCCTGCTGTATTCAAATAGCAGTAATGAAATAAAGAATAATTTGCACCGTTACGCTTCATGTGTCTCTGACAGTTAGCAGTTAGATTTGCATGGGTGTCATGGTTTTGTGATGTTGTTGTTGTTGTTCCACGTAATAACATCATGTAAAGATGTGAGAGTTAGAGTTAAGGTTCTGGTTCATTGGACTGCCTTTTTTGGGTGTTTGGTTCTCAGAGGGGAGGGGAGGTGGCATTTTCCCAGAGGACTCGGAGCCCAGAGGAAGAGAGGTGGAAGTGCTGGCAGGTCCCAGTCTCTCTCTCTCTCTCTCCCAGTTCACATCAGAGCAGCACATGGACTCTATAGAGTAAGGCATTGGTTTTGATGGTTTCTCATTTTTGTTTGATTTGATAGCCTCAATTCCGATGGTGTTGTGTTGTATTATCTTGCATTCTGAGTTCATATTTAGTAAATGAATGTTCTTTCTCAGATTTTTGCCATTGTCCTGTGTTGTTTTTATTTATTTATTTTGTTTTTATTGTTTTTATCTGGGCTTGTGGACCTGCTGTCCCCTGTCACGGGCTCAGATCTAGAGATAACTCTGTGACAATGGGAAACTAGGATTTTGCAACCATTTGTAGTGACTTTAAGCATACTTCTCAGACACCTCTCGGAAGGGATTTCACAGCACTTTAGAAATATGCTGTATCTTTTTCCTGTCACAACCAGGTCAGATGCATAGCCATTGTACAGATGGCTAGGTGGGCAGAAAGGAGTGAAAGTGCCATGTGCAGCATTAGCATCAGAATTAGGATCTTCCTGTTTTTGACTACAGGTTTCTTGGTCCAGTGCATCACGCAAAACCTTTGAACTCTGTATAGCTACAGAAGGTGATGACAGTGCCTTCTAATAGGATACAAGCACTGTGGAGCAATAGCAAGTAATAAAGAAGAAAAACTCGTTCACCCCTTCAAATGACCAGGGATGGCTCAAGAGACAAACAGTCCCTATCCAGAGAGATGCTTCTCTCTCAGCTGCTAGCCCTTAAATGAGGTTGAGGAGGGGTGAATTCAGCCTTCACCCCTTCCGGTCACTTGGATGCATTGCTTGAACCTGAGCTCTCTGGGTTAGCCATGACTTCTCACTTGGTTCAGGCGTGACCTGGCAATTCTGCTGCAACCTCAGAGTAAATGCTTGATTTGAGTGAGGTAAGCACATGCTTTGCAATGCAAAATGACAACTGAGTGCTTCCTTTTCAGGGGCATTTAAGCATGGACATTTTTGATACCCCAGGCTAGACATCTTTGTAGATAGGGTGAATCATTCTGCCTGAGTGGTGTGGAAGAAAATTTCTTGCAGATGACCTCTTTTGCTCATGGGATTACCAAGTTGTGACCCTAATGCCTGTCCAATGGATCTTGCTGTTGCTGAATCTGACATCAGTAAATGCATCCTGATTCTCTGCATTTTTAACCCAGTCTTTTGGTTATGTATTGGACGCTTAACATCAAACTGTACTTGGATTGGGATTGCATTTGTGCTTGTTTCCATGACTTTCTGTTGATCTTCCTATTGTCAAACTGTAGTGATGACTAGAACTGGTAAAAGTCTTCACCTGCATCACACCCGTTGGAATCACTGACTAAATGAGGATTTCTGTTCTCATTCTTGTTTGTTCATGCATTTGTTTTTAATCAAAGTATCCTAGGACTGCGTTTTTCAGAGATTGAAGTTTTGCAGACTTGTGTCAATGCAGCAGAGTAATTTTAGTCAAAGTGGAAATAAAAGCGTGTTGAAACTTTTCTAGCACTCATAAAAGCTGAATTTGTTTATATGCGTCTCCAAAAGCTAAGGAATTGAAAGTACGGGTTTACAGAATGTGGCCAGAGAAGAGTGGAGCTTTTATTTTTTTTCAGAAGAACTCGGTGCTCACCTGGAGGACTGCAGACCAGTTTTATTTTCTGTATGTCCTCAGGATTTTGTGAATGTTTATCATGCATCTCCTGGAGGAGTTCCTGTAGGAGATGGAGAGTATGCTGGAGTTAACCTGTATTAATTGTTGTTGTTATCCCTCTCTGCATGATATGAAATGCAAAGGAAACACTCCTTAAGCCAGATGGAAAGGTCAGTGGTTTAGATGGCCTCTTAAAGAGGGAGTGGTACCTGTGTTTGTAGTACTTGTTTTAAGTGGAAGAACATACAGGTTAAAGACTAAAAAACAAAAATAATGTTCATGATGGTTAGGTCTTTTGGCTGCTGTTTGGCAGCACGGCCTTGACATGGGAAATGCTTGTATGGGGGATTCTACCTGGCTGTGATGGGAAGGAGGCTTAGGTTCCCTGAGGTGCAGGAGACTTGAACACAATTTGACACATCTCAGCAGAACCTGCTCACACTTTAGATGGGTCTTGACTGAAATCCGACATCATCACCTCAACTTTTCCCTTGCCTCCAGGTGCTGCAGTTGTGTCCTTTGAGATACTTAACAGGTGCTAAGAAAACAAAGATTCTGTAAGTTTATTTTAGGAGTGCAAGAAACAAATCATTGCAGATCCAAAACAAACCAGTTGTGTGCCTAAGTCCCTAAGGTTTCTGTTAGGGTTTCAAGGTGGAAGTTTATCTGTCAGTATGTAATTAATTCATAATTCATATGCTGATATGAAATATCTAATAAAAAGCTCAGTAATCTGTCTCCTCCTTTTAAACACGGAGTGTCTTACATCATCATTATGAATGCTCTTGCACATTCAGACAGTGAGCATTGGCAGATGGAGAGATGTTCCAGATATTCACTCTTGGCAGTTACCGGAGTCTGGGAAACGTGTTGCAGGTGGGCTGCAAAGAAGGCAGCATCCCAACACTAGACCACTATAATGCTGTAATTGTTGTTGTTCTTTTGTTGTTTTTGTTTTTCCCCTGAAATGATGAGAAATAATCCAGTGACTGCAGCTTACCTTTTTCCTGGGCTAGGCCAGACTTCCACTGTTATGTTTCTGTGGCTGGTGATGGTGCTGTTAAGTGAGGATTGATTTAGCACTGATAATGTTTTGTCAGCAGAGGGTATTAAAGGAATCTTTGCAGTGAAATTACTATAAAAAAGTACACGTTTTTCAAATAGAAATATACACATTATCAACACTAAACCGAACCAAGAAGTTCCTTGTGCCATCATATAGGGTTGGCACTCGACTGCGTGGTGCTGAGCCACCTGCCTGGTTAAACCTCAACACTTGCCCAGGAGCTGTTCTTCCTGTTAGAAAAGCATTGTGTTGGAGTGTATGGCCTGTGTCCTGCAAGCACAAGCTCACCTTTGTCTGTTTGTGGATTTTAAATGTGCTGGATTGTGGGTTACATATTCTTTCACACAGCTTTGGGAAAATCTTGATGTTTAGCAGAGCCATGTATGAACTTGGAGGTCTTCTGATGGTTACTGTGTTTATTTCTCAAGTTCTCCATAGGGCTGGAGATCGTGCATCCGAAATATTTTTTTATGTTGTATAGGTCTCAGGTAATTAATGTCTTATGCTTGTCCCTGAGATATGTAGTAGTGATTAAAAATTAAATGGTGATTATGCTGAATGATGATTATTTCATTTGTAGTCTTTGAAATAGGAAATAAAACATGTTACTGCCATATTGATTTCATTTTAAAGAACTTTGTCAAATCTAGATTTTATCAAGCTACTGTGTAAATAAGTACTTCTGCAGCTAATTTCCTGCTGGGACAAGGGGTTTTCATTGAAACTAATGTTAGGGGTTTTGAGAAATAACAGTTTCTGCATCCAGTTTCATTCTGCTGTTTGTCCAGCCTTGCTCTTGCCATCGCCCAGGCATCTCTAAATGAAGTCTTTCAAACCTTTTGGGCTTTTTCTGTACACTCTCACTATTCCTTACAGCCGCCCTTCTCTGTACTCTACGTTCCTACCTGTAAATGGAAAGCAGAAGTAGGGGTTTGAAGGTGAGCTTTGCATTCCTAAAGTGTTTGAGTTTCAGGAAGAACTACTAGGGAGAAATATGTTACTGGTGTCAGTTGACAAGGGGTAAAGCAGTGTGTGTTTGTCTCCTGTGCAGATGTTGGAAAACAGGAGGCCTAGTCTAGCATGATTCTCCAAATTCAGTGCTCAGAAATGTGCTTGAGTGTGCCTGTAGGCAGAGAGACACGTTTTAGCCTGAAGGACTGTGGGTATGCTCTGCTGAGATCAGGCACTTGAGATGCACGTACTGCTGCTCCAGCAAGCTCTCAGTTCTCTTGTGTTGCGACCGTCTGAGAGAAGGATGCTCGTCACTATGACCGTCTTCTTAGAGCAGCACCACAGAAATTGGTGTTTTGTCTCATGATTTGAATCTTCCTGAGCTAATCCTGTCACCACAGGTACTGCTGGGGTCATAGTGACGAGACAGAGTTGGAGCTGAAAAATCTTCTGTACGTTGCCAACATTTACATTCATGTCTCTTCTAACCATTTCTGCACTGGTATAAATAAAGAAAATGTATTTGTTAAGGCCTTAATTTAGTGAGCTGGGCACAAATTGCTGAGGATGAACTGGATGAAGTAACTGGCATGTGTTACCTGTGTTACATCAAATGGTCAGATTACATAGGTGTGAGCCTATAGTAAGTCCATACATCAGTATAGAGATTTTTCCTAAACTTGCTCATGACTTCATGTGGCTTGTGGAAAAACTCATGAAGTTGGGTGCAGCTTGCTCAGAGGTATTTACCATTCTTATAATACCATATACATGCAGTCTGTTTCATGTATGGTTTGTAGACTTTAATTTGCCTGCTTTTTGTAGATAGATGCTAGGTATGTTTTTTAAGGAGGACTGTTCTGATACTTAAACTCAGATACCTGTGATTTTGGTGTCACGTGAAATGGAAAGTGGTTTATTACTGTGCTTTAGACCTGAGATAGTTGAATGGAAGATGTGTGGGATTCAAGCATAGACATGGTTTGAATATTCTAAATTCTTCTGAGGGTTTGGGACACAGATGCAATCCATTGGTTCCTTGAGGTTGTTCGTGTTGGAAGACATTCTTGTTCAACTGCTACTTGGGTAAATGGGGTAGTAAGAATAAGACTCTGTAGACAGGACTTGTCCCGTTGTTCTGGTCCTTGTTCTTCTTTCCCAAGTCCACTCTAATCTTCGAATAAACCTACGAGGCAACATGATCGCGGCTCAGTAAGGCGCACTCAAGTTGCCTTTTTTCTTTCTCATTAGGTCTCACTTCCATGGTTGTTTTTATTCTCTGTTTGCATCCTACTTTCTGGTCTTTTGTTGTTGTTGTTTTGCTTTATACTTTGGTACTCCCTGCTCCCATGTTGTGTAGTGATTGTGCAGGACTGTCCTGGTTCCTGATTATAGCTTGCAGATTACACAGTAAGTATTAAATAACAATTATCCTACCATGCTTTCTGCCCAACTATACTTCTGATGAATTTATTTCTACTTTATTTCTTTTTGCAATGTAAGCACATCAAACAGCTGCTTCTCCCAGCAGAAACTCAGGAGGACTGACTTTTCCTCTGTTCTTTTTCCCTTCAGTCCATCTGGATTTTTCCTTAGACCTGAGGAGAGATGCTCAGTGCCTGTGCAGTTGTATAACAGGCTGTTGCTTGCTTTTGTGCCCTGAGCAAATAATGATATATCCTAAATGCTTATAAAAACTTCAGCACCAGCTTCATTTCATCTTAATAGACCAATAAAAGTAACCAGTGTGTGTGCTGCTGGCTCCAGTACTTCTGCATAAGCCATTAGCAAAACAACATCACTGGCTCTACACAAAGAAAAACAGAGGTGACGAAAATGAGAATTGGCTCCAAGAATAAGTTGACCAAGTGCCAGTGAATGCAGTGACCTGCTCTTATGCATGCTGGCTGCTTTGTGCTCTTTGTTTGAGGCTGAGAAGTCAGTGTCTTCTCATAATTTGTTTTATATTCTGTATTTTTTCTTTGTCTTCTGTAAGTATCCTTTGCAGTGTTTCCAGCAAAGCTGGCAACTTCCCAGGAGCCTGTAGAGCTTTTCCACTTAACTTGTATGCACAGAGACCTGGCAGATTTTGCACTTTATACACGAGAGCAGCTGGTCTGGCCTCTGCTTTTGCTCTGCCCCTGTGCAGAGTTATACCCACTTGCCAGGTACAGTTGCTTGTCTTTGAAGGTTTTGCATATCCCCACCAGACATCCAGTTACCTTGCTGATAATGTGGAAGTACAAAAAGAAATGTGCCTATCTCATGGCTCTAGCCCTCAGTCCTGGGCAACAGCAAAAATAGTCCTGGGTGTGCACCATTTACATAGTATTTGCTGAATGTGCCTATACAATTGATATATTGTGTATTTCGAAGTATACAGAAACTGTAAAACTACCACTTAACCCTCATTTAATGTAAACTAATACCATCTGCTTTAAGAAGCAAAAGCACTTCTGATGTGTTGGTACCTGCAAATTCAGGCATGCTGCCTGCCAGAGTAGCTGTACCTGGGTGCATTCCTACAAATGCTAAAACTCTTATCAGGGAGGTCTAGAGGCCTCAGCTTTCCTGAAACTCTTTATTACATGGCTTGTGGTTAGGCTTTGCCTGAGCCCTCTGCAAAGGCAGGATATGGTTTTAATGCCTGCTTCCCTTCGTTTTCCTTCCATGCTGAAAATTTAAATTCAGCAATCAAAGTTAAAAGATGTCACGATTGTTCTTTCCATTAAAAGCTTTTAGCGTTTCAGACTGTCTGACCATGTCCACTGAGTGCACCGAGTACAAGCGTTCCCCAAACCAGCTCATCAGCTGGAGCAATTTAGAAGTGCAGTATCAGCTAGCACAGGACGGGTGCTGGAGGAGAGATGCAGATGATCTCGGGGAGGGTGAGGAGGTAGTAAAGGATAAAACTATCCCAAAACAGATAGAAGCTTTTATTTTATTTTTTTTTAATCGTTCAGAATGTTCTAGTTTAGTTGGTTGTGCGTTAGGCACAAAGAATCACAACTGAGACTTCTACCTGTTCCCCTATAGCTGGGAAAGCAATCAGTGCTTTAGCATAGTCTTCCCTTTTTGTCTCCTCGCTCTTACAGAGCTGAGTGAGCAGCACAACATCATCATCTTTCCCTCTCATCCAGGTTTCGTTTGTTTGCAGCGTTGTTTTGCTGTCCCAATGCAACATCTGCCAGTCATCTAGTTGCTTACGTCCTTAAATTTATATTTTTCTGCGTGTCACTTGTGTTTAGCAGTCTCTTCTTTAGCAGCAATCGTAGAGTTCACATCCTGATTCCTTGTGCTTTCTCTCTTTGCTTCTTTTTACTTGCCTTTGTAGTTGTGGTCTTTTGAAGAATGCTCTTCCTTTTGTTTCCTATCTCCTGACGTGTTCTGTGGTTTAAAGGAGCTGTTTGTAGCCAGTGAAGAATGCTGTTATTATGCTAGTTTGATTTTTATTTTATTGTACTTGATTATTTTTTTTTGAAGAGGCAGGATTTTCTTCTTCTGTAGAGCTGTTCTGAAATAGGACAAGAATTTCCAGTCAATCATCCTTAGACTCTTGGTGCAAGAACTGTTAATTTCAGTAATCTTTGCCATTTAGTTGTCAGTCTCACATTAGCCCCACAAACATGAGTAAGTATTTCAGTTCTGATTTTTAAGAGTTTTTCCTGATGGTGCTTCCTTTCCTTTCTTTTAATTTGAATGAACACGCAGAATTGCACTTTGCCATGATAAAACAGCTGTATGGTGCAGTGGTGTGTTTTCTTCTCTCCTACAAGTGGAAAGAGAACATAGTAGGTCCTTTGCTTAGCTGGGTAATACCATAGGTTGTGAGCCTTGAAGTTTCACTGAATGCAATTGGCTGGACTGGGATTTAAGTGTGAAGAGCTTACTCCAGCAGAAAGATTTGCAAAGTGTGCTGTGGGTCCCCTGGTGGCATATGGGCAAGTTCAGATGGATGCAGAAGCTGCGTGTGTGCATGTGAAGGATCTGTTCATGTCTGTATCGTACTGGGTAAGGCCTCATTCTAAAATCTCTGTACTTAGTGGGCTGTCAGAGCTCAGTGATGACCAGGGTCTTGTTTGATCCCTTCTATGCGTTACCTTCATATAATTATAGAATCATTAAGGTTGGAAAAGATTACTAACATCATTCAGTCTGATTGTCTGCCCATCACCACCATGCTCACTAAACCACGTCCCTCAGAGCCTGCGAAGGTCCAGTAAAAATTACTTTCTGACTTTCTGGGCTGTGCTTGGTGTATTTCACACATTTGCAGAACCAGGCCATCACCATGACAACTACTCAGAGGAGGTTATTAGGGAAGCATTGGATCCTGTTCTCTCACGGGATAGTCTTGCTTTGCTGACAACCTGACGTTACCTTTCCTACAAGAAAGTTTTGATAGAAACTTTTCCCAACCTCGTCATTGCAACCTTGCTTGTCTGTGACCTTGGGACAGTGCACCAACAAGCCCAGCAGGCACAAAAGGATACCTGAGTTGGAACCCAGCGAGTTGTCTTCTTCTTTGTCTTCTTACTTGTCATCGTTGCTGTTTGCTGGATTGAGAATACGACTGTCAGGCTGGTGCGATCCACCTCCCCCCACCCCGCCATCCCTTCTCCAGCACTCTTGGCTGACGATGCAACTCCTCAGAACACACCTTTGAAACAGGCCAGTCTTCAGTCTTTTCCTGTCTGTGTCTTTGACTCTCGTTCTTGCACTGTTTTTTGCTTTTTTCTTGAGTATCTGAAATCTATGACACTTAGATCCTGAATTTTGGATGGGAGGAAGCTAGCGTAGACACCAGGCAAGCATCTAACTCCCAGACAGACAAATTGGAAATGTATCTAGAGGAAGCCAAAATCCTTAAATTCAGATAAAAAACGACTGTAAGGAGACTACCAGCCATGCACGGTTGTTCACAATAGAGGAAATTGTACTCAGACATTTCCTGTACTTTTGTGGGGGCAAGTTTCCTAAATCTGACCTCTCAAGTGAGGAGACTAAAGGCTTTGCTAGAATGCCTGAGGGGAGGCAAGGGCTGCTACCGGGCAAAGATTTATTTCAGAAATAGAGAGAATTCTTGGGTATTTACCCTGGAGGAGCCTGCACCTACTATCCAAAATTTGATCTGTTTGGAGGTAACCAAGAGCTTTAAATCAATGCCCAGGAGGAGGCTCAGGTTGCTACTGGATAAGCCTCTACCTATGAAAGGCAAGACATGCAGGAGTGTTGCTGTGATCTGGGATTCTCTGTTTGTGACAATATTGTCTGTTTTCCTTGCTTTTTGTTACAGCTATTTCTGCAGGTGCTTTGTGGCACAGGTTACTTTATTAGTGTCTCTAATATGAAATACAAAAGCTGAACAAAATCCGTTCGGTGGTTTTGTTTCCTTCTCTGGAGGGAAGCTACTGTCAACTTAGACTTTTAACTTTTTTCCTCTCTTTTTGAAACTGTTCCTTGATTG
Organism: Perdix hodgsoniae; assembly: GCA_035772895.1. Taxonomy (NCBI): domain Eukaryota; kingdom Metazoa; phylum Chordata; class Aves; order Galliformes; family Phasianidae; genus Perdix; species Perdix hodgsoniae. Next base: position 2,477,986 of record JAPSGF010000088.1, read on the forward strand.
TCATGCTGTTGCTGTGGACCGTCTACACTGTTGTTCTCTTGCCCCTTCTGTGGTTGCTGTAACAGTTTACTCTCCTTTGGCATTCACACCAACTCAAATACCTGCCTCCTGTTCATGTGGCATTGTGCAAGGTCTGAAACTGGAGCATATTGTTCCATCGTTAAATGAGCAGTGTTGAATACTTGGGAAATTACCAACAGCTGCAAGTTCTTCAGCTATTTTTATTTGACTGTGGCTATAATTTTTCTGGTGTGTTTGTACTGAAGTTAGAAGTGAAAATAAAAATAGGACCCCTGAGAGACTGACTTTTTGTTTTTAATTAAAAATAAAAAAAGGAGCGTGCCTAACAAAAGCATCCATAGAACTAATAGTGCAGAAGGCAGCACAGAAATTTAATCAGAACTGCATGAGCCTCTTAGTCTGGTTTTGGTATGAATGATTTTGTAGTCACCTGGGCATGTAGTTTGGTAACTGGCAACTTCTTCAGGCAGTCTGCTCCACTGAAAGCCCTACCGCAAGATTGTCTGTCTTAGTTGTTGTAAAGATTAACAGCAGCAAAGGAATTTTGTTTTTTTGGTCTTAGCCTAGGTATAAGTCAAAACCCATGGCAGCTGCTCCCTTCAGCAGTCTTTGGATGAGGCCCAAAAATCAAGCTATGAAATCATACGATGATGATGGTAAAACAGAATTTCTCAAATATCCTTAAATAAATAGTCCAGCTAACTCAGATATTTTTTTCCCAGGAACTGTGTGCTCATATGTCAGGAACGATGAGGCAGAGCCAGTGCTTCCAAAGGAAAGGTCAGCGTGAATCTGTGAGTTAGCTGCTTGTTCTGGTCCTAAAGGGGTTCTGGTTCCCCATCTGCTCCTTGCTCTAGGATCAGGCAGCTCACAGAGTTGTGCTAGGGAGGTGATGTAGGGGAGAATTTAGTATCAAAGTTCACTCTGTATGCTTTCCGGAGCACTTGAGGTCACTGTTCGTTCCAGGGAGCTAGGATATTGTCTTGAAATCTGGAACATAGCAAGAAAACAGCTGGAAGGGTCACTGGGAAGAACAAGGTCTTTTCAGTATTGCAATTGAAGACTTAGTGAATACAGAATGAATGGGAGGAAGCCCATGCTGAAGCCTTATCTTTTCCACCAGTATGAAAAGATGCTTCTCAGAAGTCTTGCCATTGAACAACAGGAACCAGCAGCAGGTGCAGTGGTGGTTTATTTGCAAAGTAGCTTAGCAGTGAATAATCTTCTTTAGCTGAGGAGGTGGGAGGTCCAATTCTTCAGCCTTTGTGCGACGCGACTCATGTCAAAACATCCACTGCTTAAATTGGACATCAATTAGAAAAATACACACTTCTGTGAGAATTTGTAGTCGTTATTTTACATGTTAAAAACACATTGTTGTATTTCTGCATTTGAGTGGAAATGAGTAAGGGAGGCAGTTTTCAGTTATTGTCAGTTTCCTAAAACTTTAATGAGAAGAGGTTTGAGTTTGTCCTTAACACCTGTGCATGTGCTTCACTGCCGTGAGTTAGTAATGCATTTGTTTGTTGTTTGTATGTGCAGTGCTACTCACATGTTTCAAAGACTGAATCATAGAATCACAGAAGGGTTTGGTTTGAAAGAGTCCTTAAAGACCATCTGGTCCCAGCCCTCTTGCAATGGACAAGGTTGCCATCCACTAGACCAGGCTGCCTAATATCTAATCTAAATCTTCCCCTCTTTTAGTTTAAAATCATTCCCCCTCATCCTGTCACCAAGACCGTGTAAGAAATCAGTCTCCCTCCCATTCATAAGCCCTTTTATAAGTTGAAGCATTGTTTGGTATCTTATGACTTAAGAGTCAGTAAACTCAGGTAGTTTGAGACGTGGCTTTATTGACGTGAGGTGACAGAACAGCATTTAAATCATCAGATGCCAAACTGCCATCAACACACAGAAGGGACTGGATATCATCCTGAGGGACCTGGAGAAGATGGAGAGTAGCCCTGTGTGAATCTTATGGAGTACAAAGCCCTGTACCTGAGTAGGGTCAGGAGTGCTCCTAGTCTGAAACCTTTTAAGCAAGAACATGATTTGACAGATACTGATTTGATTCTTTGCTTGTTACCTGTTAACTCCAGCTGGCATATACTCAGGTGAAAGAAGCAGCAGCCCCAAGTTTTATAGTTTCTTCTTTTCCCGTTCTCTGACTTAAATGAGGAAAGAAGTGAAAGATGATATGTTGCAGTGAGAGGTTGCCATAGTAGATAATACATATCAGAAATAAGAACTTATTCCTTTCTCATATGACCTTCTAGTCTCTGATTGCCGTCTCCTTTTCCTTCCTGTCTGCTTTTTCTTTCCCTTATTCACAGGCTTTGTCTTCACTTCTCATCTTGCCTGCTAGCTTTGGCACTTCAATTCCTTATTTGCTGCTCTGCTCTGTTACTCCTGCTTTGCTTCTTTCTCCCATCTGTGAGTTTATATTTTTGGCTACAGAATAAATGTTTTTTATTTATTTGCTTTATTTGCTTGCACAGTACTGTTTATCATGATGCTGCCTTAGTGCCCTCATTTTGTGGTCTGAAGTGCATCCTGTAGTGCACGGAGGAGTGAAGAGATGCAGAGGACCAAAGTGCGACCCATGCAAACAGAAGCACTACCCTTGATGCCTTGGGAGCTTCCCACTGCTTTCACAGGGATTTAATTTTCTCTAGAAGTTAGATTTACAGTGACAACGTTGACCAACTTTGCAAGTGCATCCGTACTTTGTTCTGAGCACTGTTGAAGTTTTACGCTTTCAGTTCAGTTGAATAATTTTTAGCTACTAGGTTTATGAATTAAACATGTATGGCCATATCTCATGCTATTATCCATCCACAGCAGTGCCTCCAGGCTGAAATCTTGAACTTTTTTGGAATGTAGATGACATGTTAATGGAGGGCTGATGTTTCATTTATACCTCATCTCACTCTTGCAGTTATCAGTTTGCAGTGTCTCCAGGGAGCATTCAGATACTCTTTGTGAGGAAAATAATCTTAGTGAAGAGATTTGTGGTATCTGTGTAGTGTATATGAAGGAGAGGGAAGTTCATTGCAACATCCTCACTTTTTTGGAGTCTAATCAAGTAACCTTTCCTCCTTCATGGATGTATTTCATTAAATGCAAGCTGAAGAGCTTAACATCAAGCAAACCACAGACCACCAGAGTGGTTACCAGAGGTCCAATAGTGCTAGAATTCCATCGTAACTGCTACTAGAGAATGCCAAAAGCTTGATTTGGTCCAAGAAAACTGAAGTGTGTATGGGAGAGAGGTTCTAGGGCAAAGAGCGTGCAGTAGTTGAACAGGTGAGAAGTCAGGTAAGAAGTTCTCACCATCCAGCATAGCCTTCATCAAGCTGTGAAGTGTGTGGAGAGAGTTAAATTGCAGGATGAGCCAAGATGTGATTGCTACAACAAGAGATTTTTTGAATTTGTCTGGTTTTCAGTATCCAGTACCTGCAAGAAGATGGAGAATATACTGCAGGTTCCAGAGTTTAGATGGTTTTGGTTTTTTTTTGCTTGCTTGTTTCCCTCTGTTGTTGCTCCCCCTCAGCCCCCCACTTTCTTCCAGGGAGATGCTTTAAATATGGAAAAACTCAGATGATCACTCACTCTGAGGAAATAATGCTGTTAAAAAGTGCTGAATGCTATTGTGCTTTTGATTTAATTGAAGAGATTTGTCGATACTTTTACTGGATTATATTGAAGTCTGAGAAATTGGGACACTAGAAATTATTAAGTACGTTCAGGCTTCAAGTAGAAGAAAAACAGATACATCTTATGTAGGAAGTTAGTTCATTCTGAAAATTGCCTTGCCGTTAGTGGGTAGGCACTGTTAAGAAGTCTTTCCACAGGAAGTGCTCCAAGGACAGATGCATAGTATTTCTTCTGTTCAAATAAGAAGTGAGATATGTTGGATTGTGTTTGTACTGGAATTTGATAATAATATACTGTCACTATGGTAGTGACAGTCGAAGCAGGAGTTAGTTTATGTTCTTAGTTTAATTTAAAAGGCATTGAATGGTGAGTGTCAATGCAAAAGGCGCAATAAAGCATCTCTGAAAGCTTGAATTTACTTGTTAAATAAATACAAATTATATTAGGTCAAACTCTTCTGCTGGTTTTCTTTGAGGAAAGTTTTGCCCTGAAAAAGAGATATTTGCTGACAATTATTAGAAACCTCAACAGAATGTGTGCAAGAAGAGAGGCTTGATTATTAACACTGATTAATCCAACTCCATGAATTCCCTCCAGTGTTCTAGGAACTGAATCCTGAAACAAAAATGTTTTCTGGATTGCAACATGGAGATAAACGTATTTTACCCTTCAACTAACACAACCCTGTTTTCTGAGATATCAAACGTGAAGTTTGTCAGGTATTCAAGGTTGTTACTGTTTGAGGATTTGTGTGTGTGTTTATTCAAAGTAGGTAGTAGTTGGTCCAAGAAAACTTAAATTTCCTTTAGAACTCTTTCTGTCATTAAGGCAGATTGAACCTGCATCACAGATTAGACATCTTATGTTTTTTGTTTTTCTTTGGGGGGACTGAGACAGCTTGTGAGCATGTGAATGCCACAATAACAATGGCTGTTAATGAAGCACTGTAGGTAAACATCTGATGGCAGGGCTTACAATTCACTGCTATGCAGGTGGAAGCTGACCAAGAGCAAAGCCTCCCCAGTGGAATATTGAAGTAGATTTTTCTACTCAAGTTTCTTCAAAAACTGCTTTTCTAATATAAAAATGCTTGCAAGGTAACCTCTTTAATCTTAACTGTATTCAGGTGCTCATTTGCTTAATACATGCATGACATATGTAATTTACTTTAAAATGAACTGGTGCTTATACCAATAATATAACATTAAGCATGATGGGTTTCTGGAATAAGCACTTGAAAGTGAGAACTTGCCTTGGCCTTGCATACTTTACAGGAGAACAGCACTTACCTGCTATTTCAGTATTACCAAGTTTCGGCCTTGCAAACCCTACAGGGAAATAGCACTTAAGTGGTATCTCATTATTACCTGTTACTTTTGTTCCCTGCACTGAGTGTGCAGTTGGCCATGAACTCTGTATCATGTTTCTTGTGACTGAGGGCTTGTTACTTTCAGTGATTCAGGTGTTTTTGGACTTGAAAGTAGAAAGGATTTTGATCCAGTATTTGCAGTTTTTAAATAAGTATCTCAAAGCCTTGAAGGGAAAAGTCCATGTTGAATGTTTATTAACCAATGTTAATACTTGGTTTTCCAAAAATTGTGTGTAAAAAGGGACTGAGGAATGTGTGCATCAGTGGATTAAATGTCAAGAATGAAAGAGTGGTGGGAAGAGGAGCTGGGTCCTGTCAGCTCTTGCTGCGGAAAAAACAAATGTGCAGGGGATGCATAATACAGTCAGAACAAAGCCCATCAACTCCCAGGGCAACTTCCCTGGATTGTCATAGCCATCAAAGAGATGTGCTCTCCTGCAGTCTCTGATGGCCTTTCATCGTTTAACTAACCAGCATCTGTAGCACACTTCTGTTACTGCCTCAATCTTGTCCACTCTGCGAATGACTGAGAAAATTGAGCTCTGAATCTGTCTTTTTATACTCAGTCTTTCCTTGCTTTACTTTTTTTATTACAGAAGATGAAAGTTGCCCCCCTAAGAATTTCAGTACAAGGCAATTTACAGGTTGTTTTCATTTTAGGGATGGTAAATTGTAAGAATAAAATGTACATAGGAAATAGTCAAGTGTGCCAATTCGGCATGAATTGAAGGAACTTGAATTGTAGCATGGATTTAGATTGAAAAATAAAATAGAGAGTGGAAGCTAAATCTAAACTTTCCTCTGAATAAAATTCTAAGCAGTACAAGTTCCTGAGAGAAGTATGTTCCTAGGGTTAGGACTGGAGATGAAGCAAGCATCCCATCCTAAGCCAATGGAAAATATGTTACTTGGAGGTATCTGATGGTTAAACTGAATGCATTACCTACATTCATTAGTCTTAAAGATAAAATCGCTGTATAATGAAATATATGTGGGAAAAACAAACAACTAAATAAAAACCCTAACAACTGATTTGTTTAAAGAGACTGAGGGTAGATATCCTCACTCCTGCCATGTCTTACTTTCAGTTCCTGAGAAATAGATCCCTTTCCTCTTCCCAAAATCCTCCTTTGTGGGCTGTTTTGTAACATGACTTATAATTTGTTCTGTAGCTAAAGAATGCAAATAATAACCTTGCTTTTATTTCTCATTCATGTATAAAAGGAAGCATAGTAACTGCAGAGATTAATTCAGTTCTGGAGCTGTAGAAGCTGCCATCTACCATTTGCAATAGATCAACTTCTAGGGGAGTTGGGGAAATCATAGAGTCATAGAATGGCTTGGGTTGGAAGAAACCTCAAGGATCATCAAATTCCAATCCCCCTGCTGCAGGCAGGGTTGCCAATCACTAGATCAGGTACTAGATCAGGTTGCCCAGGGCCCCATCCAACCTGGCCTTGAACAAGTCCAGGGATGGGGCATCCTCAACCTCTCTTGGCAACGTGTTCCAGCATCCCATCACCCTCTCAGTGAAAAAAAAAAAATTCTCACATCTAGTCTAAATCTCTCTTCCTTTAGTTTTAAACCATTCCCCTTTGCCCTGTCATTATCAACCCATGCAAAATGCTGATTTCCTTCCTGTTTATAATCTCCCTTTAAATATCAAAAGGCTGTTATGAGGTCTCCTTGCAGCCCCTCTTCTCCAGACTGAACAAGTCCATCTCCATTAGCTTGTTTTCATAGGAGAGGTGCTCCCTCCCTCTGATCATCTATGTGGCCCTTCTCAAGACCCTCTTCCAAAAACTCAACATCTTTTCTGTGCTGGGGACCCCAGACTTTGAAGCAGTACTCCAGTTGGGGCCTCATGAGGGCAGAATAGATATTATATGTTTTCTTTTAGTTGGAACTGAAAAGGCTACCACTTCCCCCTTGAAGTTGTGAGGTTCCAGTGTGATGTTGAATTTTTTTTTTTGCTTTTCTTAAGTGAAAATGCTTTCAAAATGTGGTATATCTCATGCTTTTTTACAGATTAGGACGCCGTTTGTAAGGTCAGTTCTATCAGGAGGGTTTAGCCCCCCTGAGCTGTTATGCATGTGCAAGTGCTGCAGTCAGTGGATGTAGAAATAGGAAAATAAAGCAAGTCCTGGGATAGAGGATCTCTTGGCACTTTTTGTCTTGACATCCTGACGTCCAAGTTCATGTCCAAGTTGTATATATCATGTTGCTACAGTAAGTGTCATAACTGATTTGCAGACAGTTTGAAGAAGGCTCTCCACAATTATTCCATTCAATTCTTATTTCCTGCACGAGCTCAAGCACCCAGGCGGCCTTTTGCTAGGCGCTGTCCCCGGTGCTGAAGACTTCTTTTCCTTTCTTCCTCATTACTATTTTTTCTCCCTAGGTCACTTATGAAATGATTACATTCAGATGAGACTGTATTATTCTAGGACTGAAGTGCATCTGCAATTTGCTGCATAATGAACAACAACAAAAAAAGCCAGACTACCGAAATGAAATTTAACGTGAGGGATATTTATATTTCTTTTGTGGGAAAGGTTAATCAATCTAAATGTAAAGTGGAGTTTTTTGATGGGAGACTATCTAGTGCTAAACACACATGCATTTTATGCAAAAAATACAATGATTAATGCATGTGTTCTAAGCAGTACAAGAAGTAACAAATTAGCTTATTGTGCTGAAATTTTACTGTGGCAAAGCACAGACTGATTAATTCAAACTACAGAAGTTGCTTCTGTTAAGAATTCTTTTTGGGAAATACTCTTTTTTTTTTTCTCAGAGGACAGAAACAACTGAAAAATAGGAAAATTTATTCTTTATGCAGGGAGTTAATGTGTCTTTGGGTTTTGAATAAACAGCTCAATATCTGGTGTAGTATGTGTTCTGTTCAGTGCTGCATAGAGTGGAAAGTGAAGGACAGAGGAGTCAGCATCCTATTATACACAACTTTTCCTTCTGTTTTCTCATTAGCTTAGGAGATAAAAATAACTTATTGTAATCCTGATTTTTGGAATGAGTTTCTTTGTCTTGAGTCACAAGTGGATTTCTTGCAATCGCAAGTGACCTGGCTTGCAAGCTCAGTTTCTTAGAGTAGATTGGAGATGGGCTACTTTTACTCTCATCTGTTAGCACTACCAGGGAAAAAGTAGGGATGAATTTTGATGGATTCAGACAAGGCTAAATCAGAATGTATTTTCTGTACTAAATTGTTTTCACCCTTAGTCTTCACTTTTAGTATGTACTCTAATGGATGGCATTTTGCTCTTTTATTCGCTGTGGGAGAGCAGTATGTTCATATTGTCTCTGTAAATCCAATCTTTCAAACTCAGCATGGAGAAGGCTCTCTGATTTTAGTGCACTGTATCTAATGAGAAGCTTGTATCTCTTCTTTCTGCTCTTGTCTAGGCACTGAAATGGATAGTATTCTGAAAACTGATAACATTCTAAAGGTCAAATCTTATAAAGCGTTGTGATTCTTATTCAATAATGGACGTTTTAGAAGCAATTACTTAGTCTGGAGCCACACTGTAGACAGCCCTGTCCTTTGGGCTCCATTGAACAGCTGCCAAGTGATGTGACCAGTAAACCTACAGAAGTTTAGGGCAAGTGGCTCCTGTGACAAATCTTGTGCAGCACAGGCAGCAGGCAACAGGCTGCCTAGGGAGGTTGCTCCCTAGAGGTGTTCAAGGCCAGGTTGCATGGGACCCTGGGCACC